>CM073774.1:17800767-18329393 GCA_037158775.1 Hetaerina titia
TGTGTTCTAGCGATGGCAACGCAGGCGCACACGGGAACCAACGCTGGGATCGAAATTCCACCCGTGGCGCCGGTTGCTAAGGGGACAGCTGATCGTTAATGCGTTATCCGGCTCACTCCATTCTTGTCACCCTGTTTCAAAACTGAGACTGCGAATCGGAAATGCGTTTCTGTGAGACTAGGAATAGGGCATGACCGTTGGAAATGTCATGAATATTTCACCGGGTTACCACATCGCTGGTCAGCACCCCCCCCCCACACCGATGCGCCAATGAGAAACGGTGTCACTATTAATTTACCCAATGGGATCGAGGGGAGAGAATGAGTCCTCTAAGTGGACAAAATATACGTCTTGAAATTAAAGAGTGCGACGTACTTTCCACGAGTGTTCGCGAGGGGACATTGAGGTCATTCAAGTATACCCTAGGTATTTTTCATTGGTCCTTACCTATAAGTAATCCTAATGATTTCGTCACGCCATTACCTTTTAAATTCCCGTTAAACTTTTTCGAAAATCTCTCTGATTTTGCCTTGAGGTTTGTGTTGAGAATAAAGTTAAAAATTCATGCTCTGAACATTGTATTATTAGAGAGGCCGACGTCCAATGTGTCATTTGTTGATATTTGTAGGAGGGCGAGATTTCATCGATCCTAAGAGCATTTCTCTCTTCGAAATACGATAGCATAGTCGTGACGGGAGTGGATGAGAGTTCAAATGGTACATCTACGGGAAATTTTTAAAAATGTTTTCCCGGAGTTTTCTTCCATTCTACATTACCATCACTCTAACATGTCTCACAATTAGTGATACTTTTGATTCTGGAGCATTAATTCCATCGGGGACCTTCAATGTGTGATGCGTGTACTTCATCCAACGGTATCGCACTCGAGATTGCCTCTTCATCCGAAAACTCATCTCTCAACGTTGTCCTGTCGTGGTGCCCCCTTTAGGGGGTCACAGGGTCGTGCGGACTAGAATTGAGTTTTGAAGCGGTTCTTCTCCGTCTTCCTTCATCCTCTTTTTATTACCTCCGCATGTCCTCTCGTTTCCCTTCCCCCCTTTGGGCCCGTTTTTCACGCCTTTCACTCACTGTCCCCTTCCTCCCCGCAGTGCTATTGCCTCCGATCGAGCTGTTGCGTCTCCAAGTGCGCCAGCGAAGTCCTCATCCCTTCCTTCTCTCTTCCCCTCGATGCGAGTTTATTTCTTAACCTACTGCTGAACTTGGTGAACTAGAGCCGGAAAAAAAAACTTTTTGTTTTCCCAGGGCGTCACATAGCTCGCCACCGCCTTTCTTCCTCCTCCTTTTTTTATTCACCCTTCTGGGGCGAAGAACGGAATTGACACAATGCGGCGGTCGATTTTCACGGCCGCCTCCTTCCTCGCACGCCCGTCGCCAAGGATTTCGGGGGAGGCAATGGAGAGGGGACGTCAATTTCAGTTGTCAAAGCGTTTGAAAGGTAAACGTTTCTGGTGGGGCGGGGAGGGGGAGATGGTATGAGCGAGTGAGGGGGCGTGGGTGGAAGGAGGCGAGCGAGCTCCCTCGGACGTCAACGGCAGATGAAAGGGAACGCTCGCCCTTATTATGGGAAGAAAAAATGCAAAGGACGGAAAAAATGGGGAGGTGGGAGAATCGGCGGAGAGTTTTTTTTCCTTCCTTGTTCTCCGAAAGCTTTCGTCCGTAAGCACATACAACCACCTTCCGCCGCTCCGTCTTCCTAATCCCCCCCTCTCTCTCTCCCCTTCCTCCTCTCACCACTCCCTTTCTCACCCGTAGTTCGTCGTCGTCCGATTGGCGCACGTCACCGTCGTCATAGCCGTCATCGTGATCTACACGTCAGTCGAAGGCGGAGAGGAGACAGTTGAGGAGGGGAGAACACGAAAAGGGGAGGGTCCTCCTCTAATGTGTTTCTATTTACACCCACCCCCCCTATCTCCTTCTCTCTCTCTCTCCCCTGTTTCACGACACCATCTCGACGTCCACGTTCTCCAGTCCTTCCCACCGCGGTTGTGAGAGGGTCAGCATGGACGCCGAAAAATGTCGATGCCAATTAAAAATGTATAATGTGATACAAATGTATCGAGCGCTCTTTTATTACACTCGTCTCCCCCACTCACCACGTTCAAAGACTTTGATAGAACTCTTTGTGACGGCAAAACCTATGTATTAAAAAAAAGTTCCGGGCTTTCGGATATTTTAATAAATCGAAATGAAAGTGACGATTGTGCAAATATTTTGGCGCAACCGAACAGTCGATGTGATAAGTTAGGCCAGCAGAGAGTAATAATAAGATACAAAAAAAATATTAAATAAAAAAATAGTACTCGTAATTATAGTGAAGTCTTTAGTGCCTAAAAAAAATCCAAATGACCATCTGGTGAGCGTGTTGAAGAAAACGAACTGTGAAAAGAAGCATTTAGATTTCGAAGCTCGTGCTGTTTGGAAGTGTGAGCGACCAGTTGGCGAGGTGCGCGCGTGTTAATTCTAATTCATATTCATCCCCGGAGGCCAGCGAGGGAAATTTCAAGTCCGAACTAACGAGGTCTCTGTTCTGGGGTATCCGAAGACCGCCCAGAATTGCACGTGTCTCGCACCCTGATACACCTTCACTAAAAAAATTATTGGTTTTCATGAATTCGTGACTTGTAAAAACGTAGGAAATTTCGATGCGTCTGCATTTACGGCATATATCTCTACATCCATCCGTGCTCTCAACCCTGAGGCTTCAGTTTACCGCTCTCCAACCCTTCGCCTCCCCCTCACGGCACCACTTCTCTCATCAATTCCCTCGCACCCTTCTGTTTCGCAGAAGTCATTTGCTTTGGCGGAGAATGAAAGCTCGAGATTCGGGCAGGAGTAGGCCCGACGAAACCCTACCCTTTTATCCGAGACCCGAAGTAAGCCATGAAACTTTTGGCTTCCTCAAAAAATCATTCTTCTCCCCTCTCTCCTAACCCTCCTTCCCCCCTCAATCCCGCCACTGTCGAACGCTAATCGCAACTGCATTCTTATCCGCTCCGCGCCCAGCGCTTTTCTTTGTTTCTCCACTTCCCTTCCCGCTATTGCTACTGCCGCTGCATCTTGATCCCTTTTTTTCTCAAATCCGTCTCGAGCGCGCCTTTCATTTTGCTTTAATGATTTTGCCAACCCTGCCAAGTATTTCGACATTTTTGGATCGTGACTCTGGGGAAAATTTTCGAGTCCTCACTCTGTGTCTGTCTCTCTTCACCTATGCCTTCTTCCACAAAATTTGAATCGAACACGTAGGTGTTCCACCAATCGGAGGTGTCCGTAGCAAGTGGCAGTTTCGCAGCGTGAGGTCTCAGCGAGTCGAGCAAGGAACCGGGATGCGTGTTATACCGCCGTTAGTTGCCGTTTTATCGTCGGATGATGGTTCAGCGAGGGTGTGGTTCTGAAATTTCAAGAGAGACTAGTCAAGTTGAAGGTAAAGGCCTGGGATTTAAAAAAAATGGCTGGGGCGAAAGAAAAGGCCTTCAAAAGAGAGGCTAAAGCGGGTCAAAGGCACGTTGCCGTCCCCGGGAAAAGTAACTGTGTCATAGCTTCCGGGAATGACTATGGGGTACTCGGAACTGGGTCGCAAATGCATACCCATGCAAAGATAGATAAACGTATCTCGAAGCGAGGAGGAGAACGGATTTTTTCTCCGTTTTAATGCTTTAGATTTTAATTATTTACAGCCCAAACACGGGAGTTGTTGGTTGAGGTAGGCGTGGGTGGTTGTGATGTAGGTGGGTAGATGAAATGGATAGACTATCCAAGAGAGCTCTTTTTTTGGCCGGCCTCCTTTTGGTAGAAATTACTTTTTTTTTATTTTTCCTGAAGGGAAGTTCATTTTTGGGGAATCAAAATTTAGAGGGACTCGTCATTTAACTTTTTTTGCAGCGGATTCATTGCTCTTCCCACCCCCACTACCCTCTCGTCCGTAATCCCTCCCTGAGGCGAGGGATGAAGTCGGGAGGAGCAGGGCCGAACGAGAGAGCATAACGACCTTCCTCTGTCCAACCTCACTCCTCGGCTTGTTGTGCCGTTGGATCTCTCCCCATTTTTTTTGACTGAAGGATCTTTTCTGACTTTTAAGACGTCACGCATTTAGTGAATTCCCGGAAGAGGCGGACCACGTTCACCCCAAAGGAGCTGCCAATACCGACACCCTCAAGAGACAACACGAGTGGAGGATATCTGTGCATGAGCCGTGACCATCTGCACTAATTGTGGGAATGTTGGTTGATATCTGTCGGGAAGACAATTATATATATATATGTACATATTTACATCTGTTTCCATGTGAATGAATATATGTTCGTTAAGTGGTGGGTTTCGTGCTTGATTAATATGTATATATATATATATATATATATATATATATATATATATATATATATATATATATATATATATATATAAACTTGGAAAAGACGCTCTCCGGCGACGCACAAACACACAAACACTAACACAAAAAACACTACACACATAGAAACATAAAAGAAGGACACTTACATTGGATATTTACGTTTCGACGGCACGGCCGTCGTCATCAGATGACGACGGCCGTGCCGTCGAAACGTAAATATCCAATGTAAGTGTCCTTCTTTTATGTTTCTATGTGTGTAGTGTTTTTTGTGTTAGTGTTTGTATATATATATATATATATATATATATATATATATATATATATATATATATATATATATATATATATATATGTATATATAACACAGTAATCAACCCGAAGGTCGGTTTAGTAGGTGATGGTAGAGCTCACCCATGTACCAAGCCCGACGGCGTGTGAATATTCACACATCAGGTTAGGGGGGGCCAGTTCCTTTCCCTGTGCCGGTTATGGTTTCCCAGGAATATCTGGTACCCGAAAAATCAACTAGCTTGGGTGGAGCTGCAGGTTCCCGGGAATCGAACCCGGGACCCTCCGGTCAGTAGTCCAATGCTCTACCCACTAGACCACCGCGACCCGCATATATATATATATATATATATATATATATATATATATATATATATATATATATATATATATATATATATACCATTATCGAAATATTCGCAAAATTATAGATCACGTCCGATGAATTATTTATCCCAACGTGCCTTCAACTGCAGGCAGGAACTTAGCTTCAATATCGAGCGGTTCATTCTCTGTGCGCACGACTGCAAGTATCGAAACAAAGCATGTCTTGTTCTCTTCGAATTGCAAAAGAAATAAAACCTGCATCGTTGAAAGAATAAGTATGTACTATTTATTTCTATAGTGAATTCATATCATTCGTTTATGTCGTGCGTCATTGAAATTCTGTTGTGGGATAACTTTGTTGAGTCATTACAACCAAATGCAAATGGCGTCAATTAGGTGCAGGACCAACAAGCTTAGGCGAAATTCTATTGTGATCTCTAGGAGAACACAACAGTGACGTGTATACGAAAAAGGGAAAATAATTCGAGAATAATGAAAATATATGTTTATTCCTAGCCTCTCATGTAGCTTTCCCTTCGGAATGCATTAACTTTAACTTTCGGGGAACGTAGCCTCTGAGCTGGGGTATCATAAGTAATTGGATTTGATGCTACTGCTTACGCATTTATGTCTTGTCTTCGATTGCCATATATGTAATCCCCCCCACAGGCGGCGTACATGGATGGCCGAATGATTTGTGGTGCGCATTTGCGTCGCAAATGATCCACTGCCCGTGCGTACGTACGTAATAAAATAAAGTTTGATTACGCCGGCATGATGCGCTACTGTTACTCAATGCGTCGGTGAACGCCTGGGTGGGCAATGATGAAATATTTATCCATTTGGAGAACCTAATTTAATGTAATGCATGTTTACAATGGAATATATTTCGTAATGTTAATGAGATGATCTATGCAACATGTGCCCTGGCTATCCTAAGTCGTGTGATTTCGTACTTTTCAATTCACCAGCCCCTGGATCTTCATGGTTCTCTTCAGGGCTCACGCGTGACGGTGGACGATTTCGTGCACGATGCAGTGATATTATATTTTATGAGTTCATTTGTAATAAAGTGATTAAATTTTCATTTAAATAAGGCACCTCATATGCCTATTACCCTTTCGGTTTATAGGAAAACATTTAGTCAAACAATTCTATAATTTTTTCTAAAAAAAAGTAAACGTGAAAATAATAACACGACTCATTAATGTATTAAATTAACCAAACCGACCAGCCTGTCGAAATGGCAAAAGTTACATACAGTACGATGGGATCAAAGCTTAGCCCATTCTGTCATTCCTTCGCTCGAATAAAGTAAATTGTTTCTTTGAGAGAGATTGAGAAAAAATTTAATTGGTTAAGTTATGGGTCAATTTATGAAAAAATCGTAAATATTTATCATATATATACCCTCTAAAATTTCCTACTTAAAATACCGTTTGTCTTGAAAAGTTTTTAGGTGGTGGAGGAAGCTGTATGGACTCTTCCCCTCATTCAAAATTAAAAACAATATGTTTTTACAAGAGTTGAACGCAATGCTGGCTTGAAAAAAAAGTGCGAGTAATTGTGATTCGCCTCGGTATGAATCTCCCTTGCATCACCCTCCGTCCGCCTCGATTCAAAAGCCGTCTAATTCGTTTCCGATCTCAACTAATCCTTGGGATCAATTGAATAGGGAGCGCAACGGCATCATCTGCCACCCGAAGTTTTCAAGGGGGGTGCTGGAATGCCTTTTACAACCACGGACTTGGGTTCTCCCTAAGTATACCTTCCGACCATTTCCTCTCGATTCATCATTTCGTGTCATGTATTCCTTTCCACGCATCATTTGACGTTGAAATCGCTCCAGTGTACGATTCCTCCCATCCCTCCCACCTCCCCCCTCTCTCCTCCCCCTCTCCCTCCTCCTCCACTCTCCCTCCTCCTCCACTCTCCCTCTCATCGTCTCAACCCCTCGGTTATCTGCCCCTCCGTATTTTGCGCGGCTGAGTGGGAGGGCGAGGGGCGAATGGGGGAGGGGGATGGTAGGGGAAGGAGTTCGGGGAGATGCGGGACGCGAACGGCATAATTCATGAGAAACGCGGAGAAACAAAAGAGTAGAAAGGAATACACAAAATAAACAAACGAAAGGAAAGTACAGGAAGTGGAGAGGGGGCGGGGGAAGAGCACGTGAGTCAGACGGTCCGTCACAGGACGGGGGGGGGAAGAGGCGTGTGTGTATTCCTCCCTAAATAGTCATTTGGACGTCACGTAGCGAATACCTGACTCGTAACAAATGGTCCTGCACCTAGTTCCAATTCCGAAGTGGTACCAAAAGAAATGTCGTTTGATGGTAGACGCTATTATATACCTCTGTTAGAGCGGCAATTTACAGGGAGTCCAAACGATTAGTTTTTCCTTGGTCGAAGGGTTCCTAGGTTAGTTGTTTTTTTCACTCATTAAATGGACGTCTTATATAGGCTCTTTTGATTTGTTGAATCATTCTATATAAGGCCACCGTTACCTGTGTTAGGATCTCGAAGTGGTATTAATTTAAATAAAAAATTGTTCGTTAGCCGGCCTGAGATGGACTTGTATTCGTTACATTTTTCGATCTCCAAATAAAAACGGCCACTTCTCACCTAAATAATTCATTGCCCCACTTAAATATTCGATCGACGTTTTATTGTAGTTTTTTTCCAAGTCATTTTTACGTATATTTTTTTTTTAATCACTGCCTCACCTAATTATGTCCCCTGTGACTTTATTCCCTCTTTTCGTCAGGTTTTTCTAGAAAAATATTTTCTGGCATGATTTTCGAAGGGCATATCCGTTGGAATATTCTTGGTTTTTGTGTAACGCGCTTCTTGAATTAATTCAATGCCTTGTGCAGCTAAATGGTAACGGAAAGGCGGAAAAGAAATACTCGCGTAGATGAGTGCAGTTTGTTTCTGGTGTACGAATGAAGCACGTTCGGTGTTTATCACTAAGGCTAGTGTCAGCATCGTAGTGTGCCAGATGACCCTCCATGGGTTACGGCATCTTAAAGGGACGTATAGGCTGTCTGCTTCGCGCGCCTTTTCCTCTCCCCACCCTCGGCCAGATCCTTCAAGGTCCAGGGAGTCAGGATATACAATGCCCTAAGGTAGCCATCAAACAGTTTCATTTTTTAACTTCTTCTCTGAAAATACTACATAAATCGTTGAAGAGTAATTTCTCACAATGCATTTCATGCAGCCGACATGATGTTACTTATGCAGTTGGCGTTGACACTGTGTTCGATGGCGCAATATATTTACTTGCTTATGATATTCATGTGATTTTGGTGCCATTTTTCTATTTATGCCACCCTTATCACCTTCGGGGCGGAGACCATGAGGTGCGTGTCTATAAAATAGTATTATTTCCCCTCCTTACTTTTCAATTCCGCATGACCTGTTTGTTATGTTAGGAGGCCTGTCGTGTAAATGGTTTTGGTTCACTTTTGCTCCCTTTTTTCGCATAACAAACAACTAATTTATTAGGTGATTCAACCCTTGTTTTGAACTAAGTTTTCCTCTGGCATGTATACAAAAATTGCACGTTATTTTCTATTCTTACACTAAAAATTTCCCCTTTTCCCTTCCTTCCCTGTACCCTCCCTTCATCACTTCACCCTTCCCACCCGGTGTTTGCACCCCATGCCACACACCTTTTTGGTGGATCGCGGAGTATTTATGTCAATATCGATCTTCCACAAGTTGAATGTTTTCCTCCGCTGGCTTCTCACGCACTAATTGAAGAGTGGGTTTCAGGTCTTGAAAAAACTGTATTTTCGGATGTCCACTTTTGTGTTTTTGCTTCCGTCATCCGTGGCGTCCTCGACCGTTGAGGAGAGGGAGTCCCTGGCAGATGAGCAATATCAAATATCCAAATATCTCACTCCTCCCTCCCTCCCTCTCCGGTCCGCTCTCGCATTCTGGCCTCGCCGTTCGCGAGGCGTGGGCTCGGCGCAGCGTGCATGTCGAGGGAGAGAGAGTTTATATGGGGAGACGGGAGGGAGGCTTTTCGAAGCCGCTGCTGTTCCCCCAGCGCAAGCACGCATTCACGCACAAGCACGCAGGCTCGCAGCTACACGCGCACGCCCGAAAGCAACCACCACCCTCCCTCCTCATCCCCTCCCTGCTAAGCCCCCCCAACAGCACCACCTCTCCCCGCCCGTCCTGTATAATGCTCCCCTGAGGCGCGCGCTGTTGGCTACTCGCGTGGCTTCGCCTATGTATGGCGCCCTGGTGGAAGGGTAAGGTCGATGACCCCCAACGGCAAGGCAGGGTGGGGGAGGAGGAGGGGGAAGGGGAGTAGTAGGGGAAGGAGATTTAAAAGGGTGTGAGGGCTCTCTCCCTTCCCCCCCCCCCCGACCAAACTCTCGCCCTGAAGAAAGCGTCCCCCCCGCCCCTCTCCGATATCTCCCTTGCGCTTTCCTCGCCCCCTAGTCCGCCTTATTCCCTACTCCCCCTCCTCGTTTTTTTTACCCTCTCTTCCCCTTCGCCCCTCTCTTTTTATCCTCACTCCCCAGCCAACGGCGTTTGTCCCGAAACCCCTCCCGAAAGAGTTTCGTGTGCACTCGTGTTCCGCCATTAGGCTTTCGTCGATTTATTTTCGTTCCCTTTTTTGCTTCTTCGGTGAGTGCGTATGACTTTGTGTGCGGAAGGGAAGTGGAAGTTGGAGCATTTATAAAAATAAAAGAAACGATGAGGCTTTTACGAGGGGATATGTTGGATGGGAATTAAAGGGTGGAGTTTGCTTCTTTCATTTCAACATTCGGATTTTATCGAAAATGAAAGGAATGAATTTCGGCGTGCACGGTGGCGAGTCACGCCCGCAAAATCCCTCGGGACGATATTGTCGGTATTGTAAGGTGGAGGGGACGGCAATGGGGATGGATGGGTGTGGGCACGTCCCTTTCGTTTTTCTTCATTCTCCAAAAGTTTATTGTATTACTTTCCGGGGGATGTATTTCCGCGGCAACATTTCTTTGTGGTGTCACCTCCTCCGCCCTCGCGAATGTGTATTATTAGAAATATCACGTTATATACGAGTACATGTGTACATGTACATTCATGTGCATATCCCTTGAGGGCCAGGGTTCCATTTCTAAAGGTTACAAGTAGATTTGCAAATATTTTGAAAATACTCGTTATTATTTGTTATTCGCGCACTCTGTAATTTAGGCCAGTTAAAAGTGGTTTGTAGTTTTTTTCATTATCAACACCGAATGTGCAAATCACGAGGAAATTCAGGGCACCTGAATACCTGTGGCCAGTACACTACTTCGTCAAGGTTTGACTGTTGGCAGGAACAAAACCTAGGACTGTCTAGCCAAAATATTTTTTTCCTTGCGTTGTACAACTCGTAAGTAGTGTATGGTACGTACAAGTAATTAAAATATTTCGATCTATCGTGTTTTTTTCTCGTTCAGTATCAATTTAGGTGCAAAAGAGTCACTTGTGAAAAATGTTGTCCGATAAATTTAACCAATGTTTTGTAAAGGCCCCAATTATTGTACTGTCACCGTGTGGTTTTTTTTTCTAGAATGTGCCTTTGTTTCACAATAGGAATATGGTAATTGATGTGATCATTTTAATTTTAATTCGAGGTCAGTGACGCTTCAGCTCCTCAAGTTTAAAGATCTTAAGAGGAACTTGGTGGAAGTTATTGCCATGGAATCCTTCGTATTATTTTTTCAGCTTCTCAGCAAACGAGTGAGCTATTGCTGGGTTTAAGTGTGGAAACTCTCTTTAAGTCTATCTTTTAATTGCGTGGCAATACTGATGATGTTTTTAACAATGGATGAATTGATGTTCAAGGTGATTCACGGTCACGCACAGCAGACGTAAATGAACCCACAGATGAAATGTTGCCCGAAACACAGTGTGCTGTGGCCTTGGATCAGGTTGTTTCGGTATTCTCGTCGAAATTCATCCAATAAAACAATCAAGGTTTCCATATCACAGCGCATGCCTGGTACAGTCTAGCATTCGTCGAAAATGACTCCCTTCTTCGCGTCAATTTCGACGCAAATTGTTTTATTGCATTTCCTCTCGAAAGCTCGCGCATAAATAATAATGTCGGCTGTTCGCAACATCAACGAATCAGCATCCTATTTCGACTCCCTCGCCTTGAAGAATGAATATTTCCCTCCAACCATGGTTGGGTGTAGTTTCCTCCGCATCGCTACTGAAGAAGCAGGCGAGGATAATTTGAATGATCGTGAAAGCTATTCGAAACTAAGGATTCGACCGTCACGTACGAGGAAGCATCATAAAAATTAAATTATTACAAAAAAATAATCGAGATAGAAACTTAATTTTTATTTGTTATTCGTAGGACTCCTCAACAGAATCACCATCCAGATTTATACATTCCTCCCAGCGTTTCTCGACCTTTCGAAGGCCATCATTGTAAAACTCAGCAGATTGCGTCAAAAAACATTGTTACACCTCTTGAATGATGTCATTTGCGTCGTCAAATCACCGACCTCGCAATGGTTTTTTGAGTTCTTGGAATAAGATAAAGTCGCTTTGGGTGAGATCGGGGAAAAAGAGCGGATGTGGCAAAATTTCAAAGCCGCATCATTGCTTTGATTGCCGTTCGCTCTGTGGTCGCGATTGCAGGTTGCGCCGGGTTTGCTTATGAAAAGGAATCGGTAGTCATGGACGCCAACGTCCTGACACTTTTGATATATGTAGTTCTTCGTGAATAATTTTCCACGCCCAGACCTGGTTAAGATCAGTCTCATTCATGATCATTTAAATGGTTTCTCTAAAATGTTTTTTTAGAGAAACCATCTCAGTTTCTCTCTAATGGTCTGTGAGGGACATGTGGCCAGTTTGAAAATTCCTTTCCCACCTCACAACTGTGTCATATGACTGTGGCTATCATTTCCATAAACAGGCATCATTTAGTCGTCTATTTTCCGGGCACTGTAACCTTTCAAATAAAGGAATGAAATCACATCACACTGCACTGCAAGCCTCTATCTTCCTCATACTACGATTTACTTCATTCCACGGCTTCCTGAGACAAAACAAATCAACATTAACAGCTGCATTTACAGCAACATGTACATAAAGATCAATTAATGTGTGGAATAAATATTTTACAGGTGTCTCGGTTATTTCTTCGTAATAATCACCTAAAAATGATACCCCCCCCCCCCGTACCTATTTGCCCTCTTTTTGCAGGCGCTCCACCTCCAGCTTTATATGTTCGAGGGCCCAAATTTATTCGGACTTTCAGTTGAATAGCCGAATTGCGGAGATTTCACTTATATTTTTCGTCCAGCAAAGTTCACCAGCACTCGCGCCAACCGACCCGGCGCCCACATTCTCTTTATTGCGATACGGCGTCCCTTATTTAAGTGCGATGTTTACGGGGAGCAGGAGGAGCAAGGTGAGTGGAGGGTGCTCCTTCTGATGATGTAAGTGGCGACGGGAACGGGGTGAATATTTATGCGCATACCCCCAGAGCGTGCATGCTTATACATAAGGGAGGATGGAAGTTGGGAGAGAGAGAAAAATAGTTTTCGAGTTTAGGGGAATTGGGGATGGGGGTGTAGAATCTAGAGGGTGGGTGGATGAGGAGGGTTCGGGGTATTTAGGGCGAGAATGGCTGGGCGTGGAGTGGGTGGGGAAATTACGACAGGGTGGGGTCGAATGACGGGAGGGGCGGATGCGATGCGCATTTGTTCCGCGCTGTGACCCTCCCCCCCCCTTCCCCTCCCCGTCATTGTTTTCTTTTCGGCCGTAGCTCGTTCCTTCCCCCCACCGTCTTACAAGCCGAGTCTCCTTGCGAGATGGGCCGTACCCCACCAGAGCACAAGGCATCATCGTCTCAGCGGAGGGATGTGCATTACTGACTGCTGCCTCCACGCACTGCTCCTCCCTGTTCTCGCCCCCAGTGCCCTCCTCCTCCACTCCTCATTGTCCTCGCCTCCACGCACACAAAACGCCCTTCCCTGCCTCTCCCTCCACCCACGAGGCGGTTCCTCCCGTGAACTCACCTAGCCAAAACGGTGCAAACATGCACTCTCATCGTTCTTGGTTTCATTCCTTGAAGGGCATTCTAACAAGAAATCCTAGCCAACGTCCAAACCAAAAACATCTTCCACTCGATGTATTTATATCTGGCATTACATCCGTAGCACCCGGGGGAAGGTGGGGAATCCGCTAGGAGCTGAGTTTACAGATTTTCTATATGACTCGTGTTTTCCTGCAAATGACAGAGCATTCATTTCGAGAGTCCGTTCTGAGGTTTCTCGCCTTCGGTCAAACACCTGAAACAGCTTAACAATGAAATCGAGTGAGTCCAGGTTGATTTCCAAATGGTTGAAACAATTATTTTTTCTAAGTTTTCCGTTTTAAAAATGGAAAATACCCAACAAATGGTCGGAAGCACTCGCGATTACTAACAGGGTAAATATATAGTCCGTTCGGATGTAATAATCATTATGTGTAATTTCTTCGTCGGGTAATTCATTTAGGAAAATGTTTTAAATTATTTTGGAGTGACGGAAATTTGCAGCTACGTCTTTGACGCTTTGCAGTCAAAGACTAAACACAGAATACAACCATTATCGTCGTTTTCGAGTGTTCTAGAATCAGTGTCCTCTTTAGGGAAATGTAATCGTGGAAGCTAGCTCGGAAGAAGTAATAACGTGAGCGTAACAATCCTCAGCTGAGATTCTTGCATGATTGAATACCATATGCAATTTTGATAACCCAGAAATTTCGATTATGGTATTTCAGTAATATATTTTTATATAGTGTTTGTAATAGGATAATAAATCATTTCTGCATTTCTATGACCTCTTTGACGATAGGTGTAGGTGGATAGTAACAGGATCCCCGCTCCATTGGGAGTTGTGGAGTATCAGAGGATGTGGGAGCGGTGGAGGATTTTCACGAATTCCCCGAGGATCTTTCCATTTAGCGAGAGAGATTAAATGAAGACAAGAAGCAAATTTCGCCGGTTTCGAATGAGTGAAAAGGTTCGGCTGAGGAATTCGCCACGTGCCTCAAGAGGCCGAAGAGCGCGGATGCGTCTCTTGCAAAGGCGGAGTGTAATAATTTTCCCCCCCTCAGGCCCACGCGAGGGCACGTGGACGTTTTCTTTTTAGTTATTATTCCCGCGAGGGTAATAAAGTGAAGGGGAGGGAGAGAGAGAGAGAGTTGAAGGGGGGAAAAACTTTTTCGCCCTCTTAACCCAAACAATTTCATTGCCTCCTCGTCTCGTTTATTACTTCGCTGTAATTACTCTCCTTGTGAAAAGTGGAGATAGCGACATCTATGGGCATTCTAGTATCCACCCACTGTCTCCCTTCGGACAGTGTGACGATTGCAGTGTCCCGGTAACCACGGTAGGATATTTTTTTAACGTGGGGCACATTCCCGGAGCGAATAACGCGTAACCTTACGTCTCGCCGTTCTTTTGCCCAAGTCCTCATTCCGTCCAAGTGTTGAAGTTCGTAAAGTGGAAATTGGATTTTTATTGGGTTGTTTTGGTTGTTTATCGACGCATTCGCTTAAATGGTCGACTGGCAGGGGTCATACGCGTTAACGCTGAGGAACAAATGCTGCGAGGAATACCTTTCCTTTGACTCCAGCCCTTACATATATATATATATATATATATATATATATAAATCTGGCGTGGTTGACCGTTCCAGGAGTGATAATCACCGTTCCCTTCAGCATATCTCTACCAGCCCTCGGAGCCCGCACTCTTCTGCCCCTTCAAATAGTATTAGTAGTAGTATTTAGGGGAGGCGACCGACAGCTAAGGTCAATTGCGTCACTAGGGATGGACAGGAAAGAATGAAGGGTGGAGAGAAACCCGGCGTCGGCATTAGCCTACTCTTAACCAAAGGCTCCAAGGGGTCCGCAGTGTAACGTCCCCTCTGACGGATGCCGTACTCACTCAAAGTGCCCTCCACGAAGTACCTCATGTAGGGATCGAGATACCACTGAAAAATATTCGACGCCGCCGAGATTCAAACCCGGACCCTCTGGGTGGGAAGCCAAAGCGATAGCCACCGCACCATCTCTTCAAATCTTGTGTAGTCCACGGAGAGGACTGAGAAGGCTCACTCGTTTCCTGAGCCTATCGTAAGCAGCCTCCGTTTTATAGTACTAGTTGTAGCAAAAAGGTGTCATATGTGGGTCATTATTCATAGTTTTTCCCTGAGATTTGGATCCCCCTCTAATCCAGTCACAAGTATATCCGCGGTCAGTTGGGATGGAGGCTTCGGGGGTTTCGGCGAACGCAAACGCAATAAATGGCGCGCATACGAGTTTCGAACCCCTTCCAAGCCGTGTGAGTCGGAAGTGAACATTTATTCGTTCTACCGCCACAGTGTAAAGAACCAATCAAATTTGAACTACGGGGCGAGAACATAGCAGGTGACTCGACCCACCCTCCTACCCTCCCCCTCCCCCATTGAACAACCCCTACCCACTCAACACCGCAGCGTGGGGAGAAAGACTTTGTGGGACGAATCTGAACCACATAGCGCGTTGAAAAAAATAAAATTAACAAATATATACCTCCCCCCCCCACACACACACACGGCTTACACCTGAAATAAAATCCTCTGTCTACACCCTTCGGACGAAAATCGAATGAAAAAAAAGCGCTGGACAAAAAATTAAGTAACCAATTTCTAATTAATCCTGGTGAGGCATTCTGTATTTGCTTTCGTGACTCCCTATGAAGCTCACGGGGATACATCGGGCATCGTTGTGTGCTGTCACGCCGCAGTGCTCCCGTGACATCAGGGACCTCGCCACCCTTCCTCTCCGATCCGATCCCTCCACACCCTGCGTTTTATGTCGCCACGGAGAAGAAAGAAGAGGGTAGAAGAGTGCGCTTCGGCGGGGGTGGGAGATGGTGTGGGGGCGTCGAAAACGGGTGAGGTGGAGGTGATCTCGGCCCGGCGGTGGCGAGCGGTCGACACTCGGCGCGCGTGAGGCGTCGCCCGCGGACGGCATAATGCATTCCAGCCCGTGGAAGCGAAACATCGACCCTCAGAGAATCGGAGAAAAATCAGGACAAATCAGAGCCGCCCCCGTGATGAAAAACTCCGAAAGACGTATCGCAAGTTTCAACTCCACGTTTAACACATTGTGCTGAATGTTTTTGTCATGCATGTATTTACGATTGTTCTTAGACGGCCTAGTATTTTGCTTACGGGCTTGTTTTAACACGTTTTCCTACTCGCCCCCGACGGATAAATTCCATTTTCATTCAAGGCAATCTACCTATTACAGGTTACGAGCGGTCCATAACGACGTATCTGTGTTCCACGTATAGCGTTAACTTCCTGCTGTTTTGCCCTACATTATTTCCTTATTCAGTTCATCGCACCTTCTATCTGTCTTCATGCCGTCTATCGAAGTCAATCCTCTCACTTCCTCTGACCCGCTTACCTAACATTCTCTACGTGTTACCCACACACACCTCTTTGCTTTGCCTACACATATTGTTCTTTCTTCAACCTGTGGTTCTCCTACTTTGCTCACTGCGAATTAATAAAATGTGCGCTCCAATAGAAAATCCCGCAAGTTATCAACGAAGTTGTCCAGAAAGTAACTTGTATTGCCGCCTTACATTTTAACCACTTGTTTACCCAGCATGCAATTCAGCGCCGTTATCAATGTTGCAAGCCACGTCTTGAGAAGATCTGTAATCGTAAATCGGCAATTTTCACGAATGTTTTTGTAAATTTTCACCGTCAGTTCATCTGTCAAAAGGCTAGGCCAACTCCTAGGCGCTCCTCGTCGTGAACATTGGTGCGGCCATTTTTAAACTGAATGCACCACTGACTCACTCCACCTTCATTCTACATTCTGTCTCCATACACTTCACAAAGGTGCCTATGAATTTCGATTGTGTTGTTTTTTTGTCCGTAAAAACCTAATCTCAGATCATATTTCAACTCGCTGGATTTTCTGTTCCAGCGCAAATTTTAACAGTTCATAGTTAGAAAAGTAGAAGAACCTCCATTGTTTACCCCTAATATGCTACGGTAGGCGAGATCATATAAATAAAATTAGAGAATTAAGTGTAGAACAGATAGATTTAAGATGTCATTTCTTCTTCTACGATTTACAAGGGGTCTGAATAACGTTGTCCGACCGCGGTATGCGGTTAAAATATTCGGGTCAAAATTAGTCCGGCGTGTGTATTCACCAGCTGCCACACACCCTAGCGGTGGCTTTCAGGGTACCAAAAATAGAAAAAAAGTCTGCTCACTACCACAACAGGATGCGTACTGAGTGAAGGGACGCTAAGATACCAAGATTGTGACTGTAACCCTTCCCACCGCCACGCTTGGCCGAAACGTAAGTTAATTTCTGATCAGCCCTTGTACATCCCTCCTTTTTCAGCTGCGGATGTGAAAAAGGCGAGAAATTGTTTGAAAAGTCACCACGCCTCATAGCGTACGTACACCACCACTCCGTTCCACTCTTAACCCTCGGGTTCCAAACCACGCCGTGTTTGTCTGTGTGTGTGTATGTTAGCGCGCGCCCTTGTGGTCAAACTTCCCGCGTCCAATCTCCGCGATTAGATCTCGCGGTGAAATTTCCTTCACAACTCGTGTGCGCCCCTCTGGCGCCTTCTGCCTAGATTCCCCTCGCCCCCACGTGTCCCCTCCACGGGAGCGGACGAGGGCGAATCCCGGGCAAATGCTCCGATGGTAATCTCGGTGAGCCAATAAAGGATTAATTACCGAGGTGTCTCTGTATCTCTTTGCTCGAGGTGATTCATGTTTTAGAAATCGACTGGTTTCGAGAAGTCGGAAAACTGATCATAAATTCCGTTAGCGTACGAAACCCAGTTTCGAAAGTCCCAACTCACAGGGCAGCTGTTCCACATTAGTCAAACGGTCATACTGCATCTTGATAATTTAGTCTTTAAGAGTTTTACGTATCTACCGTCAAGATCCAGTGTAATGAATTTATTTCGAAATTGATAAATAGTCCTTATCCACTAAATGTACACCGTTAACTGTAAACGGATAAGATAAAAAAGAAATATGTTCTCGTCATAAGCCACGCTTTAGGAAGGGGAAATTACAAACTTCCATCATTTCAATGATTTTCTTGTACATCATTTCGTCATTAATAGTCTTTTGTAAACATCAGGCAAATACTGTCAATTTAATACTCATTATCCTAGTTACTTATTTCATCGCTCTTCAAAATTAAACAGAATTCTGAAACATTTTTTTCACTTTAATAATTCGCTATTTAATTTTTATCAATCTATATTTTTCCTGATAGCTATGGCTCAGTTACCACCGGTTACTCCTTAGCTTTCGAGAAAAAAATATATATAAAAAATAACATACAAACAAAAAAAAATATATATATATATAACATACATACAATTAGACATATAAATATATTATATATATATATATATTTATTATTATTTTATATATATTATATATATATTTTTTTATACACACACACTATTGAGCGCGACCATAGAAGTTTCTCTTCTCAGGGAGGCAACATGCGAAACAGTGCGTGATATTAGTATCTGCATCAGTTGCCAAATATAATATATATTAAGTAATTAAACTATTATCATTCACCGCAGCGTCCCATTAATGGAACCTCTTGGCTCTAGCATTTCAGTTTCTTACTAGAAGAGTTCGGTGCTTCACAAAACAAAAAATTAAAATCTCTTCCTATACTTTCCCCCTACCACTCCCCTCGGAAATTCCCCGGAGGAACATGACAAAACCAACGGGGTCACAGTCCACCCCGGTACAGAGGTGTTGCGCACGGTTTTTCGTGGGTAATTTTCGCTCAGAGGGCGTGGTTTATTGCGAATTTAATGTTTTCCAAATCTTAAAGACGAATCAGAAAAGTCCGTCGTAGTGGCCAAAGGTTAAAATCGATACGGCAATGGGAGAAAATTCTAGCGGCGTAAACGCCCTGTGGCACGGAATACAAAATGCGTCATCGAACGCAATTCCGGCCCCGCGTTCGCTGGTGTCGACGCGTGTTCCTCCACCACCGCCTCTCCTTGGACATCAGCGATCGAAGCTTATCTGCGAGCAATATCCGTGTCGATATTATAACTATATTTGTTTGGGAAGAGGGACGGACACGAAGGCACACCTCGGAGGTTTATTTCTCGGCCTGCGATAATGACGCCACTGCACCCGAGGCTTCAATTTCGTCGAACCAACGGTGCGAAACCGTTGCGCCGCCCCGGACTTTCTTTTTTCTCGACATTGGTTTAATTTGAGGTTAACAATCTCCGCGTAGGATCGACATGTGTCATGTCGCGGGCTAGACATAATCGCTCTTTCATCTCCCGGGGTTAATGTCGAACAAAACAAGCTCAAGGCTAGCGGAATTCATTTCCTTTTATTTTTTTTAATTTTCTTTTCCGAAGTCATCGTGAGCTCTGTCGTAATCATCCGAATGGCTTCTTCATATTCTCAGATCTCATCTGATGTTTCTTTTTAATACATCAAGATGGGAAATTAGCAGTTCTCGGACTCTGAGAGGGATGTTGTTGCACTTATGAGCATATCGTATCCAATACATTCCTACGCACTCATTTTCTCACTAAAAAATACTCGCTAATTTTTTCACTTTAATCATCTGCTGTGGGTCGCGGTGGTCTAGTGGGTAGAGCGTTGGACTACTGACCGGAGGGCCCCGGGTTCTATTCCCGGGCAAGGCACTTTGTGCACCTGCACGCTCCACCCAAGTTATTTGATTTTTCGGGTACCAGATCTTCCTGGGAAACCATAACCGGCACAGGGAAAGGAACTGGCGCCCCTACCCTGATGTGTGAATATTTACACGCCGTCGGGCTTGGTGCATGGGTGAGCTCTACCATCACCTACTAAACCGACCTTCGGGTTGATTACTGTGTTTATGGTTATGGTTTAATCATCTGCAATTTAATTTTTCGGATAGCTATGGCTCAGCTACCACCGCTTGCTCTTTAGCTTTCGATATATATATTTATACACACACACACGCTTATACTATTGAACGTTTCTCTTCTCGGAGAGGCCTCCTAGAATGTTAGGAACATGCGAAACGGTGCGTGATATTAGTATCTGCTGAGTCGCCAAAAATAATATATATTTAGTAATTAAATTATTATCATTCTTCGCAGCGACCCATTCATGGTACCTCTTGGTTCCCGTATTTCAGCCTCTTTCAAAAAGAGTTCGGTTTTCAAAAAACGACCAATTAAAGTCTCTTCCGATACCTTCCCCCTGTCACGGCCCTCAGAAATTCCCCGGACTAAAATGACAAAACCAACGGGGACACAGCCCACCCTGGTACAGAGTTATTTTGAGAAAATATAGTTATCAAAATTATTTCAAGTTCCTTAGTTTTTGTGTATCTCAAAACTTTAGTAGCGACCCTCGTACCCTGTTTAAGAAATATTGACTGGGAGAACATTTTATTTGCGCTTCCCTTACTTCATGTGGTCCGTTTGCATTCAAGTAACCCTGAAATTCAACGCGCCTTTCAACAAAAACGTCATGGAATTCCGAAAATGTTGTCCTTTCCTCTCGTCTTAAAAAATTTTTATTTATTTACTTGCATCGAAAACGTTTTTTCCGAAGAATTTTTCGTATTTATTTTATTATTCCGATGTTATTGACATGGCCACGGCGTCGATGCTATCGAAGTGGCATGGAGAAAAATCCCTACCCGTTTTTATAACTCCGTGAAAACAAGATCCTCGTTCCCTCTTATATTTCATTATGCCATAAATATATAAAGCATCGAAATAGAGTTATTACTATGCATATTCCGTGATACGCAATTCCCTCTGCCCCCTCCCCACGCTCCCGCTTCAATGCGCGCACGGAGACCCGTATCCCTTAATGGACTTTTGTTTACATTACCGTTCGGAAAGTTGTTTTTGTCGCTGCGTTTGCGCGCCTGGACATTCAAAGGGAATTTACCTCGGCGTAAAAGAAATCTCAGCGTGGTTTCAACGGCCGAGGGAGGGTTAGGGAGGACGATCTCGCCTGACGTCCGCGAGTGTTGGTGCCTTTCTCCAGCGAGGGAACTTTTTCGGTCTCAAAAAAATGCCTACAAATCCCATCAGTTGGATCAATTGGAAAGGAGAGGAGGGGGACTCTCTCTCCGCCCCCCCCCCATGGCCTTCGTTTTTGTGCCCCTTTTCGAGTGGTAACAGAAGCCACGAACTAAATTACCGTTATTTCTGCGTCTTCGTTACTCTTCTGTTTCCTCAAAAAACTGTGGTGGTGAGGTGGTGAGCTCTCCCTTTGCAGAGCGAATGGTGGACGAGGGAGGAAACATTTGCTTCCGCTCGTCAGCGATATGGAAAATGTGCACCCTTAAAGGCTCTACGATCATCGATGAGACACGGAAAAATTAGTCGTGACAGGTAATGATAATTTTAAGATGGCGATGACATTTTGAAACCGTGTTGTGAAATGAAAAATGCTCATTGGAAATGGATTCTGAGTTACTGTGTTACTAAGTAAATATCCTGATGGGGTTATTTTTATTTGATCGATAGTGTGGAGGGTGATTCCCCTCGGTGAGGGTCCCTTGGAGACCTTCGTGCTCTGTGTAATGATTTCGTCTTCCACGGAGGCCTATGGCCTTGCGTGAAGGCCAGTATATCCTTTGTGGGATCGTTTCTGTTTTTTTTGGTGTTCGAAAAATTTTATTTCATGGATGCCATTACGGAAGAAAACTTTGGCTGAGTAAGGAGGCGCTTTAGTTACTAGCATTTACATCTGTAATAGTCCCAGAAGCTAAATAATATGTTGAGTAGATCTCACCTTAAGCTAGATCCTACGTAAGGTTATATCAACGGCTTGGGGATCATTAATAGCTAAGACTATTTTCTCGACGATTCCCTCCTAGACATAACACATCCACATTTAGTCATAATTTGGTTACGGACTGCCGAACGTGGCGGGGACGACGACTTGCGAGTTAATCTGCCGGGATAATTCGATTTGACTCGTCTGTTGAGTGAATATTTCGACATCGGAGTGAAAGTGGATTGTTCCTTATTTCATCACCGTTCTGTGTGTTCAATACATATTTGCAAACTGCTTTTAAATATGGAACATGAATTTGTACGAGTACGCAAATGATTGAAAATTCATACTAATTATTTTTTAATTCGACTCGATGTGGATATAGGATCTTGTCGTAAAACCTTTCCATCTGATGTGATTTTCCATTTGTTCTTGCAGTCACTTGACGCCCGGGCACGTGACGGTGCTCTATGCTCCCTTGAGGTATTTCCCTGTTGTAATCATAGCAAGACATCTGAAGTGGAATGTTTTTCGGTTTGAAAACCACTAAGTTTCCCCGAGAAAGGACCCGGGAAAGAACGGTCACGGTCTTCTGCGTGTGCAAAAGGCTTTCTCGGAGCGGAGGCTCACCTCGTGTCAAGCCCTACGCACAAGCAAGAACATATGCAAGCGTGTACGGAAGCCAATTGCTTGACTCGTTTCCTCCCAAGGTCTCCCAGATAAATCTGACATCCGGAAAAAATCACAAGGCTTGTTGTCCCAGCACTCAAGCGCTCTAGGTCATCACGCCATCGAATGGAGAAGTACGCAATGTATACTTTTATTCATCTGATTAGAATGGAAAGGTGACCTCTTGGGAATATTCACCGCCCTGAATTGCAACCCGGACGTGGCGTGCAGCACACGCTAATTCATGATTTCCGATTTTTTTAATTGAGGCCCAACGGAAGAAGTGAAAATAAAAGTCCATTATAACCGTGCAATTTCTTAGAAAATACTCTGCAATAATTATCGCTGTCTAATAATTTCCAGGGAAATCCATTTACGGCAGAGAGAAGTCAGGTGCTCTTTCGGAATGTAAGGGAAGGAAAAAGAGGGGTAGAAAAATGCGGCTGGAGTATAGGGTTGGTGTACAGTCGCATGTTTCGTGCGCTAGCGATGGATGAAATGCAAATCCGCGGAGAGGGCGCAGGTGCGTCGGCTTCGTACGTCCAATGCGATGTGCCATGTACGTCTTTTCCCTCGACACGCCGCGAGGGGAAGTTCCAGGGACTGTTTTTATGCTACCAGCCATAAGGGTGATGGTGATTTTTAGCATTAGGTAACATTATTTTAGGATAATTCGAATTGTCGCACGTCATGTTTTCTACCGTTGCTGTCAGAAATTGTGGGAAGGAAAAATTTTTCATTTAATTAGACTTCATTAGTTATCCTGCCTCTGGCGTGCCAATTTAATGCCTCGTCTAGATTGTTCTTTCGGTGTCAGTATCAAAGCTCATACAATTTTTTTTGGTATTTTCCGGCTACGGTAGGTTTTGGATGGACACAGCCAATACAATTTCTCCTAACCAAAAACACAACATGCAATCGGGCACTCAGTAAGTAAGTCCCTCTTCAATTCCGCAAACCTCTTTCTCTTCTCCTCTTCAATCCAATCAAGATTCATCTACAATTCCTTCCCCTTTCTCGTCTGCTCACGTTCTCCCCTCCATAACAGTCTTCATCATCCCATATCCAATCAAAACACTCGGAATTCATTTTTCCTCTCTTATTTTGATTTCTTCCAACAATCATCTCTTCTCTCCCACCATGCCCAGCACTTCCTCGTTTGTTTTCCTTCCAGTCTACTTCACCTTTCCATCCTCCTCCACGTATACATTTAAAAAGCCACCGATCTATGCTTATCATTCTGCTTCAATAACCATGTTTCCGCGCCGTACAAAACCATGGTTCATGTCAAAGTTTTGAAGAGAGGAAGAGGAAGCGTGAAGATTTTAAATCCATGATTTGTCAGGATGATTTGTCGAAACTGTAACGAAATAAAGTGTTCTTTTCCGGGATAATAATGTTTAATTTCCTCAAGTTCTTCATATTTTGTGAGAGTCGTGTATGGTATCGATGTCCTTCCAACCCCCTCCCCTCCCCAATGCGTTAGTCATTATTGCGATTATGCATGTTGGCATACAAGATGCCTTTGCATGTCCTCCATGGGTTCGGGTGAAGCAAGGGGCATAGGAGTGAGAGGAATGTAGGAGAGTTGAAAGTTCACGGCAGAGTCGATGTCCCCCGGGGCAACCCGGTTACCGAGGTCTCCCCGGTGTCCCCGCTTCGGCCAGTACGGAGAGACGGAAATAACCGCTCCACACCCCCCTTCCTTCCGGATTTCTCGGTTATTTTCTCCTTTTGGCGGAGAATGAGGGGCTGCGGCGTGGGTCGCGGGTGGCGTTGCCCCCGAGGGAGGGCGACGGACGTGCCTAGCCAAGCGGCGCCACCTCCCGACATCCTCATCTCCGAGTTTACAGTTTCGCATTTTTTCGACATTTCTCGGAAGGAATTGAGAGATTGACGAGAGGCAGCGGGATGGGATGGAGTGGGCTACCACTAAACCGATCTTGATTTTGATACCATATGATGATGACTTTTTTGTTTGTGTCTTTCCGCAATAAAAGATGTTTACATACACGGCATCACGACCGGTTTCGACGATTATCGTCGTAATCGGGTTCTGAAGATTTTTATATCACCCGGTGAAAACTGTCTAAACCGGTCGTCATCCGGGATACGTCAAGGTTTTTTGTGGAAAATTTACGAAGTAAAATAAGTGTTAAATATTTTCCTTTACTGATTCCTCCAGGTTACTGCGTCCTCGGTGAATTCTACGAATCATGATTCGAAAAAGAGTGGTTTTAAAACCGCGTGACGTTATCACTCTTCAAAAATGTTATCTCGCCTTATTTACGAGGTTCGGGCGATTATTGCAACGACTGCCCTCTAAGGCCCCGGTTCGATCCCCGGAGTTGGTAGGATTTTTCGATGGTATCCCGATCCCTACCTGGAGTGCACTTGTGAGGAGTATGCCGTCCGTCGGAAGGGACTTCAAGTTGTGGTTCCGTTTCTATCCGTGCATTTCGTCAGGAGTAGGCGTGCAAATGCCGACACCGGGTTTCTCTCGACCCGTTTTCCAATTCCTGATCATCCTTTCCTTACCAAATCACACACATCAATCCCTGATGGCGAAAATGACCTCAATTATCGGTTGCTTCCCGATAAAACTAATACTGATAATCACTCGCTATTTTATTGAATGAAATGATATTTTTATTTGGATTCGATCACCAGAGTAACCAACGTGGAAGGTTCGTTTTGGTTCAGTGCATTATCAAAAATGCACGTTGCCCAGGGGATCCAGTGGCGTATTTGTCAATCAGCCGGTGACAGGGGTCACCTTCGAGAGCTCGCGTCCACATTCGTGATTGCGCAAATTTTCATGCCCGCCATGTACTTTGCGGGTCTCCGGAAGATAAGGCGAGGTTATCCTGGCTTAAGAAGGCTTGTATTGATTGCAACGATCTGCATTGCCAGAGGTCGGTGTGGGTGTATTTGTTTTAGCGCGTGAATCATCTCCTCCTGCCCACGTGTTGCTCCCCCGCGACGTGAATAAATCCCCACCCACCCGCCCCCATCGATTTCCTTCGGCCCCCGTCCACACCACCCCGCCCACCCCCCTCCGACCCTGCCACAGCCATGCTCTCTCTACCTTTGCTCATTTCCCTGGATCGTGGCATTTGTTCGACTGGATCGTCGGACGTCACCTTTGAATTTGGAAATTTGTTTTTCATTCTCTGCCGAGTTTCGTTGGGAGTGTCGCAGTTGAAATTAGCCAATCAGACGGTATTGAATTTCTCGCGCTTCTTAATGGGGGGTTGTCGTGGGAGCGAGGGGTTTCTTCGGACTGCGGGTGTAGGAAAGATGGAGAGATGAAGAGAGGGCCGAGGCCCCTGGAGAGCCCCCCCTCGCGCGTCCCCTGAAAGCCTTATGAAGTGTGACCACTTGAATGAAGGGGCGTGTCCTTGTTAAATTAATATCTTGATCTTTCCTCATAAAAACATATCGTAGTTTTAGTTCTTATGTTCTTCTCAAATTCCCTATTGCAGCGGAAGTTGGTATGGTCTGTAAGCGTCGCCGTTCTCTGTAAATTTTGGGCCAAAGACATTTTCCCCTCCCCAATATTCTCAAGTAATCAAGCATTTTGGCCTGTCTGCAGGCATATGAGAGACATGTAAACAGGACGCTCACTGGTTTTCGATAATATTTCGGAGAGTCTTCGTTACCCTTCTCTAAATTAAAGGATGGGAATGACGGCATTGTTGCATTGACTGGTTGGAAGAGGAAGTTTTTTATCTTCCTAATTATTTATGCATACATAAACGTGTACATTTATTAAAAAAATGGAGAAAAATGATTGACTCGCAAGATATTGAAAAACATGTAGAGAGAGAATCGTATTTATACATTTGTTATATTAGATTTGTGGAAATTAAGATGACGTGTAGAAAAATAGAAAACGTTTTCGGATACGCAGTGGAACGGGACGCTTTGTTGCGAGAAATTCATGCAAAGAATTAACAAGCAATAGAAGTAGTGAAAATGAGTGACAATGGAATGTTCTGTGTTAGAGGTTAAACTAGGCTGAGGCAGGAAAGGAATAGACATGTTAGACTGAATGGAGATAGGCGAGTATGTGGAGTTACAGAATAGTTTATTGCAATTCAGGTTTTACGAGTATTTATTCAGTGTCGTGTTCTCTCCCACAAGGACGGGCCTTAAAATATTTCTGAGTATTGGTTCTGGTTCCACGGAAGACCACTAACTGACTGAAGACTGGTACTACTATTGCTGCTCAGGTCCTATAGTACTATTATATAGTCCTATAGTAGTCGCCTAATTATTTATTATATGTGTTTAATCCTTTAACTGGTTCATAGCTCTGCTTTAAGGGGGAGTTCGCCTCCTCCTTTTTGGGTGCGTGGGTGACTTTTTGTTGGGAGCAAGAATGAGTGGATTGGTGGGGAAGAGAGATGCTCCCGTTTGCGTGCGTGTATTGGACGCCGCCCGTGTCGGCTCGTGGTGGGGCGGGTGGAGCGATGCACCCGGGGGAAGGGGGGGGGTGTTGGTGTGGGAGGGGCGGGGGGGGTGGTAAGGAGGAAGAGAGGTCTGTTGGAGGAAAACCGGACTGAGAAAAAAAGAATAGCCATGGAAAAGGACTAAGGAGAGGAATAGAGGAGCAAATGGTGGCGGGCCTACTCAAGCGGACGGGTCCTTGGGATTCACTTTCGGGGGCGGAGGGAGGAGGGGTCGGGGGGTCGAGGTCAGAGAAGCGAAGGAGGGGGGGAGGGGAGGGGTGGAGGAGCGAAGGAGGCGCCAAGATTTTTCGTATGGCAATCCGAGCAGGACGAGACAATTTCAACACAGGAAGAGAGATTTGTGCCGGAAACATTTTGGAAACGGTTCAACCCAGTTAATAAAAACATCCTAGTTTGTGTAAGAATAATCTGGGATAAAATTAAAATGAGTAAAAAAAATTAAAAGTGTCTCAGAAAGAGAGGCAAGGACTTTTAAGAATGTGAAATACGTTTATTTTAAAAAAAATAACAAGTAGAATTACTCTCGGTAAGCCACGGAAGGAAGGACGTGGGCAATGACTTCCTGCTATCATCTCGGTAACTGGGACATCTCGGAGTGCGAACGTAAAATCCTCAAAGCTTGTCAAATTTGTTTGATTCGAGAAACTGTTGCGTCATTTAATGTAGGTAACGCATTCATCTGGTTTCCGTTGTCAAATATCAATCGTCATGACGTCCAAAGAAGCTTGCACAAGCTCGTACCATAAATATTCTTACTTTTGTTATTATCTGATACTTTGTAGTGAAACCAAATAGCTAAACACATCCATATTACTTTACGGTGGAATTGGATAAATGAGCCCAAAAGGTTGTTTGTTTGCAGCGATGTTCGTGGATTGGGTAAGGGAGTATTGAGCATGAGAGGGAGGACACTTTGTGACATGAACTTGTTGACTAGAGGAAGAGCATTGAATCACGTCATAATGCGGCATCTCCAATGAATAAATGGTTGGAAGAACGTTTTCGGTTGGTTGTTGGGAGAGCTTTGAGTTTATTGACCCAATGTCTAAGAGGCAGTGAAACGGGTCGCCGAAAGATATCCAAGAAATGAGAATGGAAGGGTAGATTGGTCACGGAGTTCTTATCCCGGGAGAGACGCAGTCCAGATGAAAGATGGGAATGGTGGTTTAGTATATGGACATCGTATTGGGAATAGAGGAAGAACGCCATAAAGTGAGATAGGAGAGAAGTGTGAATGCTGGTAAGAAGTAAATCGAAAGGATTTTTGAGACTAAATGTTTATGAATGTCTCGTGGGTGCCCATTTCTTCTCATTTTTGTATAAATGAATTCGTCCATTAATTGAACACAAAGATAGAAATAATAAAATCAGTCGGTGATATTATTTTTGAACATCGCCGAGTTAATCCAAGGAACGTGACCACAGTGCATATTCAATAGAACTTCCGCGGTTTTATTGTTAAGAATGCGGCATCGTTAATCTTACTGCCCGAGAAATGATACATCGTATTACATATTTCCGTTGCAGCTGATGTTTTTTCTTAGTCTTAATCGACGGACGGATTTACATTGAAAGTAGACGTTGTAAGTGTACGATATTCTTACTCGAATGAGACAAGTTTAGTTTTGCTCAGTTTGCGTGAATACAGGAGAAATGAGAATGTTGTGAGATTAAACACACGGTTCATTTGTTGACCTGCGTTTACTACGAGAATGAAATCGATTTTCGTCATGTCAGACAATTGGCTAGCCTTGTAAACAAAGGTTAATGGCTGGAACCCCTCACGAGAAACTGAAAATTGTACATGTCTTTTTATTAAATATTCATTCAAACTGATGTTCACGTCAACAGGAATATTTCTGTCTACATATATAAAACCATACAAACAGTAATCAACCCTAAGATCGGTTTGTTAGGTGATGGTAGAGTTCACCGAGTACTAAGCCCTATACGGCGTGTTAAATTCACACAATTGGGCAGGGGGGGACAATTTATTTCCCTGTGCCGGTTATGGTTTCCCAGGGAGATCTGGGACCCAAAAAATCACGCAGCTTGGTTGCAGCTGAGGGGAACTAGAGAGACTTGCCCCGAAGTCTATATATATATATATATATATATATATATATATATATATATATATATATATATATATATATATATATATATATATATATATATATTTAGGGAAAGGTGGGAAGAAGGCCATATATGGACTGATTCGTAGTATCTATGAGGAAGGAATCTGGCCGGAAGATTTTGTGAGATCGGTGTTAGTTCCTATTCCAAAAAAGGCAAAGGCTTCGTCATGTGAGGATTACAGAACAATAAGTTTGATATCCCACGCAGCTAAAGTTATTCTCAGGATCATCAACAAAAGGATAGAGAGTAAGGCAAATGATTACTTAGGGGATGATCAGTTTGGGTTCAGGAAAGGAAGAGGTACGCGTGATGCCATTGCAGTTATGAGATCACTAGTCGAGAGGAATATAGAATACAATCAGGACGTTTTTGCCTGTTTTGTAGATTTCGAAAAAGCGTTTGATAGAGTGAATTGGGAAAAATTAATGTGTGTATTGCAGAAAATAGGAATGGATTGGAGGGACAGGAGACTGATCCGCAACCTGTACATGTCTCAGACTGCTCAGGTGCGAGTGGGGAACGGAGAGTCCGGATGGGCAGTGTTAGGAAGAGGTGTAAGGCAGGGTTGCCCATTGTCACCGGTACTGTTCAACGTATATGTAGAGGAAATGATTAAAGAGGCATGGGAAGAACTGGAGGTAGGAATGAAAGTCGGAGGGGAATTCGTAAAATCGGTTAGGTTTGCTGATGACCAAGCATTAGTTGCTCAGTCAGCCAATGGGTTGCAAGCATTGTTGAGTGAATTGGAGGTTCAGTGCGATAAATATGGGATGAGAATAAATATTAATAAAACAAAGGTTATGCGATTTTCCAGAAAGAAAAAGGCTAAGCTAAATATTAAAATAGGAGGGGAAAAAATAGAGCAGGTAGAACAGTTTACATATCTCGGAAGTGTTTTGGACCAACACGGTCAAAGTGGTAGGGACGTAAGGAGAAGAATTGCGCTAGGCAAGGAGGCTTTCTCAAGGAGGAGGGAGTTGATGACGGGGACGTTGAGTAGGGATGTTAAGACAAGACTCGTAAAAACTCTGATATGGAGCGTAGCTATGTACGGCGCGGAAACGTGGTCGCTGAAGCAGGAGGATAGACGTAGATTGGAGGCTTTTGAAATGTGGGTGTGGAGAAGAATGGAAAAGGTGAAATGGACCGAAAGGAAAACAAATGAGGAAGTACTAGAAATGGTGGGGGAGGAGAGGGGTTTGTTGAGAGAAATCCTATGGAGGCAGGAAAAATGGATGAAGGGCGTATTGAGCGGTAGTGGAATGTTGAAGAGGGTAATAGAGGGAAGAATGTTGGGCAAGCGAGGTAAGGGTAGGAACAGGATAGGGATGTTGGACGAGATGAAGGGAGGAAAGAAGTACACCGAGATGAAGAGGGACCTGATATAGATTAGTTTGCTAGGTGGGGAGTCACAAAATGTTTATTTGATAGTTGGGTCCATCCAAAAACCTACCTTAACCGGTAGATTACCTTAAAAAAAAAATATATATATATATATATATATATATATATATATATATATATATATATATACAGATGATGCGGAAGTACTCACGAGAGCAATATAACTTTTGGACGGCACAATAGAACACAGAATAAAACAGATAACACGTAAAAGGACACTCACACTGTCGATGATTTAAGCTTTCGGCCTACTCCGAGGCCTTCTTCAGGTCAGACTCACTGACCTGAAGAAGGCCTCGGAGTAGGCCGAAAGCTTAAATCATCTACAGTGTGAGTGTCCTTTTACGTGTTATCTGTTTTATTCTGTGTTCTATTGTGCCGTCCAAAAGTTATATGTATTGTATATATTTCCTTTACTACCCAGGCCCCTGAAGTATTTCCTGTACAAATATCACTCCATGCATTGGCTGTCAGTTTTTGTCACTGCGAAATAAAACTTATTTCAAAGTGCATAGCTTTTCTCTCAGCTAATATGAGGACGTGAAACATTTCGTTACAAATGCAGACATCTCCTCATTCGATTGCTCGTTACAGCCACTTTCGACGAAATTTCCGGAAAACGGGCTTGAAAGAAATCCCGTGGTGGTCGAAGGAAAACAAGGACCTCCGAGGTGTGTCAATTGTCGCAAACACGTATGTGTGTGTGTACCGTGTATCGTAAGCCGACGCTGTATCGAAACGGAACGCCTTGCACCAACGGCACAGTTGCCGCAGCTCGGTTTGAAATCATCAGCAATGCTTCACGTGCCCTTGTTTACCAGGAAATCTCCTTTCTCCTGCGAGGTGAAGGAGGCAAGATGGAAAACACGACGGGTGGAAACGTGTGGCGTGGAAGAAAGGGAATATTTCGTCAGGGAAGAGAAGAAATGAGAGGATGGAGTAAAAATGGGAGAGGAGGACGGTGACGAAGTGTCGGCGAGGGGACATCGCGGTTTGGAGGGAAGAGGAGGGGGGCAAAGAAGGCGATGTTCATTGGCGTCTTCTATGGGAATAGAGAGGAACGCACTCCCTGCCGTCCGAATGCAAGGCTTTCGCTACGAAACACTCGTGACCGACGCACTATGAGTGGTGCGGGAGGGAAAGAGAGAGAGAGAGAGAAAGAGGACCGTGGCCCTCGTAAATTTCGGGCGGCGGCCCTAAGAGAACGCCGGAGTGGAGGTTGTAGGAGTTTCTCATTCGTGCTGAGGGAGGGTTTTGACTGGGGAAGAGGGGCGGGAGAAAGGGGATGTCATCGGAAGAGTTGCAGTGGTTGAGGATTTTTGAAAGGGGAAAGCGAACGGGGCTATGTATATGCATATGTGTATAGATATTTACGAATATATATATATATATATATATATATATATATATATATATATATATATATATATATATATATATACATACACACAGGGTTCGTCCGGAAAATAAGTGTCTTGACAAATAAGTCTTTTTTGACAAAAGGGGAGTCGTCCACTACGAATTTGTACCTGAACGACAAACTGTAAATGCTGTATTTTACGTCCAAGTGCTCGACAGGCTTCGAAAACGAGTCGCCCGCGTCCGGCCAGCGATCAAAAACATCTGGCGGCAGCATCACGGCAATGCGCCGTCTCACACCGCGCTTGTCGTGTCGGACTTCTTGGCCAAGCACGGCGTGGCAACGCTGCCGCACCCGCCCTACAGCCCGGACTTGGCACCACCGGACTTCTTTCTGTTCCCAAAGATAAAGAGGAGTTTGAAAGAAACGCGATACGGGACTTTGGACGCCGTCAAAGAGGCCGTGACGACGTGTCTTCGAGAGGTTCCCGGTGATGCCTTCGCGGGAGCGTTCCAGGAATGGGAACGCCGCTGGAACAAGTGTATCGACTCACAAGGGTCCTATTTTGAGGAATAGTAGCTTAAGATATGTAAAAGTGTAATACATTTTTTTTCCTGAGCTCAGTACACTTATTTTCCGGACGAACCCCGTATATATATATATATATATATATATATATATATATATATATAGTATATATATATATATATATATCGATGATGCGGAAGTACTCACGAGAGCAATATAACTTTTGGACGGCACAATAGAACACAGAATAAAACAGATAACACGTAAAAGGACACTCACACTGTAGATGATTTAAGCTTTCGGCCTACTCCGAGGCCTTCTTCAGGTCAGAGACATATATATATATATATATATATATATATATATATATATATATATATATATATATATATATATATATATATATATATATATATATATATATACACATATATATACATATATATATAGGTGTATATATAGGTGTGTATATATATATACACACACACACACAAACTGTATGTATCTCACCCTAAGGAGGAGAGGAGAGTAAGGTGGTCGGAGCTCGTGTTGTTGCCACATCTTACGAGACGTCTCCCAGGAAATTTGTGGCCAGAGGAATAGAATGGGGGGGGATAGGAGGGGGGGTTTGGGATGGGAGGGGAAACCGGGCTTATGTGCACGACAGGAGCAGCTTGATTTTTTTGTTCGGCCTTCCGGCTGAATCAAAATTGGCGCCGGGGTACGTGGAGTGTCCTAAAACGTTGTAAATCACTCTTAAAGATTTTTGTTTATACCATTTCACGAGAGCTTTCTATTTAGAACCCTTCCTCTTTGGGGTATCTCCACGCCTTTGAACCTGACGTTTTTCCCTTCCATAAATATGATCTCTCCCCTGACAAAATGTGAAGAAAAGGAATCGAGAAAGTTAAAACAGTCACACTGGAACGAAGATGGCTACAAAGACGAATTGGAATATCGCTGAAATTGTACCTTTATCTACGTGCGCAGCCATATCTTTACGAAAAACATTATATAAAAATAATTAGAAACCATCAATTCATTTGTCACATTAAGCGTATTTTTAGAGGAATTATCGTTTCTTTGGATATCAAAGATGGCGCAATGCACCAAATGCATGTGTGCATCCGACATAACAACCTCAGTAGCCTGAAGGCCTAATGTTTGTTATATTTCAAATCTGGTTAGTGTCTTAGTCAACTGAACTATTTTTTATATAACTTGGTGAAAGTTGCATTAGCATGGTATGGGTTAATTGTGTTAATTTAACCACCAATTTAAACTTTTTTTAAATTTTAATTACTTATGCCCAGAGCAATATTAATTTTAAAGATCACGAGCGTGTATGTTTTGGCACAGAATTAATTTTTTTTTAATAAACTGAATGAGTTTAGTTGTAGATATTGGTTCGAGACCTAAGAATGTGGTTCTACTACTTCAGTCGCTTGCAAATCCGGGACCTTAAAATTCCTGTTGCGTGCTGAAAATGTACTTTTGAAACACCTGATCAAGAGCTATAGAGAGGAAGATAATTTAATATATTTCTTACCAGTTAAATTGGTGCCTATATAGAGTAGAAAGTGGTCCCGTGCACTTGTTAGCTTTTCTCCCTTTGGTGCAGTGTTGCTTCCCCCGGATTCTCCCCTCGTCACCGCAATGTGGGGGGGGGGGGTCGATGGCCCCGCCTGGAACCACCGGTGACGTCTCCCCCACCGTCGCAACCCCGGAGGGAGTCTCGAATCCGCGTCCCACCCGAATCATCCGTGCTCATCACGCACCGCTCTTTTCAAACTCCCGTTTCCCTCCTCTTCTTCTTATTTCCCCCCAGTGCGCTAGCTCCCTCCCTCGTGGCCCCAATTCTCCCCTTCCCCTACGCTCACCCCAACTGGCCCAACGCTCCCCTCCGCCCCTCGCCCTCACTCCTGGCGCCGAGCGGTAAAACGCGGAGGGGCCGCGAGTCCGTGCGTGGCCCCGGTCACGTGCACTTGTGACATGCATTGTACTACGCCCCTTTGCGCATAATCACCTGTACAGAAACAGTCTTGCACGACAGTCCTCCAAACGGCGAGGCATATTCTCCAGGATTTAGATAGGAATAAAGGATTAGGGGCCCACAATGCCACAGTTCTAAGCTTCACCTACCACGACGCTAGATACCACAGCACCATACGACATTACAATAAAACATTTATTCTACTCGACGCACTTTCCACCTCCCTTCATAGTAGTGATAGTAGTTTTAGGGGAGGGGGTCGACAGCTGAGGTCATTAATTGTGTCATTAGGGTTGGATGGGAAAGGAAGAAGGGTGGAGAGAAACCCGGCGTCGACATTAGCCTACTCTTAAGGAAAAGTGCCAAGGGGTCCGTAGTTTAACGTCCCATCCGATGGATGGAGTACTCATTCATAGTGCTCTTCACAAAGCACCTCGAGTAGGGATCGGGATATCAACCTCCATTTATACTGCCCAGCATTCCTAATGTTTTCCTCTCTCTGCCTCGCTTACGCAACATAAATTGCTGCACGATTACTTTGTGTGTGTGTGTACATATTGTTCTGCACACAGAAAAACACTTACATATATACCGTACAAGGATATCCTCCGTTAACGAAGGGGTCGTCTCTAGGTCTTGAAACCTTGGTAATTTACTCTGCTCTTTTGTTATTTTCCTAATCACGAGTGTCTAAGGTCTCTATAACGAACCCTCCCCGTTATGTATTCGTATGTGTTTGAAGCAGTGTGCGCTCTCTCTCTCTCTCTAATGGGCCACTACTGTAATCTTGAGTGGTTGGTCTCTCGGTCCTCCGCGTGCGGCAGCATCGCCTCTACTTTTCCTCCTCTCGCCCCTTGCACGAGAGTGGGCGCCTCTGGTCCCCCTACCCCCCACACTCCAATCGCCATTCGGGGCAGAAGACTATTTCATGAGCCTGATGCGCTCTTCCAAAGAAAGAAGCAATAAGATTTTCGCCTCCGTGAGTTTCCCGGAATGTTCTCGCGTGCATTCTCGGCTGGCTGCATTCAGTGGCGCAGCTGAAGGTCCAGGGTCTCTGCATTTTTTTTTCTAAAAAAATGACCATTTAATATGCTTCGGGCGAAATGGTGCCGTTTCCCAACAGTTGACGGAATACCGAGGACGATTATATTAAATTATCTTGAAATCATTTCAAAATTGGACCTTTTGCATGTGCATGAAATGGCGAAATATTATCTGGTAAATTGGCACTGATTAAAAAACCCTTCAAATACCTTCAGGATAGTCGTGATGATTGAGAGGCTGAGGTGTACACCCAACCCTTTCTTTCCGGACTGAATTAAATTCTTTTTGCGATACATTGCACTTTCTCCTCCATTAATTATATTTCGTTTCGTCGGTATTTCAATCCTATGATTGGTTTACTGCAGTTGCTACATAATACTCTTATCAGAATGCAAGACAAGGCTGCATATTCTCGGGATAATAATGTGGTGGTTTCCTGTTGCTTTCCACATCGCAGTACGGCGGCCGATACCGTGCACTCACTCTCGTCCACAGCTGTGGCAGCTGATGCCGGGCCGACACACTCGGTCTGCGCCACCAGTAATGCCTAACGGAGGAACTGCTGCCTTTCACTATGGGACAGGGTAGCCTTTTAGTAGGAGTCTTATTTTCTCGTTGTCTCATTCCGAAATATCATTATTGTGTTTTTTATGTAAATGAGTGATTGTCTGGTTCCGAAAAACCATTAAAAATTTTTTTCTAAGCGTAACAAATTTCGCCCATCACGGGAATCGAACCATCGACCTCCACAGGCAGATCCACAGACAGACACGCTACCTCTGGTCCACCCTCGCCCCCATTACTTAAGCCTTGCTCATTTTTTTCTTCTGCCGCAAATAGTGCACATGAACGTACATTCGAGAGATATCGAGGACCAACTTTTAGACACAAGTACCTAGACCATGCTGCAATGCCCGCGCCGAAACCACCCATCAGTTTTTTCCTACGTCTTGCCCTCCGCTACGCCACAATTACACCTCTTCTGGTGCCTGTTTGAGGGCCCGTGGCCGTCGGGTGCTTGATGGGAATCCGATTGCCGGAGTACTTCTCTCTTTCCTCGCCGGGAGAGGACGATGAGCCTTGTCGTCTCCGTCCGACCCATCTTCGGAGAAATGAGCGTCCATTAGGCCTGGGATTTCTAGCTAGTTGGATAATCCCAAGGGCATCATCTCACAACAATCGCCGCGATGATGACTCGGTGTCTCTCGCCCCAAGCAATGGAAACTTCCCTCACCGAGAAGGAAAATGTATGAACTGGAATAAAAAATGGCGTAGGTGGAATGATGATGCATGCGAAGCGTGAAATTTTATGTTTCAAAATGTTACTTGAAATCGACCTGGGTCGTCAAGTGGACAAAGCTCCCGTCTGCCAACTCTTGAAGTTTTGAGTCCCAACTCGGGTATGGATGGCCGTTATGACGGATTCTTTTGGTTCGACGCGTGAGAGAATCTGATGAGAAGCTGGGGTGGGTCAACGGGATCAGTGTCCGGGGATTATATTGAAATAGTGTTGGAATTAAACCGTAGTCTTATTGGTTTTTAAGGTTTTTTTCATAATAGCCAGTTGAGACATTAATATTTTGTCGTTTCGTACAACTTTGGAAAGAATGGCTTAATTAAATGGTGTAATAAAATTAGAGGAACGACATAAATGAAATGCGAAATTTCATTTTTCTATCATTTGGTTAATATTTCATGACGGCTCTATTCAATTAACTCGCCGGTAATGTGAACCAAACCGCATCACAAATAGGAAGGAGACGCCTCCCAATTCCGACCCCCCCCTCACAACCAGACAAGGTCGCCGGAAAATAGAATGTCCCGCGTGTTCTAACCGCCTCGCCAATCTCCGGCGTTAATAATGGCACTGTTTGACCGCAAATTATTGTAATTATTTCCCTCCGTGTTTTTTCAACTTCGCCGCCTCGCGGGGGTAACGCTAAATGGAGGTCGCGGTTGGGGAGGGGGCAATTAAAAGGAAAACGAAGATTACATCGGTTTTTTACGCTCTCCTCCTCCCGTTCCTCGTGAGAGAGAGAGAGAGAAGGCGTCTCTGTCTCTCCCTCCCTTGGTGCATCACGCCCGCTCGGCGATTGGGGGCGGGGAAGGCGCACAGCTGTTCGGAGGGGCAGTGTGTGAATGCGGGAGTGGACGGGCGGAGGGCAGGGGAAGGGACGGCACCACAAAAGCCCTTTCGGAAGCGCCGTCACGATATCTCGGGTTCGAGGACCGCCGGCGGCAAGGACGGCGACTTTGATATCATCCCGGCTCTCCATTATCCCATTCCATCCCTCCCTTTCTCCATCCCCACTCTCTCCGTTCTCCTCTGGCCACTTCCGTATATAATATAAAGGAAAAAGGACTTTTTATCCAACACAGTACCGTCGTGTAATTGGACCGATAAACTCCAGAAGCATTCCTCTTTTTCTATGGTTTACTCTGATGGATGATAGCTCGTCTGGATCTTCGAGGAAGTATGTAGCATAAGCCTTGCTAAGTCTTTTTCTCTTAGCTTTTTCTCCCTTGGATGATAAGATTTAGGTAAATAGGTAAGGGGATATTTAGGATACTTCTTATATTCCGTATGTAGTTAGCATTCAGAAAATTGATTTCACATGGCTTTGGTGTATCCTCTACCTTCCTAGCTACTTGTTCCCCTCGAAGTTCCTACCTACGTATCTCTTAACTCAAAAGATAATATTTGTTGAAAGATCATTTTGATCCTTGATTTGTAGTCTTCTGCTTGACTTGGTAGTGGTACGATTTTTGTTAAAGATAACTCCTTATTATTGAGGAAATCGGTCTTTGCGCTGGTCTAGATTATATATCATTCCCATGGAGTCCGGAAATCCTTTTTCGATAGGGAGCCACCGCTTCTATGTGAACTCAGTGTGACCTGATCGGTCAGAATGTATTAAATCATACGTTCTCATCTAATTTAATGTATGCGCACTTTTGGTTTGTGTATTCATTCAGATAATGTCGTTACAATTAAGATCGTGTTTAAATGCCTAAATATTGAAATGAAAAATCCTGTGAGTATTATCGGAAAAATATTAAAATGAGTTTTTGAATTTCAGAAAAATTTTAAAACATTGGGAATTGCGATTTAAACTTTCACTAAGAAGACTTAATTAAAACCAGTTGTTCTACTCTGCTGATGGAAATGGATGTATTTTAATAGCGGCTAAATCGCAAAAACCAAATTGGTGGTCTCTATTGTGTGCAAGTCAAGCTAAATGAAGTAAAAGATCGATTTTAATCTCAATTGACTTTATTGATCTAAAAAGATGATGAGTTTCTTTCTAGGAAAAAAATGCCTCACTGTTACTAACTATAAATCCAATTACTATGGCCAGGCGAAAAGTGTTTCGCAATGAACCTTTTCCTATTTTACGAATAATATATTTTTTAATTAAATGACTTTGTACCACGTAGACAAATCTTCATAACGACGCAGACAACTTCCGCTCATTTAAGGACGATTTGATCTGGCTAAACGTGTTATAACTTTCGTAGAAGTTAGTAATGAATGGTTTTTCTCCGTAAACATTGGGATAAGATATTTTCTCATTTTTTTTACCATTTCGTTCCAATACAGAGCTCTTTGGAAATTTAACTAGCTGTCGATCGCCAGGCTTCGACACCGGTCTGTGGCGGTGACGAGCAATAGCTGCGCTCAGTCAGCGCTGATTTTTCCTTCGCCGGCGACGGCAACACCACAGGGGCGACACCTGACCCCGCCCCCCCATGCGTATTCTTGTCCCCGGTTACTGCCCCCCATTCCAATCTGGTGGCCTTCGCCGTCGACACGAAGCGCAACCTCGGACGTGGCACATACGGGTGACGAGGCACATGAGAAGGGTTCGAGAAGGGTGAAGGTCGGCCGGAGGGATTGAAAAATGAAGGGATGGACAGGGGAGACCCCCGTGGGGGCGCGGGGGTTAATGGAAGGGAGGTGCATCGGAGCGTGGCCGCACCGCCCGTCCGTAGGAGATGCTGCTTTGTTATGGAACAATGGATGCGGCGTGAAGCTTCCCCCACACCCGTTACAGACACTTAATTACTTAATTGCCGGCGATATTTCGACCCTGCTGTCGCAGCGCTTGCATTCATTATTTGTCCCCCCGCCTCGGCCCGAAGTCTAAATACCGATCGCGTCTCTAGTTTTCTAATTTGGATGCTTATTCTTTTCTTAAACTTCATCGTTTTAGTAAATTATTTTCTTGCATGGAATTCTTTAATCACAATATGAGCATTAATAAATTAAAAACAAAAGATTTGGAAAACTTTTTCCTACCTATCACTCGGTTAGTGGAAGCTATTATTTTTACCGAACTGCGCCGGCGTAATACCCGTTCTAGTGGTGCGTAAAACATTAATTTTATACCAATCCCCAAGAAAAACCGAACATTTTTTGTTTTTTTTTTGTCACAGCTCACTTCAACAAGACATTTTTGGACTTGTATTTCATTTCTTCTGTAGATTGTTCTCTGCGTGCTTGAGGGGTGACTGTGCCGTGTATCGGTGTTCTAAGGGAGGTCAGAGGGTTGTCGCTGTGTCGGGCGTAGTGAGAGCGGTGAAGGAGATCAGGGGGGCCTTCGGCGCAGTGGGCCCCGGCTTGATTGGTGTGGGCCCTAATTTCGATCGCCCCGCGGTCCGACCACGAGTGGGAGCAGACTGCAGTCGGACCTTGATCGTCATTAGTCCTTCTCGGGGATGTTGGATGCGTTCCTGCGTTTCGTGCTTCTAATGCACCTTGGCGGGGCTAATAGGTCGGGAGAAAATAAACACGACGGAGGGGAATAAAAAACATTTTTCGGTCGACCAAAATCCCCTCAGCCTCGCACTTTGCCCCGACATCCTTTTAATGGGGAAGACCAGTAAGTGCTCCTGAAATTTCGTGACTCGAGTGTGAAGGCACGAGGAATCACTTTGCCGCTCGCTACATTAACTCCCTAAAATTTATGGGTTGGAGCTTAAACCTAACCGATTTTGGAATCCATTGGGAAAAAATTGTGAATATGTCTACCGTAGTAAGCAAATTTTCAATTCGAATTACGTACCACTACTTCCCCCTTTTAAATGGCTGCAGCAACCAGTTTATACACCGGAGATTTCCTTCTAATAGAATTTCGTCATGGCCTTGTGAGAATACTTTCCAATTCCGCCTTGTTTTCCAGGGAAGGGGGAGGGTACATCTGTTCTCTCACGACAGCCCTCCGTGTCTATGTTTAGGTCGGCATTTTAGAATTATCTCGTCCATCTGTTCGAACGAAGCGGGAGAGTTCGAATGACGGAGATGAAGTGTGTTTTCGGGCTCGCCCGATCCGAATCCGTGTGATATAATTCCGAATTTCGGAACAGATATATTCCACCAATGGAAAGAGCGTTCACGTGCCTGCAATTATATCTCTTGGTGGCTTTTCGTCATTCACCTCGTTGGTCAGACTCTGAGAGGTCAAACTCGTGAAGCATTAGTGTCTCAGTCGAAGGTGAAGAGGGTTGTGAGATTGAGAGGAATGCGCACGAGGGTCCTTGATGCACGTGGACCAAGTGGATGTGAATGGGGGGCGCGCGAGAACCCCGAGGATTGTGGTTCTCAATTCCACCACTCGCCGTACGCTCCTGCAGAGGGCGAGTGTTCGTCTGCGCGCAGAGGACAAGAACGGAGTTACTCCAATTCACGTTTCATTCCCTCCTCCCTCCCCTCATTTGTTTTTTCACCTTCCTGGTATTATTCTCGATGAGGAAAGGGAGCGCTTGTGAGCCGACTGTAGGGAGAACACAAGACCACCGTTTGGCACCGTCGTCGGTCTGGTGGATGGAGGGTTAATTGGGTATTATAATATTCATGGCTCTCCGTGAGACTGGGTAAAAATGTAACACGATAGCAATATATATCCATTAAAAACTTAGCAAATTCAGAAAATATTGGTTACTTACTTTGTGCTTACAAAAGCATACTGGCTTTTTCTCTTTAATACGTGTAGATTTACGTTTCTCTTGTGAAATCTCGATAATTTTAGTCGATGCAGAATGGAAATAGCTTAAGCGATGAATCAACTGAAACAAAAACATTTCTTCCCCCCAATTGTACCCTCTGGGACCTACACAATTTCAATTCTATCGTGAAAATTCTATGTAAAGGAAGTTCTCGACATTTCAAACCCAAGTTACCGTCTCAACCGATGTCCCCAAGTTACAAAAATACTCGTGAAATCTTGGCATCTGGGACTGAATCTCGAAATACTCTAGACGAGATGATTAATTAGGCGTCGATTTCGTATTTATCCTGTTACACGAGAGAGGGGGACACCCCTTCACTCTGCGAATCTGAAATAAAGATTATTGCTTCTTTAAAAAAAAACTGCCTGGCACAATCATCAACGGGATGGCCTCATTTCGAGTTGATATCCTCGAATAAGGATGAATTATATTTAGCTCGGAAGAGGATTTATAGTGAATCCCTGGGTAATATATTTCTCGGAATAGGACAAAGACCCTTATTTCCCTTTCCTATTCAATTTTCAAAGAGCAAGGAATGATTCAGCAGTGATGAGCGACCAAACGACGCCGGTGTTTTGGATGAATTGAGTGCATTGAGAGAGGGCAGCAGCTACCATTCGTGCCTCATTTGCTTATGCTTCGCTTGAGCCGATGCGATTTCTCGGTTTTATCCGCTGGGGGGAAATATATTAAAGGTGCTGCGGTAAGAGGATGGACGAGGAACCGCCTTGCAACTTGCGATCGTCCCACGATGACGGGGAAGAAATGGAGTCAACTTCACGCTCTAGGGCGAATGGGTTTGATAGTGTAGAAGAAGCAGTGGCAGCGTTCAATTGGTAACGGTCGTTGGAGGAGCGGGAGGAGTAGGATGGTAGCCGTGGGGCAGCGGCGGCGGGGCGTGCTGTAGGGATGCGAGAGGGCGGGCCGAACTCTGCCGGGGCGGAGAGCGAGGAAGAAGGCCGGTGGTAGGTAGTGAAGAAGCCGGGCGAGGCGAGGGTGGAGGAGGAAGAGGTGATGACCTCCCGAGTCTCCTCCCGCCCGGGGCGGGGGAAAGTGGGGTGGACGGGAGGGAAGAGCCTCGGATGAGATCGTCCTCCTCAGAAATCACATCCATGGGAGGGGAGGAGCTTTCTCTCTCTCTCTCTCTCGCCTTCCTCAGCTTCGGGGGCGGGGGGAGGGTCTTGTCCCTTGCATCGCCCGCCTCCCGCCGCCACCCACCCACCCGTCCTCCTCCCGAACGATGTGGAAGTGTAGAAAGAAAAAAAGTCGTTCGCTAGAAGAATATCGAGGAAGAATATATTTCACTCCCGTCCTATCCAAACACAAGCGCGTCTTTATTTGTGTGTGTGTACAAAAAATATAAATATATATACATACATACATTTATATACACGAGTATATTCCACACACATATATACATACACACACACACATATGTATATATTTTCCACAAACATATATATGTGTGTGTGTGTATTTTATTCCTTTTCCTCTCTCCCTTTTTTGTATTTATTTACTTTCGAGAGCGTTTCGGAACAGGTTTCGAAGTGAGATTATGTCTTCTCCGGAGAGACATCTGGATTGGACAATTGCGAGCTGGAGGGAACCCCCCGCTGGAAAATGAGCTGATTGTCGAGGAGCGAAGCACGCAGGGATGTCAAACTGGAATCAAAGAATGGGAAATATTTTCTTGGACGAGGGGTTGCTGGCGCACATGGAAGAGCCCTTGGCCCTTCTTCGTGCGCCAGCCGGATGATGTGCGGAACGTAACTTTATGCTTGGTTTTTTTGTCCCTTGTGTGGGTATGCCTGTGTCGCAAGAAACTTGTTAACATCCCTGGATGTTTGCTGCTGCGAGAAACCATCCGTCGATGCACCGGAAAAGTAAATTTTTCTTTCGTTTTGGATTCAAATGCTTTTCCTCCACTTTGGGTATATACGACAGAAAATCTAAGGGACTGAATGTACGCGTGAGTGGAGCGGTTGCTTAAGAAAACGCTTGAAGGAAAGCGGTCTCATTAATCGGTCATAGTTATCGGTAGAGCCGAAAGAAGTGTCTTCGAAACTAGGGACGAGCATTAATTAATTGCATACGTTCATTTAATTCGTTTTATAGACTCTAAATTGCTAGGAGCGCATCAAATTATCTCACTTCATTCAACGCCAGGACGTGTCGTTGGTGGACAATTAAAGTGAGGGACTTATGAGAAGAATATGAACGTCGTTGAAGATATTTTGTTTTCAATTATATAACTAAATTATCCGGCTTAATTTTAAGATTACTCTTAGAGTCTGGAATTACCGTTGTCTTTAAATGATACTTCGCTTCAAACCCTTAGAAGAAGAAGCACCGACATTAAAACTCATATGGCACCCACACGCCCATTCTCTCCTTCTACGCCCGCCTCTCGAAGCTCTTGAATATCCTGTTGTTACTGTAACATAATGGCTTGTCAATCTCGTATTGAAGTACTGCCTGGATCGAAGCCATCCCCATCGACATCCTATTTAGTGAGCGAGGGATATGATATTTTTTAGGGGGTGAGGGAAAATATTAGAAATTTCGGATGAGTTGAAGGGATGTACGTGTGTGTGGAATTGATGATTTGTGTGGTTTGGCGATGTCTACTCGTACTATCGTCTTGTCCGAGGCTCTGAAGTTAAGCATTAGTTCGTTCCTTGCATATCGATCAAAAAACTCCCATTAACTGGTAGACTGCCATAATAATACTGTTAGGTATCTAACATTCTTACTTTACGAGTGTATTTACAGTAGAAAGCGATTCGGATGTTAAATGACGAAATGGAAGGGCAATGATCATCAGTGGAAGTGTAGAGGACGAAATGGATTTTGGGTTGGAGGGCGATTGAAGTCGAAGGCCGCGAGGTTCCGGCAACGCTCTTGGGGACGTCACACCACGCCGCCGATTGCAGACATCGGGAGAAGAGATGGGCGGGAGCATCGAGTCTGACCGCACTTCGCACCCCATGGAAGATTCACACCCCACACACAGCCACGGGGCTACTTTAATCTTCACTGCTGCGCGGCGCGAGCAAGCCTCGAGAGTTTAGGGGGGGAAAGGGGTTGGGAAGCGTGGGTTTAATGATTTCAAGAAATCCGGAATCGGGGGAGTTTGGTGTGCACCTCTTTTTTCTCCCCTTGTTCGGAGGGATCCATTATTCGCGGAATTTTTGAAGAAGTGGAGTCGGAAGGAGGGCGAGGGGTCGCGAGAGGGTTGGGGATTGCCCCTGCTCACTCACCTCTACCCACCCTAAAACTCCGCCCCCCCCCCCCCGTCGTTTCAAAAAATAATTGTCTAAAGCACCCGTCTAAGCTCCCCCGCCCCTAGTCACGATCCCTTTGAGTGAAGGAATAAGGAGGTGGCTTTTTATTATTACATACCTATTGACTCCCTGAATGCCACTGCTATGTTTTTTGACAAAGGATGGCTCCATACCAGCATACACTGCACTACCATACATTAACTTCTTTCTATATTTAAAGTTATTTATTAATTTATGAATCGGAGAATTTCAATTCTTTGATCATTCATTGTGTTCCAATTCCAATATATCACGCCCGAATCTACACAATTGATGAAAATACTGTCTTACGATAATTTGTTGAGCACTTGACATCGCTGCATCATGTAATATGAAGATATACTGTAGAACGTCCGTATCCACGGTTACAGTTATCATCAATTTGCCCTATTACTGCGTTTCGGGCGTCCGCGGTCGTATCATCCTCGGATAAGTGGGGGATGCGTGTACCTAGAGTGCATACATACGAGTATATTGCATGCATCAATGGTAGGAGATAAGGCGAAAGTCGGGCGTGAGGTTTCGAGGAAGCTCCACAAGTCGGCCGGCCCCATCTCCCTCCCCCTCCCACGTTGCTTTCTCCACCCCTCCCGGAAATTTCGATCGTGGCCATAAGCAGCCGTTTGGTCCCGTCACGATCAGGCGCTATGAGGTCGATAACGAGCGGGGGTCAATCTCAGCTCCGCCACTCCTTCGGAGGCGTGTTAGGCATCGTGCTTGGAGGCCAAAGAACACGAATTTCACTCAAATGGATGGAACCCCTCTGTTCGAACACCTCGCGAGATTCCGGCGAGGGGCATATTAACAGCTGTTGAAAATAAAAATAGCTGTTTATGGGAAAAAATTGAAGTGTTCTGTGGACGTTTATGGCATAGCAGTTTGTTCGAAGAATATGTTTGTGGCCTGGTGATTGCTAAGGAAAATCTTCTATGTAAATAAAATAGGGTCTGTTTGTTATTGTTTCTAACACAGCTTTATTTAGATCTATTTTCTGAACCTATCTAGTTTTCTGTTGTTAGATTTTTGGATCCTCGGCAAATTATCGGCTAAATGAAATTTGGAAGTTTCATAAAATCGGCGAATCAAAAATGCCGTGGAAGAATTTTGCTTTGATTCTCTCAGCGAGAGAGATAAAACTCGGATGACTGACTCTATGGAGCATCGAAAACTGTCCTTGAAGACTACATTAGAATGAAAAAAAAAACAAGAAATGCGTGGACCATACAAAATGCCTACCTGCCCTACGGTAGCCAGTGATGTTCTCCACGATACTTTCTTGCCACTGCGTGTGTCTTTTCATTCAAAATAAGCAACTTAATGTAGTCCAGAGCGAAAATTTACGTGCTCTAAATCACCCCTAAGTGATGCCAGTTAATATGATTGAAGGAAGGTGGAGAATAGGACTTGAACGTCGGTTTAAAGTAATGGCCAAGTTTTTCAGCAGAACAAATATATGCTCGAAGCACGTCAACCGATGAATGAAAAGAAAATGAGAATAGGAATAAACAATTCTAGAGCCGACTGGTTTGAGAATCTTTTCTCTTCTCTGGTTGGGGAAAAAATGAACACTCGACGATGAGATTACCGCACTCAGCTTTTCGTATATAAATTCCTTTGACTAAGAATACTTCTTCAATCCTTCCTTGATTTTTCTCTGCTGTTCCCGTGAAGAATAATATTGGCAAATCTCGGATGCACGCCGCTGGATATTCTTAATGGATTCTTTAAAATAGATCTTTAATGCTGCAATAAGAGTGAGTGATCTAATGCAGTGGTATTAAACTGCCCCAGTTTGACGAATGACAGGACGGTACTCCCGAACCGTTATCCTCCGCACGCATCGATTCCCTGAGACCGCCCTGGGATTCACCACGAAACGAATGTGACAAAAAAGAGCCAGATTATTTCGTGAAACCATTTCGCCCCCGACGCCAACAATAGTCCATCCAAGGGGGTTGTCCGGAGTGCGGGACGCGGTGGGCGGACTCGTTGGCGCGTGCAAGGATGCGTCGCGCCCACCGAATCGGTACTACTTAACACCGCAGATGACGAGGGGTCTCCGTAGAGGGGGGGGGGACCGGGAGGATGAGAACGATGACCCCTATCCCCACATGTGGGCGGTGGCTTTGATTTCTTTGTTGAATCTTCTGCCTTTCCCCGTATTGCTTCCTCCGCGCGGAAAAAAATGAATGGAATAACACCGGAGTTGAGGTGTGGCTTGAAACGACCCGAGTACAGTGTTTCGGTGTCCCGCGTTTGGGAGTGAGGCTATTTGGCGCTCTCTTGCGAGAGGGGTCGTTTCTTCAATATTGTGCATAACGGTATTGGCCACAAAGCCCTGACGCACGTCCCTCCCCTTCGCTGTAGTCGTAATTGATCCCTCCCAGAATCCCTTATGAATCATCAAATCTCAACCGGCATCGTTTATTTTCTTTGTTTATTTTTCTAAGTTTATTTTTCTTTGTAAATGACAAGGTGATTGGCAATTTTGTGTCTCCCTTCTTGCTGATATTTTGTAGTACTGTTTCTGAGGAAATTCCTATATTTAACTTCAAAAGTAATTTGTTTTTAATCCCATTAGATAAGATAATGATCGTAATATTGATAAGGCAATTCGACGACACTAAGCTTTTATTAAAACTTTAGGACGAAATAAACGAAACGTGTTAAACTTATAGGAACTCGAACTGAAAGGTTCTTCTGCGATTGTGAATTAATATTATGGGAATAGGAGGATCGGGATGGTTCGGTGGCTAACGTATAAGCTTCCCACCGAGAGGCCTCGGGTTCCAATCTTGAATACAGCAAATATTTTTCAGTGGTATCCCGATCCCTACTTGAGGTGCTTTGTGGAGATCCCTTTGAGTGTGTACGACGTCCGTCGGATGGGACGTTAAGCTGCAGACCCCTTGGCGCCTCTCGTTTTGAGTAGGCTAATGGCAACGCCGGGTTTCTCTCCACCTTTCATCTTCACCTGTTCAGCCCGAATGGCGTAAATGATCTTAGTTGTCGGTCCCCTCCCATAAAAACTACTACTACTATCAAGGGTATAATAATTTTGGTTAATAATATTCCCGCATTTGTAATTGAATTGAAATATCAGAGTCATGGGTGAATGGAATCATTTTCATGCACAGTCCAAGCACAAATAGTGTTTCTCCTTAGCCGGTTCAGTGACGCAAGTCTCGTGAAATCTTATCTTTGTGCCGCTCAAAGTGGTAAAATATTTTTATGGCGAACGGAAAATTATATACGCGCATAAACCAGCGATACACGTACTTCTACCCCATGCGGTTGAAGGAAGTATTTAGAGATGCGGAGTCGAGGCGTAAAAAAACCGTGTCTCGCACCCTCGCTTCCGGGAACCGTTCCGTCTAAGTGTCACCGGAGATTATTTATCTTCGTGCCCCGCCGCGCCTGCATCCCGCGACCCAATCCCCATTTCGACGAAAGTCTTTTCGCTTCGGCGGGAGGGAAGGAAGGCAACGCCGGAGCCGAACCCGGCTCGGTCTACCTGCCTCCTCGGCCTGCGTGCGTGTATCATTGCTCTCTGGCCACCTGTCCCGACCGGTCGGGACGTGTTTGTTTATGTCGAAGGGCGATTACACCTCGGAGGGGAATGACCTCGGCAGTTTCCCGAGAAGGGGTGGGATTCCGGGGGAGTGAGAGGGGGTGGCGAGAGAGAGAGGATGAAGGACGGATTGGGAGGGGCAGAGGGGTGCGGAGACGGAGGGGGGTCACGTGTTACGCTCGCGCCGAAAAAAGGAAGCAATTACTACGGGTATGAACAGCTCGAGGTTGTGGATCGGAAGAGCGTAAGAGGGGCGGGGGAGGGGTGGCACCCTGTGTACGATGGGATGCTGCGAGAGTGAAGGGGGAGGGGGTGGACGAAGGGGTCTTCTCTTCTTGAACGGGACCGGAGCGGGCAGAGCTCGATCGCGGGAGGAGGAGGAGAGTCCCCGCGAGCGTACGAGTGAGCCTTCCGACAAAGCGTGAGGCTGCGTGCGATATATCGCCCTTACTATGTGTGCGTACTTACTGCTCTCACACAAAAAATAACCTCCGTTCCCATTTCCATCTCACCGACACCGCTTCCTGCGCTCTTGCAGCCACAGATCGGTTATACATACGTGGTACACGCACCGCCTACCCAAAACATTGGGATTATTATCTCCGTGTCATTTCGTTCTCATCAAGATTTAGTTCGATCCTATTTATGCTCCATCCCTTGTCAGATACGAATTTCTGTCTCCAGGAACCATAGCGTCGAGGAGAAAATTTAGGCGTTGCAACCAGTATTTGAAAGCGAAATGCTAGGGGGTAATTTTTCACATCGACCTCCTTTGCATGAGTAAAACTAACTCTGCGCAATTGTTCATTACGTGCTAATCGAATTGTACTATTTTTGTGAGGACGCTTCTTTGTGAAATTCAGTTGTGTTTTGATGGACAAGGGACAAATTTATTTCCCGGCCACTGTTGCCCTTGCCGAGTGTCACTTTCCTAGTAGGGGTTATTCTTTTTGCGCCCAAATGCGCTCAGAGAGTTGCGTCGTCGCGTGTCCACTGCTCTCTCACGCCGAGCCTCTTCCAGGGAGGAGTGTGGCGGAGGTTGGTCTTATGCTTGCCCAGAGGAAAGCAATATAAAACTAAAGGTTGGCAAACTGAAGAAGACCTAAGAGAAATGAAATTTAGGAAAGAAAATGTAATTCTCCTCAGAAGCAGCCTCGGGTAGGGAGAAATAAATCAGAATGGAAGAATTGGAGGAATATATTTTAAAGGGAAGGAAGAATACTTTCTATAATAAGTCCTGCCGAATATGTTCAATCGACACGTATTTCAGCTAGTCTTCCCCTTAGCCTGTTTTCATGTCTTCAAATACCTCTGTTTATTTTCCCTAATTTGAGGAAAAATGCCTCAAACTAAAAGGGAATTCAATGATCGTGGGGCGTTGAGATACCGAGTTACTCCTACAATAATTTGATTTCCATGTGGCTTTTTTCACGAACCATTCGCCGCATAAATGATTTTGAGCCTCTTTGCTCGGATTATGCTGTTTCATCACGTTTTCCCAGGCGTATGAATTAAGTATGAATAATGAATCACCACTTCGGCGTCCGAGTTAAATCCCATAAGATTTTTGTTAAAAAAACATTGGTTACATTCCTAATCTTCTTTTACCTGTCGTATCAATCAAGTGCGAAAATTAGTCACTGCCGTGGCTTCAAGAGTTCAAACACAATGGATTTATGTACTTTTAAATTCTTATTACTCACCAAATCTTTTTATCTTGTCTCAAGTGTTCAAGCTCAGGTTTGATAAACAAGCGAGCAGTTCGTTGCTTTCGCTGCCTGCGATATGATGTCGTCGCACGAACTCAATCACAACACTCAAATCCACATCGCAAATACGATGCTCCGATTCGAAAGTCGCTCGGCCCCACATGAGGAGGAGGTCTTGGGGGGGGGGGAGACCGGAGGAGATCTCCGTCATGTCAAGGTTTAACGACCCCCTGAGGAAGAAGGGTAGGGGCGGGCGAGGATGGTGGGTGGATGGAGGGGGCAGAGCTACCCACTAAGGCAACAGCAGCATCCTCTCTCCTTCGTCTCCCTCTTCCACACCCTCCAGCACTCCAACCACCCTTTCTCAGCCTCCTCCCCGGCCCCTCCCCTCCCCTCTCCTTTCGGCCCACGCACCGGATTGGCCCGAGGGTCCGTGCGCGTACTACTTACCTTATCCACGGATGGACTACGTGGGCCAGCGATATTAAAAATATATGTATACTTCCACCGGAGGAGATATGGAGGTGCGCGAAAAGAAGGATTCCTCCCGCGTCGCTGTGACTCGTGAGGGAGGGGACTGAAGCGAGGGCTGCCGCCTTCAGGAAGCGGATCAGGGGAGTGGGGTTGAAGGGTCAAAGAATAACTCTCACGCAAAGGAGTTTACGAATGAGACTTGAGCTTTTGTTTGCGCCAATGTTTTGCGAAAATTTAGGGAACACCCCTATTATCTATAATGTTTTACCTTAATTTATATTCCAAATAGCAGATTTATAACAAATCTTGTTTTCCATTTCATGGTTTTAATTTAATGTATCATATTAGTAATGTAAATATTTTCCGTCCGCTATCTCGTAGATGTTCATCGTTTCTCATTTTCGGGGAACCACTTCAAAAATATTTATTTGGGGGTCTGTTTGGCCGAGAAACACCGTTTTTTATTCAGTATTTCCTTTGGGTTGCTGATATACCTAGATGAACTATCTCTACAGCTTTAATTTGTAGAATTCATTCATTACGCGAGCAAGATCGGTGTCACACTGTAGCAAACTGCATGTCCAAGTTCACAGCTTCATGCATGTGACCGTGATTTTATCGCATAGTAAACATTGGTCGAAGGTCACTCTTCGTATATTGAATCCATGTTTTGTGTGGTGAAGGACGTAGATGAAAGGGGAGGACAGCGTTTGGCGACCAGGTTCCCTCAGCCAAGATTGAGAAGAGTTAGCTCTATGATTTTTTTCACCTGAAGTTGTTATGATCGACGACGAATCAATGGTTGCAAAGACATGTTCCATCGCAAATTTGAATATTTTCCTTGGTCGCTTCGTCTTATTGATTGTCTTTGAATAATCCTCTCTTCGTAACGGTTGGTCGAAGGATTATTAGGCGTGGAGAAAGGGAAGGGTGCTGGTTGGAAGAAGTTCAGAGATGTCAGGAAAAGGGGGTCCAGGAGATGTGAAAGGTTAATCGGACGTTGAAGGCTGTCATAGAAGGAAGAAGGTTCGGAATTCGAATCAGAAGGAAGCTAATAATAGACATTTTGCTCTGCTTAAAGTATTAAAAAGCGCTCATGTAGATATTTAGATTGATGTTTATTGTAAGGCGTATGAGTTTAAAGCTTCAAAGTGCTCTTTTCCTTTGGATATCGCGGCATTATGTAATATTTGTCATTTTCCACCTAAAAATGCTTTCTGGTTGGTACATGCCAATGATGAAAACAGTGTGCCGGATGCTTCGCGCGCATTGGAGGAGGGTGGAGAGGGTGATTCTCGCGGTTTTTCAAGCGTGCTTCTGGTGCCAATAATTTCTTTGCTTCAGTTCGTAAGATTCTCCGTCCACCCCCTTCTCCTTCTCCCCCTTTCCCGCCTTGCCACCCGCTCCCCAACACCCTCTGCCAACATCCAGTGATGCGTCTCCAAAGCTAAGCAATACCCCTCCCCATTTTCGCCCCCCTCCCTTGTCCCTCTTCAACGGGGTGTCAATGACCTTGGAGCCTCCCGTGACTCACCCTCCCTCTCTCCAATCCATCCGTCCCGTTCCTACACACCCTCCCTCCCTCCCTTCCTCTCCCTTCTCTGGCGATTCTTTAATGATGCAAGATTATGACCGTTGACTGGGAGGAGCGCCCAAACAACTGGATTTCCTTTCCGATTTTCCCCTTATTTTCCCTCTATCTCTCGACTTCTCTTTCTCGCCCCCTTCTCCCTCTCTCTCCGGGTGGGGTGTGGGAGAATCTCCCGGTCATCCGTCTTTTTTCTTACCCCTCACCCCTCCCCCCCTGCCTCCGCCCTCTTTCTCCGGAGGAAAGAAATCCGTGGCCTTTGAGGGTATTTTTCCAGCTGCGACGGGGATTTTTCTTTTTTCTCTCCAATGTCGCTCATATCCTCCCCCCTTCCATTTATCCGTTCTTAACCTCTTCTCGCCTTCCCATCTCTCGTGTTATCGGCGGTGTGCATCGTCGTTTCTGGGAGGACTCTACGGGTCGAAAATATTGCGGTCGACAGGAGTTCATTTTTATCTTTGGCTACATTTCGAATTCCTTTTTCTCTATTTCTCGCTCATATATCTTCCCTTATTTGTGTCATTCGTCGCAATTCCTTTTCTCTGACGAAAGGAATAATGGTTGTTGTATGGAGTTAAGGGATGTTTAATCATGGGTGGTTGGGGATACGTTTAATTTTTTTTTAATTCGGAGACTTGCAGAGAATCAATAGTAATGGGTAAGAAGAGAAATATTTTTTATATTTTATTCCCGTGAGAATTGTTGACATTTTAATGGTGGAAGTGGACAGGACTTGAGAAGAGGGAGGGAGGGAGCCCGTTCCAGTTGATTACCTGGGTGTTTTATCGCAAAAGAACTTCGATTCGTTTTTTTCCCACTCAGACTAAAAAGAGTTTATCAGCCTTCTGTGGTGGCATCAGAACTTCAACGGAGACAAAAATTCCGAGGAAATAAATCTCGATAGGTTCCTCCGTGAACGATACGACGCTGGTTCGTTGTGGCCATTTTATTCGCCGAACATCACACGTGGAGACTGTTTTCTTTGCCCCCTTTTTCGGAATGGCAGAGAGGGAATGAGAGAGACTGGGTTGGTGCCTGTGTACTTTTAATATATTTTGAAAGGAATTTTCGAACTCCTCACCCAATTTTGTTAACCTCATCTTGAACTCGGGCTTTCCACTCCTCAAATCATGGGTTCGTCTTACCTGAGTGTTCCGTGAGATACAGGTTGATCCATCTGCCTGCCTGATTCCTACGCGAGGGATTTTTGTTATCCCACAGTTGTTTACCCTCGAGAGAGAGCGAGCACCCGGTTCTGAAATTGGGAAAGAAAAATGAAGGAAGAACCCTTGGATCGTTTCCAAGATCACAGTCCTGGGGTAAATAAAAAAATAAGCATTTATTTGCGTAAATCACACTCCCCAAGGCCTCCCCAATCACCCCTCCTCTTCCCTCGATGGCCCTCGGGCCCGACACACCTCCTCTCCCTCCTCATCCCCGATTCTCCTCCGACCCTCGCCTCAACGAGGGCAATCACCCTCTCCCGCTTAGTCAGAAATAGTGCTCTCAGTTTTTCCTCTCGCAGCCACGGTGCTTCCGAGTGCCAGGGAAATCCCCGAGGACGTTCGGGTAATTTTTCCCTTCTGAGGGAAGGGGATGTTGACTAATTGGGGCCTCTGGATTCATTCGCTGGCCCCCGATTCGCTCCGGGAGGTCACGGCATGCGTTTCTACTCGCGGACGGGGTGACCCTCGTCCCTCGCCCCGCGATCCGATACACTTCGTTCCCCCGCGCGAATGGAATATTTCGTGTTGCATGCAATCAATTTTCCCCCTGGCGCGCGCTCCTATATTTGAATAGACTTATGCGTTCGTCGGTGGGAAAAAGCGTCTCCGATAACGATTATTGTTGTGAGTTATGTATCGGGCTAGTTTTATGATCGGAGGTGATTTTCATTTGTTACAAACGATATTCAGGAACATGTTACGTGTTGGGATAATTGAAATGACTGGAAGAAACGAAACAATTGAAGGGAACGCTGTTAATTACCAAAATTGCTTAAAGGTGAATCGGAGAATCCTTACGGTTGTTTTGATGGCCTTAAATATCGTCGATGGACGGGTTATAACGGATTGACTAGCGCGAATATTATGAGGATAACTAAACAGGGTAAATCTGTCTGGTGGCAATGCATGTGAAATTAAAATGAAGTTAATATATTTTTACTCAGAAGTTTAGGAGTGTTACGTATTTTCTTATTGAAATTTATTCATATCATTTCACGCTGAATTAAAACTGCGCGGGGCCATTGAATTTGAAAGTGTACAAAAGAATTATTCAAGGGAAAACTTGCTATCAGAATTGAAGTTAAACAAATCCGTACATTTGTAAAATAAGTCTGGAAAACCGTTGGATACATGTTATCACACTTTCATTGCTTGGTAAAAATTTCTCTCTGCACGTTCACATAACCAATAAAAGAGATTATTCAAAGAGAGTAAATTATATTTCAAAGATCGATTTTAACGTGATCCGAATTTATTCCTACTCATGGAACCAGAAATAACGACCATGTTATTTAGCATTAAAGCGTAAAAAGTGTCACATTTATATTTATTTTGTAACCAGTTATCAGAAAAACTTGAATCTCAATAATATTTATTCCCTGGGGTTCATGCAAGCATGTGCTTATCATTTGCAAATATTTTATACTTAATAAACGGCAATTCGCATTTTTCATATGTAGAGAATGAAACGATTCGTATCCTCCTCTTTTATCCCTTGCAATATCTTAAAACTGATTAAATCTGGGTTTGTTGAGTATATTCCTATTATTTGCACGCCTCGCGGCATTGTTTTCCTCTAGCTATTTTAAACATTTCATTTGTCACGATTGAGATATCTCCAGTGTATTTCGACAATTTATTTATCGGTGCCATAAATGGATTTATCAAATAAAAAAGTGTAATGAATTTGCCAAATGAAAATAATGGAGAGGATAAAATACATTCAAGCCAGGGAAGAGCCTCCTTTCCGTCTGGCTCGGATTAGATTCGACAACATCCGGGTGGCCGGAGGGCAGAAGGTGAGAGTCCCACCCTCCTGTGGATAATCTTATAGCTAATCGTATTTTTTCCGTGTTTACCTCTCTCTCTATATATATATATATTTCGATGTGTGTATGTATATATATATATATATATATATATATATATATATGGGGTAATCTACCGGTTAAGGTAGGTTTTTGGATGGACGCAACGATCAAATAAACATTTTGTAACTCCAAACAAAACCCAATCAGCAACCTAATCTACATCAGTTAATATATATATATATATATATATATATATATATATATATATATATATATATATATATATATATATATATATATATATATATAACTTTTGGACGGCACAATAGAACACAGAATAAAACAGATAACACGTAAAAGGACACTCACACTGTAGATGATTATATATATATATATATATATAACTTAGACAGCAACACACATAAAAGGAACACTCACACGTAATATCTTTAATTAAGATATCTTTAATTCAAGATATTACGTGTGAGTGTTTGTTTAAAGTTTAAATGCGTTAGTAATATTTTTTCAGATTTTTCTTTTTTGTGCTTTGTAATATTTTTAATTGGTTTCAGTACTTTTTCAATAGCAGTCATATTTTTTTTAAATTTTGTTTTTCGTATTGAAATTCGATTATATGTCCTTGGTTGGAGTAAAATCACGGCTGAACGCAAGAGATAACTGGGATGGAGGCCCACAGAATGGCTGCCTCTGGGCCTCCACAGGGGTAATACGACCCGGGATTTCAGCATTACTGCCAATGAGGGGTGTTTGATGCGGATGGTACCTGTGGAGACTTAGCCCTTATGGCTCGGCCGTTACATGATACTGCCGTGTGGTGCAGTTTGAAAAACTGCGGTGAAAATGTTAGTGGTTAGAATCGGGAATTTCAGACCGGATGCGAAAAGATCAGTAAAATATTTTTCGATAGGCCTTTCCTCTCTCTCTCTCGGGAATATCGCCCGCACCGACAATCGCACGAGATCTCCCGCAAGAGCGTCACTTGTGATCCCATCCCTTCCATTCACCCTCCCCTTCCGTCGACCCCTCCCACCGGGGAACGGAAATTGACGGTGCCGAATTATTATTGCTCTTTGGGATCGAGAGTGGAGGCTTAAACAAGCGGGTGTAAAGGGTGATGCCGATAAGATTTGGGGGCGCGATATTCGAGTTCGCGAAGGTACGAAATATTTCGGCTCGGCGGCCTCAGGGCCAGGATAGAGGCTGCAATTCGCCACCCCTACGACCAAATGTTGGATAAACAGTTAATGCTGGCATCGGCTGCGGTGATGAGCACGGATTGTGGACTTTTGCCTCTTTAAGACTATCTGCTAGTGGACGAGTGATTTCGACGAGAGTTGCATATTTACGCCAATTTCCGAAGTTTGCGGATTTTTCCATATCCAACGCGAATACCTGTTGTTGCTTCCCTTCCAAAAAATTTAAGGCACTGACCCCCAAGCATGGGAAGGAGATTTTAGTGTGGAATACAAAGGAGTGAGGAAAGGTGGACGAAGAGCATTTTGATTGGCTGTGGGATATTGATGATTGTGATTGAGGGGAGAAAGTTATGGCAACTAGGAAGGGGCAGGAATAGGATAGGGGGAATGAAGGGAGGAAAGAAGTATGCGAAACTGAAGAGGATCTTATTGTAGTGTAGGTTGTCCTGTTAAGTGAAGCTAAGGAATATACCGGTGTTCCTTATGCTCCCATCTTACACATAGCTGAAAGGGGCAACTAAATAAAAATAATATTTCTACGTGTATAATGAGTAGTATGACGCGTTGGCACGTGTTTTTACATCGGGGAATGGTGCGCGACTTGGTTGGTTGATACATTTTAGGAGAGGGGAAAGAGTGTTCCAGTATTTTAGAGAGAGAGAAACCCGACTTTGGCCTTACCGCATCCAGTTAAAGCCGTGAAGAGATCACACAGTTCGGACGTCCTATACGACCGACGTCGCGATGAACTTGAGCTGCTCTCGCCACACGGGGAAGTTGAGTCCAGGATACTCTCGCCAGGAATCGAACCGGCGAAATAATCCATTGGCGCGACTATGACTCATTACAACAACTTGATCTCCTCATTCATTCATTCGATTCAATTCATACGTCCCCCAAAACTACGCGTGAAAGCCGTCATGACGCAAATTATAAAAAAAATAACACGCCTCCCCTCTAAGATTTGAAGACTTTCTTGAAGGCGATCGGCCGTCGGAAAAAGCGGACGCTTTGCTTTCATTTTTGTGAAACATTCGATAAAAACGGTTCCGGCAGGTCGATGCGGGAAGAAGTGCGGAAGATTCCGCAACAGTCCCACGCGAAGTGGAGTTTCCACGCGTTGTTATTTCGCAGCAAAGTGGGAAACCATTTTCTCCGTAAAAATTTTCAACATTCGGGTGAAGGCCGCATTCGTGACTCGTGACCCACTGGTGGGTGTTAGAGAGGGAAAGCATGGGAATCAGTGAATGAGCGCAGTCAAATGGTGTTGGCGGGGGGGGGGGGGCGGAGGGAAGAGGAGAAGGGAAACTCCGTAGAAATAAAAAAGAAACTTGAATCCTTCGTCAAGAGATTTCGGCTCTCACCACTCTTCTCTTCTGGGCTCGTCCCCCGTTTCTGTTTTTCCCAACGCTTCTTTTCTGCTCCCTCTGCCTGCCCGCCATAAAAATCCCACCGAGAGAGCCAGCCGTACCTACTGCTTCTCACTCGACGCCCCCCCACGTGGTTCCAACTTTCATCCCCCTCGCCCAAAGAGGGGTGGTCGGGGGAGGGGGGGTTTAAGGCTGACGCATGCACACGCTAGCAGAAACACCCAGTACGGAATGTTTGAGGCAATAGTCGTCGATGTGTCCTGCGGTGACTCTGTTTCCAGAGTTACCCCCCACGTGATGATGAACGCTTCGGACGTACTCCCGTATGAGCACAGCTGCTGCAGGCATTTCGGCTGACTGGTCCCCAACTTTACTAAAGAAATGCTTTTTTTTATTTTCCACGTGTAACTTTGGCTTTCCACCTCGTCCATTCTCTTTATTGTCTGACCTACTCCTCATGTGAAGTGAATTTCTCTTGAAAACATTCCTCTCTTTTCGCTACCAACCTTTTTTTTCCAAACATGCATGTATAATTTCTCTTACACGTACACGTTTTTTCTTTTCCCTCCCTATTTCACCAAACTGCTGCTCTTCTTCGCTTCTCGACAATATTACCGGCATTGATTCGCGCGTTTTGCCATTCGCTTCCAGTCCCCACACCTGGGACGACGCCTTCAGTCTACTTGGCTCTTTCCGTAATGCAAGCGTGTTGTAACGTAATGGACGGTACATTTGCTTCCAACTTTCTTTTTAAGAAGTTCTCTTCCGTAAACAGAGTCATTACGTTGGTACAAGATAATGCGCGCCAGTTATCTTTATCCGGTGGCTGATGGTGTGCGTGGCCGACTTGCCACTCCACCATGGCGTGAAGTTCATCGCAAAACGAATCGTAAGACCTTACCATCTGTGGCTATCATTAATGCCAGTTATTTGCGCATTTCTTATTCAGGCAATTAAATCCAGGCTACAAAATCGCAAACGTTAGTATTATAGGAATCTTATTGGAATCAATGAGGTCATTCACTTGGACGCAAAATCTCAATTTACGTTCACGAATTGGGTGAGTGAACTAAAATTTATGATTTCAGTACAAAATATTAAATGTGTTGGTTACTATATGATTGAAAATTAAAATGGTGGAAAGTGATATTTCAACTGGAGATGATTATTCTGCATCTGTACATTCCTTTCGGTCGAAAGAATGGAACGTTGTTATATGCATCGATTTTTCGTCGCTCATGAGCGGGAAACTAGTTGACAAATTGGAAAATGGAAAAGTTTGGATATTTTTTTTTTAATACCAACTCTCTATGTGAAACGGGAATGAAATACTTGAAAGTCTTTCGCGAGGCCTTCTCACCCCTTTCTTGGTCTGAATCATCCAAACGCAAACACACAACTTGCGGATGCTTACGTACGTATATGTCCGTGGCGTGGGTTTAAACGTTCGCCTTGGGAGCGGAGACCTCGGGTGCGAGCGTCCGTCGCTTCTTCAGCCCCCTCGCCTCCCGCTCCTCTCCGCCCCGAGCCTCCGCCTGCCCCTCCCGTTTCCCACAAATGAAGAAAGAGGACTCGGGTGTCTTTCCCACGGCTTCGCGTGCCCCCCTCCCGTCCGCGAGTGGCCAGCACACCCTCGGCCAAGGGAGGGCCGGGCCCCTCGGAGGACATCGCCGCCATCGTCCGACGGGAAGGAAGGAGGAGCCGCAGGTGATTAATTGTGAGCTCTCCCGCTCCCGCACAGTATTACCCAAGCGTGGGCGTTCATCTACGTCTACACAATACCCTGCAAGCAGTCGCAAGGTCGTATGGCAGGGGGTGATAACCAACCATTTTACATTTGTTCCCTCTATTTCCTCATCCACATGATATTCCGCGAGCACTAAACTACTGATCGTTGGCGTAGCACCGAATAAGTAAATAATTAGTGTTTTACCACTCCTGGTAACTTTTGTGGTTTCGATTTTTAATAGTGTGAGAACTGCCGTGGAAGGGTACAAGGAACCTGAATTCTCTTACGACGCGGAGGTAATTGATATGACCCCTAAAAATATCGACCGTTAGGATAAAATAAGTGAAAACTCTCTCAGAGAGAGATTAAAATCCTTGCGCTCCCTTTGCACGATACGTAATCACACCACTCACCCTACAGGAAACTTGCGAGGTAGTTTTTAGATTGAAGTGATGAATATTAATCAATTTATAGCCCTTGTGTTTCGGTTTGGTGTCTGTGGGTGGTTTATATGAGTGCCAAAGAACAACTTTTGAAATTGTTTTAAAGGCATACTTTATACTGCATTAGGGAGCAACATTAATAAAAATCTTTAATTTTTTAACAAAAATAATTTTTAAATTTTGTTTGATTTTACTAATCCACGACTACATTTGGGAAATTGAGGAATAATCAAAATAGTATGTCAATATGTCAATAAACGCTGAGATGTGTAATCAATTATTTAAAAACCAATATTTAAATCAATTTGTATTAACTCGTATTATAATTTTATGAAAGATTATTTTCAATAATAATGGACTGAAAATATCTATCAAACCTCCCTAAAAAAATGTCGAAAGCTAGAAAGCTTCAAATGTCTAAGTAGGAAACTTAAATCTTTGAGTCGCATGATTATTGAACATGAAAGTCGCCCAAGGCTTTGAGCACATAGCAAGTATAAACCATGTCATTTTTTCTGACCATATTGAGCTTATTTTGTAATTCTTCCGCTCCACAGATGCAATTACAGGACTCAATGTCACTTACAGTGGCACCTTTCCCTTTCACGAGAGAAAGCGAGACTAAGAGTTTTGTAAAAAATGCTGGACACTCGTTAGACAACAATGCGTGTAGTTATAACAATGAGAGAACGATCAAGATCTCACGTTTGGTCAATCCCAAGCGATTTCACTAGATTGACACCATCTAAACCTGAGGTAAAATATTTTGGTCAGAAGTACTTCGTGGGAAGCATATTGGAGACACAGAGAAACGAACTGTCCAACATTATCAAATCTTTTGTGTGCGGGGGCCCCATAAGGATTAGCATTTGGTAAACTTTACCCTCGCTTATCAAAACCAGTCTTTCGGTTGACCACTGCTGATGGATTATATCATTGTGAGGCTGGATCTCCCGAGTCTTAAAATGAGAGAATTGTACTCCAACACGTGTACCGGTTCATCTATTCCGGAAGACGCTTCGGGCAGTGTGATTTGAACAATCTCTAAAAGCTATTAAACAAGGCCATGGGTCCGCGACGCCTTGTTGAATATCCCTTTCATTCACGTCGTCGTACTTTATTATTTACTTATTCAGTTCCTAATGCTTTCCATCCCCATTCAGTCCATGCGAAATTTTGTCTACAATATCATCTATTGCGGGTCGCGGTGGTCTAGCGGGTAGAGCGTTGGACTGCTGACCAGAGGGTCCCGGGTTCGATTCTCGGGCAAGGCACTTTGGGCACCTGCAGCTCCACCCAAGCTAGTTGATTTTTCGGGTACCAGATCTTCCTGGGAAACCATAACCGGCACAGGGAAAGGAACTGGCCCCCCTACCCTGATGTGTGAATATTCACACGCCGTCGGGCTTGGTACATGGGTGAGCTCTACCATCACCTACTAAACCGACCTTCGGGTTGATTACTGTGTTTATGGTTTTTTATCATCTATTACAAGTTAACTAAAGGGCGGGATAACCGCGAGTTCCTATGTATTGTGTAATAATTTAACATCATGACGCGTACATATTGATATGTTAACCATTCCTCGCTCAAACTAACCTTCGGGTTATTAAACCACGGTTATGATTCCCTCGCGAGTGGCTGTATTATAGAGAAATTGTTAAAAGTGTTTGTTTAAATGATCGAAAATTGAAAACTGTTAGTGTTTGTTGATGAATTTTTCATAAACGTATTAACCGCCGCCTTCTTCAAACTGTCAGCTTGTGGCTGTGGCCATTTTCTTGTATCCAAGCCCTTCGATCAAATAACGAAAATGCACTCCGAGCAAGTCGTCCCCCAGGCTCGGAGGGAGGCAGGGCTCGCTCGGGCAAGCAGCCCACCGACTCGAAGGTGGGCCGGGGAGAAAGCGGTTAGTATCTCCGCGTGGGGACCAGATAGGGGGGGGGAGGGTGGTGGTTAGGGGCGCTTTCCCACCACCCCTGTAAAGCGCGTGGCAGGGTACTGCAGCCCCCCCCCAAAACGTCATTGCGGGGTGGAGGAGGGAGGAGAGTCAGTCGTGGGGAATGAAACGCCGGGGGTTTTCGGGTCTCCCTACCAAAAGATGATGCACTCTTCTCATTCGTGGACGGATCGTAAAACTTAAGGTGTGTGCGTCTGGGATTGTCGGAAGAGGGGGCGGTTTGTGGGGGATGGGGGGAATAACACTCGGGGGAGGGGGCGTCGAAGAGATTTTTCGGGAGGTTCCGTGCGGGACGGGGTGTCCCGGGGAGTGAAATTTACGGACGCGGTGCACAATGCTGGATGGCTGGGCAAGGCAGGATGAGGCGGATGGAGGAGATCGTTGGCGACGGGGCGAAGGAGACACATTGTTGCCATAGCTCTTGCTCGTGATTCCGAGTACTGTCTCTCCCTCTCACTCTCAGTTGAGGGAATCCATTTTTTCCTTCCCCTCCCTCCCCCTTTGTCTCTCTCCCTCTCTTCTCTCAAAAATTCGTCCGTTCCCTGGCGGATTTTCGAAATTGGATAGCCGGTGCTCGGAGCCGTGAGTCCTGCTCGCTCGGCTGAAACGAAAAGTAATTGCGGGGAGTGAGTGTTCGGCCGAATTTAATTCCAGCTCTAGTTTCGCCTAATTGCATCCAGCGCACGGAGCTTAATAAATAAAATCGGAGTATCGGAACCAGGCTGTTCGTAATGCCTTCCGCGTTCTTCCGTTATTTTTATTGTGTGTGTTGTTTTTTGCATGGTTGGCCTAGTTCCCTTTAATGAACTTCAATTAGTTTTGGTACAGTCAGGTATGTTTTCAATACCTTCGTTTTTTTGAAAATTGACTTTCATGCGGGATTTTGCTTTATTTCATCCTGCAGGTGGTCGGCCGTCAGATATTAACTTTCCAGCATTTGATTTCGATGTAAATAAATAGATTATCATGGTGACATTTATGTGGTGCCTCGAGCAACAATGTGAAATTTGTCGTATCGTTAATATACTATTCCTAATCGAATTTTCAACATTAATGTTTACTTGACGTGCATTTAATTGTTCTGTTAGTCGATTGTGGGAGAAAGAAACTTGCTGGACACACTCCAGAAGATACTACGTATTGCATTATGTTGCTTATACCGTCACATTGTGCATCTACCGTTGCATCTCTGCAATCGGAATATTGCATTCCTCCATATATAAATTATTTGTACCGATATAATGTTTATTTACACATTGGAGTGCGATGTTAGTACATTGCTAGGTGGCAAATGATAATTATTTCCGCGATCACAATCACCGTAGAAAATATATGATGAATGCAACTGTCACACTTGATGTGGGAAATATTTGAATCTGACACTGTATCAAATTCATCTTTGACGCATTCTCTTTTATTCCCCAACAAAACCAGATTCCTGTTCTGAAATATCAGCCGTACCTGGCGCTACAGTTACTTAGTCGTAATTCTGAGACATAGACTGCAAAAAAATTCATTTAAGTTCGGTTGGAACAATCTTTTCTGGATACTCTTTCCTTTTTAAGGAAAAGACAGATGCCTCAGTTCATTTCAATCTTGTCTTATATGGAGACGAATGTTTGCTTCCTGCTTTTGATGTAAAGATGTCCGCTGTCCCATATCATGCAAAACCTTTCCTTCCACAATGACCGCTACTTTTGTGTTTTCATTTTTGTCTCCAGATGCATCCTTACCTGTAAATGTTTCGTTAGTTTTGCCCGTCTCGAATAGAACGCATCGCCGTGCCTATCGCGCAGCCCTGGTCGTCCCTTCAATTGGTCGGAAAGCCCTCGGAAGAGGAGAAGGGCATCCACAAGCCGTAAGAGGGATTTCGGGGAGGATTTCTCACTCTCTCGCTCTCCCCCGTCGTCCGTGGTCTTGGCAACCCCGTGCGGGATTAGCCGCATCCCCAGGCGGGACGGGGGGAGGGGGAGGTTCGCATTTTACGCTGCGTGCAGTTTATTAGGGGGATGCACTTTTGCTCCGCTTGGAACCAATGGTTTAGGGGGTGGAGGGAGTAAGAGCAATGAGCTCTCCGCTTTCAACGGGGCGTGAAGACGTCCGTTTCATTTGGGGAGGGGGGAGAAGGCGAGGAAGACCTCGTCAAAACTGAAAGGTCTCCTGGGGCTTCCGAAAGGTTGGAAGTGGGGTGGCGACGGGAATGTTCGCTCCCTCCACACGACGTACGGTCTCGAGAAGGAAGGGACAGCCGCGGGTCGGTCGTATATTATTACGTGGCGCGCATGGATTTGAGTGCGAGTCGAACTCCTTGGAGAAGTCGTCAACTGTGAGGGCTGGGGGACGGGGTGAACCGAATCAGCGGCGAGTGGGGCGAAGGGGGATGGGGTCGAAGGAAAGGGGAGGGGGGTGTGTGGAGGGCAAAGGGTTCTGTTCCTGTCCCTGTGCTGCGATCTCACGTCACTGCGCTGCATCCGAAGGTGTTGAAATATTGCGTGCGGTTCCTTTTGAAGATCGCTGCGTGGGGTTTTCGTTTTGACGTCTTCGAAATAAGTGAACAACATATGGGCGTGGAAATCGTATAAAATTTAATTTCTTCCTTCCTTTCTCCTTGGATAGACTAAGTGCCCTCGAATTCCATTTGAATGTTTGTGTCATTCTGGTCAGCTATCACGGAAATCTTTGTTCGATATATATAAAGAGAAAAGGCGTTCATTGTTGTCGCACCTATCCTAAAACGCTCATCTGAGCCTCGAGCCAGACACCACGAGGTAACAATGGACACTTTTTCTTTATAAACGTATTTGTGGATGGAAAATGTACCATATTAGACATCCTGATCCCTCTCGCAATCAGATGAACTGAGTATTTTTCGAATCTTGGATTGATCACCCAGCCGGTAATTTATCAAAAGGATTGAAGGCCGCGGGTAACGAAATTGGTTCGGAGGAAATCTTAATCCTCTGAAATTAATTTATCGTTGCGTTGCACATTAATCATAACAGTTCGCATCCTTATGAGGTACGTTTACATAGAGACAAACCAATCAAAAGATAAAATAAGTGGAAGATTCAGGAATTCCGTCGGGATGGGGAGGAAATTTTCTGTGATTTCCGTTTGGGTATGATCTAGATTTTTATGCTCGAAATATCAATTTGGAAAATTTGCGACTCACCTAGTTATTCGGCGCGCTTTGATTCGTTCATCTATTCGTGATAATTATTATTTACTACGTTCTTGGTTATGATTTCTTCACATTTTTTCCAAATAGAACTTCCCTCTGTGTATTTTGCTCAAACATTCTTCGATCACATTCGGGGAATGGAAAATCGATCGCGGAAATTCGTCCTCGATGACTGACAATTTCCAACCGGCTCCTCTCAACCCTCCTCTTCTCTCTCTCTCTACCTCTGCCGTTTATGGATCGGAAAGGGGCCCTCCGCGTCGTGGGGAGTACATTGCACGCCCTACGCCCGTGCACCATTCGAAGGGCGGACAATTTACGACGACGATCGAACGGGAGTCACCCCGGGAGTACCCTCAGGGAGCAGGTGGCCCAGGTGTTGCGGTACGGTCTTCCGCGAAATGGTGAATTGCATCGGAAGTAGTTGCATGCAGTGCGCGCGCCGTCTCTCTCTCTCTTGGCCTTTGAGGCATTTCCGTCGATGCCCAAAATAGGTCAAGAGCATGAGCACACTGTAGGGATCCCCATTCGCCGGGGCGCCCCACTTCGGCGCTTGTGTTGGATTTTCATGTATCTTTCTTTCCTTCCTTCACCTTCTCCCCCCCTCTCCCCCACGTCCCTCTCTTTCTCCACCCCAGGGGAGGAATATAGAGGAAAAATAAAGAGGAAGGAGACGTGACTCAAGTTTGAAGGAAGCGATGGAAGGCACGAAGGAGATCGAGAGAAGTGATTCAGTGTTGCGGAAAAAACTTTTATCAATGAATATTTGCGAATTGCAACTTTATGATTCTCGCATCCCCTATGAACCAATTTTTAGCATCTGATTTAAATATTAATTTTAACCATAGTCCTCTATTGGCTATTTTTTTTCAAAGTCCCTCTGAAATGTTTTTTTGGTCCCTCTCACCCCAATCGTTTTCCTTACTGCCGGTTCCAATCCTCGCGTGGTATTATGTCATTCGGAGTAGATGAATATTTTACCAATTCAAATACCATGTTAGCTGTTTTGTTATTTATTGTATCTCTGCCTGTGTACCTCTCTGCGGCTTTTTCGTCTTCTTTCTTCGTTTATGACATGATACAAAGACCAAAACAATACAACAGCATCTTTTCAAATTTGTAATATCTGCTGCGAGGTTTTGTGACTTGCTATTTTTTTTTACCAACGCTTCATGGAAATGAATATAAACCTAGAGCCAACTGAGGAAATGGACGGGAATTCTAAGGAACGTTTCAAGAGCAATTTAATGCAAAATAAGAATTATATAAAAGTGATTTCGTAGGAGATATTCTCTAAACCTCGTGTGTCAAAGCACGATTGTAAACTTTGAAGTAGAATGAGCAAAGGCAAGCCGAGGAAATGGGTTGGGAAACTTGATGAATTTATTTCTGATGTTGAGAATTTTTCACTCATTCAGAGACTTTGCAGAAACGACAGAAACAGTCCTGTGTCCATTTTATTTCATGTCCAATGTGGCATGCTATTTTTACGTGCGTCGAAGGTCCTGTTTAATGATATTCTTCCGTTAATAAATTTGGTGGGCAAAAATACAAGACTGATATAAGTTGAGAGTCCAGACGTCATTCATTGATTTATTCGAATGCGGCATTTATTTGAGTTTTCTTTTGTGTATTGGTGTTTTGCATGCCATGAATGTCCAATTCTAATTTGACTTTTCTTTCTTTGCAGGTAAGTGTCATTTCAGCAGTATCTGTTCATCAGCATTATCCCTTATCTAGAAGAAGTGAATCGTTGTTGGTGAGTCATTTCATTGTACAATGAACGCTATGCATACATACATATAAATGGTCAGAATGGACGTCTTACGCAATGGCGTGATTGTGACTCTGAAATCAGCTGGAGAAATTCAGGAATTGATTGAAATTGTCATATTTTTTGACTCCACATTTGGAACATGGTCAACCTTTAAAATTATCTAGATAGAAAACCTAATTGCACGATTTGAAAATTCATGCCTTAAGTTTTAGTTACAATTGTAACGAACGTTTTCATTTACGATGATCATTGTTTCACACTGTGTTGCAAATTATAGAAATGTGCATGCAGCTGGTGAAATTATGTGCGCTTGAAATAAAAAAAATATGAAATACAAACGTTGGGCCACATCGGAACGTACGCTATGAATATTCACGTACTTTTAAATGGCTAACCTTAAACATACGCACGCACATGAATGCGGATATTCATACCTATACACACATATCTGTCGCAGATGGCTGCATATCTGTCCAGGTGGTCGAACAACTGCGATTAAACGCGATAAAGAGGCGATTAATTTCTCGAGGGAGGGTGGGTGGGGATAAGGTAGCGCAGTGCGAGAGGCGGTGAAATGTCATTGATCGCGGTTGAAAAGAAAGGGAAGTGCAACGGTATGGCAATCTCAAGGGAGGAGGCGTAGGCATGAAATAAGGGAAAGATGGACGTGAGGTTGGGGGGAGGGAATAATGAAGGGAATCAGCGGACGGGGGGGAGGGGAGGCAAAGAGGGAGGGAAGCGTTTGGTAACACCGACTCCCATTGTCCGATCGAATTGTAAAAAATAAACAGGGGCAGCGGATTGTGTAGCTGTTGCGAAAGAAACGCTAAGGAGAGGGAATGCTGTCTCCCTCACGTCTTCTCCCCTACACCCCTTCTTCCCTTCCGTCACCGATCCAGCTGCGGAGCTGTAATGGAGTGAGAGAGAGAGAGAGCGAGAGAGTGGAGGGAAAAAAGTTTTTATATCGGCGGTTGAGCTCCTTGTAATCGAAGCAAAACCAATTACCCAACGCTAGAGCTTGCATACAGTCAATTGTCTCCGGCGTAACAGGCGATGCCCGCTCGATCCTCTGCGTTGCCACGAGGGCCAAGGAGACGCTGGGAACGTCGGTCGCTATGGTGATGACTGGCAGGACTCCTGGTTGAAAATAGTTACTTCATAGAATGCAATATCCTTGGGATTCCTCAAAAAAATAATATCCGTCAGCTGGAAGATGTGGTGTTGTAAAAGACATTCAGAAAAATGTTTGGTCTACCACAGTGGGGTTGCCATAATTTTTTTTAAAACAGTGTTCTGTGGGTGGATTACGTCGGTTGTGTAATGAACTCGATTTGAAAACTATATTTCTCAGAGGATATGATGACAGGTAGTTCGGTTACTGAATTCTGTAAATATTTCTGTAAATTAGCTTGTAATATTGTTCACAGTATGTGCATTGCAGGATATTCCGTTGAGACAAAATCCTCATTGTTCAGGGGATGTCGGTCTGATGCCATAAATGGGTATTTTCTCCTTAAGTAATTTAATTTAATCCGTCCAGGAATTTAAATCATGCTGTATTTCGATTCAGCTAATTCCTTGCCTTCGTAGAAGCGTCAGCCACCGTGGTAGGTACGTGTCAGGTAGAACCGTTGAGCCATTGAATTTTCCTCTAATAATTACAAATATTTCTTAAGAATTTTCCGTATATTTTTATTTTTTCCGGTTGATAATTTTTATGGACGTAAGAAAGGAATTTTCCTCGTTGCTTTAATGAGTTACCTCGGTATAAAGACGATGTTGAATTGTTTCTGAATTCCATAAAAAAGGAAAAGAAAATATTTTCCCTCTCTTAGAGACCTTCATGCCAGGAAAATGTGTTGAGTGCGTTTTAATGCACAGTTATTTTGTGTTACGGCAGAACTTTCTGGATGTGTTCGATTTCATATATCCCTTTGTTGCCTTTTCGTGTTATTTTTGCCCACCGTCCTAAACAATTGAATGGAGCGTTGTTTTGCTTTTGCATATTTATTTTATCTATTAGGTAATCTACCGGTAAAGGTAGGTTTTTGGATGGACACAACTATCAAATAAATAAATATTCTGTAACTCCAAACAAAACCCAATCCAGCAACCTAATCTACATCAGGTCCCTCTTCATCTCTGTGTACTTTTTTCCTCCCTTCTTCCCGTCCAGCATCCCTATCCTATTCCTGCCCTTTCCTCGTTTGCCCAACATTCTCCCCTCTATTACCTTCTTCAACATCCCACTGCCGCTCAATATGCCTTTCATCCATTTTCCTTCCTCCATAGGATTTCTCTCAACAAACCCCTCTCCTCACCCACCATCTCTAGTGCTTCCTCATTTGTTTTCCTTACGGTCCATTTCGCCTTCTCCATGCTTCTCCACACCCACATTTCAAAAGCATCCAATCTACGTATATCCTCCTGCTTCAGTGACCACGTCTCCGCGCCGTACATTGTTCATACTCTACGCTACCATCAAAGTTTTGCAAATTTTCTTGTCTAATTTAATTGGCATAGCGGTGTGATCTCAGTGGTAAAGGGAGTGATCTGGCTTTTTGGTTCAAAATATCGATCGCCTTTCTCCACTCTAAATTTTTTTCTCGATTTAATTAATCACCCCCTCCCCGCTCGGGACGAAATAATTCGTCACCGCCGGGGTGACCATAGAAGCGAGGCGGACTTCGGGGCAGAGCGAGTGGGATGGGCCCTCCCTCGCCCAAGTGGCGGCCATTGATCCGTCGCGTGCATAATCTCTCGAAACTTTTCTCGGCGGGACTTGTTAATTCCGTGTCATGCAGGCTTCGCGTGAAGCGATCCCCTCTTCCTTTTTTTCTTCATTGCGTCTTCATTCCATTAACCTTCGAGTACTTAGGTTCCCGGAAGGAGGATGAGGAGGACAACAATGGGGGACGATCCTTGGGTGGTGGGGGAGAGGGTGGGGGCGGTTATTGTATCTCGTGATTCACCCCCGGGGGTGAGAGCCGATGGGTGGAGGGTGGAAGAAGTCTGCCGGGACTCTTTCTCCGAAAGCGGTGGGGGATCATAATCCTCCGGTAATTATTTGAGCGGAATTAATAAAAAAAAGAGAGAGCAGGAGAAGGTGGCCTACCCTTTCCCGCCTCCCCGCTCGAATCCTTATCGCGTGCGCCCCCAACCATTCCGTCAGTCGCTTCGGAAGTGTTCCGATTACTTCGCCCTCCTTCTCCCCGAAAGGCATTGTATGGAGCGAGAAAAGTTTTATTATTCCGACCCGTAATTTTTATCCTCCGGCATTTTTTTATTTTTATTTTCCGCCACTCCTCTCGTCCGTCGCCGGAGAGAAGTCCAGGGAAGCCTCTCCGCTTGTCCCCGCCACAGAAGGGAAAAAATCCCACGCTGCCTTCCTTCATTTGCCTCCTTTTTGCATATTTAAACCGCTCTTCGTCCTTCTGCCCTCGTGTTTTTGGCTTTGCTTGCCCAAGGAGGGGTTAAAAAGTATCCGGAGTGGAGAGGTGGCTTTGTTCTTTCCCCAATCAACCTTCTGAAACTTCCCCCTCTTCCCTCTTTAACTTTTAGGATGGCCATAGTCTAATTTAGTAGAGCATTGGCTCCCACTGCAACGTACGTGAAAAACTGTTTGCAATATCATTTCGTACCACAATCGTTTGCCTTGTGTATCTTGTATTTTATACACTGTAATTAATGTCTTTTGGAGCAGTCGATTCCCCAGTTTCAACGCGCAACCTACCGGTGTCTTTCAGGATACCATCTAGGATAAATATATACCCTGCCTACGTTTGATTGATAACTCCTCCGTTTGAGAATTCAAAATTTGTGGTTTCTGGTCCCAGTATGGGCGTGGTGGCGTCAACACTCTGGTGCTTCGTCCCCAGACCACAATCGAATGGTGATTTATCCCACTGTGGGATGTGCCCGGAAAGAAAAGCTCTTCGAGCGAACGCATTTAGGATTGATGCGGTGCCGCTGCCTGCCGTCTTCCCACGTTTCGGGGCGTGAGTTTGATGATTACAGCCGGTGGCTTATTTTTCCGCTTCGACAGTTAAGGTTACAATGCTGACTCGCGGGAACGGTGGGGACAGGAAAAACGGATATAGCCCCGTGGAACATATTCGTTTGGGGATTGCGGGGAGGGAAGGAGGGTGTGACTACTTGATTCATGCGAAGTTGGGAGAGGCGAGTGGGGGGGGGGAGGGGGAAGTTGAAGCGCCCCCCTCTGACTTGAACGGCTTCCGTGTGAAGTCGTTAATCACGCGCGGAGTGAAATCCCCGGCGCCACTGTCCCTCCCTCCCTCCACTGTCGAAGGAGCGGGAGGGTATTTTCTGCCCATGGAGGATGCATCGGAGGAGATCGTCCGTGACAGCTTTGATTCTTTTCTTTTTCACTCCGCCGCGGAGGATGTGTAAGGGAGAGTTCTGGAGGAAGGGGGGGAGGGAGAAGGCGGCGTTGGAGGTGGGGTGGGGGGGAAGGGAGAGAGAAAGAGAGAGAGGGAACTCGTTTTTCATTATGTGAATCAACTCCCCATAAACCGCGGTCGGGTGTCCCCACTCCTCTTCCTCTCTGCTCCACCCCTCTCCCGTCCGCCCCGAAGCACACCATTATTCACGGCCGCGGGAGGGAGGAGAGGGAGAAAGGAAATAATAAGGAACTTATATGGTGCGAGGAGTGACGTCTCCACGGGTCGAGCTGGTGGTACTCCGTCCAGCGGAAGCGCCGACGGCATTCGAGAGGAAGAGGGATGGGGGTGGAGAGTTGATGGTACGTGAAACATTTTATCTTTGGCTCCTGGGACGTCGAGTAAAAAAATATTATAATTATCACTAGAGATGTAAAGATTCCATTTACTAATGAAAAGAATCTTTTATGGAGCACTAAAAATATAATTCGTTGAGAATCTAATTGCCCATCTAAAAGTTGTAATAATTTAATTTAATTTTTTCTTCATTCTTACGTAGGGATTACATTCGGACAAAAAACAGGAATAGAAAATGAAAGAGTATAACGCTTAGGAAATGAGTGCGATACGAAAAAATATAGAAATAACACATGTGTAACTTAGTGCTCACAATATAAGAAGTGTGGTGGGGTGGGAAGAGAAATGAGGCGAGGAAGAGGCATGATTAATGTACAAGTATGCATATAAATCTAATAAACGGTTTAAACACAAGTGTCTACGAGTCAGCCCCGAGATGCAGATGTGCTTTAAAGAAAACGCAGGCACACGGCATGAAAGGGAGAGGGTTTAGGGTCTGTCCGGTGGAGTAAGGGGTGAGGGTTTTCCTTTCTGCCACCCCCCCCCCCACTTTCTCCCCCCTCCCCCCACGCGGGTGGATGATGTGGCACTGTTTAAGATTGCATGCGAGTGTGCGTGGTTCTCTCGTACGATGACGTCCCAGCACGGCAGCGGTGGCACCACCACCATCATCAACCAAGCGGGAAGAAAAAAGTCGTCAAGAAAAGTAGGAGTGAAAGAGACGGACGTAGCGGATTGACACAGTTGGCACAGCGGGATGGATACATTCGCCTCTCCATCTCTCCCTCTCCCGGTTTGCCCCGGCAGCGAAGGAGAGAGGAGCGAGCGGCCTCTCCACTCGGGCGTGATTAATTCCACGCATGTTGACGAAGGGCGAGACGGGGTTTGAATGGAGGATCGCTCTCTTCCCTAAAAACTGCCCCCTCCCTCCCCACGTAGTATCTGCTCGCGCAAAACAAATAGCCGAAAGACAAACCTCGCAGACCTCCCGAAGTGGTTTACATAAAAAAGATATATTGATGGAAACGAACGAAAAACCGTGAAGGAGTCAATGACCTAGCATTAATGCATTGATCTTGAACTTTACATATTAGAGAATGGATTCAAAGGTGAACCTTTGGAATGATTCCTCGGGAAATGAGAGCGTTAAGTTGTTAAGTAGATAAATTCGGAAGCCGCAATTTTGGATAAATGATTTGACGATTAAATATTCGTGGAGCGGTACCGTGAAAGAAATTTATTTGATCGTTTTGTTTGGGTAGAGGAAAGAAGAGAGAGAGAGAGGTTTATTCATGGCCTTTTTATTTATTCATGGCTCATCAAAAGTTCATTCATATTCAAGTCCTTAACACAGTGGTCGACTACTTCGGACTGTGATGGGTTTTTCTCCGGCCCGCCAAGCGTTGAATGAGATGCCCTCGGATTTCTTCAAAAGTGATGTTTTATTTGGGGTAAACTAGAAAACTAATTACGACTGAACTTGTACGTATACGCCTTCCCACGACAACAAAAGGTTCCCCATGCCTGCATTAATAACATCCTATTTCATTTATATTTTGCTTTGGAATGGTGCGAGGGGATAGCGGAAATTGGTGGTGTAAAGGCATAAAACGAGTAGGAAATCTTTTCCAAATCACACCGCTCCATTCGTCATTTCCTTCCGAGAATCTCTAAGCGAGGGGGACTCCCTTGCTCGTCCCGTCGTGGACGCGTGAAGAGGCGGTTCCGCTCTCGAACTTGCGGAATCTCCTCGAAGGGGGAGGAAGACTGAGCGAACAACATCCCTTATCCCTCGCTCCCCAGGTAGATCCAAGGGAAAGGGACCGGTCTTCATGTGATCCCATCGCACTCCCTTTTCCCCTTCGATCCGACGCAACCCCGAGTGACGAAACACCGCTGGTGCCAGAGCAGAATCGCTCCCTTCCTCCCATCCCTTCGGACGACTCCATCGGGACAATGCATCCCCACAGGGACGGGTTTTCGGTTCGGTTCTCTCCCCCAACTGATCCCACTGATTTCTGTTCTACTCCGCAATAATACCGATGAGCGATGCCCATCACAGTCGGTCATTTAATCATTTTAATGATCGTATGTGGGAACGTCTTCGAATCGTGGTTAGTCTGCTCTTTGTCAAGAGCAAACTGGTGAACTAGTTTAGTCTGGGATGATGTTCTTGGATTGTATGTATTTTTATTTTTTAGCCATCGTTATATTTTTTAAATATGGACAACTCATAGGTTAAAGAAGAAGGTGGTTGTGTTACCGGAGTATGCTAGAAGAAAAAATTGTGTCATTTGTACGTGTTTGTGATACGCTGTCACACCCATGTTAATACGTATACGTCCATATATGTTGTAAGAAAACCTTACGAACTTCAATAGGAAAGTGGATAAATAGTCGCTCCAAGTACCGAAAATAAATGAAGAACTACTTATGTCTTTCGAATTTTGAGTGGCTGACGTCCTTGAGAAGAAAGAATAGGTATAGTCAACCCTGCTCTTCCTGGAGAAGTTGGGTGAACAGCCAACAGCCATTTCGACGATATCATTCTATGGAAATACAACATGTGCCCTTTAAAACATCCTGGACAGAAGTTGGGGGAAAATAGGACAGGAAAGACATGGAGCGGAGTCATAGGCGCTCGTGAGTTATCTAAGGACGATAGGGAAATATGTATATGCGATTGTGTAATCGTTCGTCCAAGAATTTCTTTCAGGCGGGCAGGGAAAGAGCGCCTGCGTGTTGATCCCTTGCGTCGCGCGCTGCATTTGTCTCTCCCCCCGCCCAGATCTCGACCCGCAAATGCCTCCGTGGTTACTTTGCGTAGACGCGCGGTCAGTCGCACACATTCAAAACACGCCGCACGCCCCCCTGCCGAGAGAAACAGGGTTTCTTCAAAGGGCGCGTTGCTTGAGAGCACCAACGCCTTTCCGTATCCCCTACCACCCTTCCGGCGGCGAGGAATGAACTCCCCCCCCCGCGTCGTTTGGCTGGATTTGAACGACGGTCGAGCAGGTAGGGGCAGGCCAAATATGCATACAGGCGGATAATTTCCATGACTACTGAAGTAAATATTCCGAAGCCGTTGAGCAACCGGGAACTTTTATTTATTTTTTATCCTTACCACCCCTCTCAGGAGTGTCCTCCTACCCCTCTGGTGGTGTCGCACCCCGTCCATTTAACTCAGCTTCCGGTCGGTGGTGAAAAGGCGCCGAATAATCCGCAGGAATCCTCTAACTCTCGGTTCATTACGCTGTCGCACATAAAATCGAGCCCGGGACCAAGTGGTGCGGGGTGCGAATGGGGAGGAGTGCCTCATTTATAAAGAAGGGTCACCCTCTCTCCCTCATCCCGAAGGGGTCAAGGGCGATCCATTTCGGTTTAAAGCCCCCCAAAGGTTTAATTTGCATATCACCGCTGCGTCATCATCAGCTTATTCTCGAATTACTTCGCTTCTTGTCCCCTCTGCCGTTTCACCTCCGAAGATTTCTTATCCCCGCCCCACGAGTGCGTATCTTCTATTTGCCGGCCATTCATCGCCCGAGGACTCGCGTTGCCTCGAACGGCCGATTTTATCCCTAATAATCCACCCTCCCCCAACCCCCCACCCCATCTCCACGTGTTTGCATACGCTCCACATGGACCCGTGCGCGCTTTTCTCATTCACCCAACCTCCGTGCCACTTCTCCGTCTTTGACAACCGCGCTTCTTCGGGTGTTAGGCAATGGTTATAAGCCTCTTGTCGTACGTCCTGGCAAGAAGCTGTTCACTGGAGCGCCACAGCATTGCAGAAAAAACCTCCCTTTGCTTTTCTCATAGGAATTGCTGTTCGGGTGGCACATTATGTGCCAGTGTTACTCTCCGAGATATGGAGAAGTAACTCCTATCACGTTTTGGACTCGTTACAAAAAAGTACTCGAACCGAATTAAAAAGTTTCACGCTGATTCTCGCATGCATGGTATTATACTTCAGTGGTGAATATTTCATTGTGACTGATTAGTCTGTTTTGGACTGTATTTTCCGTTAAAAAATATTTGAATAAAATGTACAAAAATGAGTTCTGTTAAAATATTGTATAATAGTATGGTTAAGGTTAAGGGCATCGGCAATTTTTCTTTTCGAAAACCCCCCCCCCACTAGTAATATTTTCTCTGAAGAAGAGTTTGAGCGTAAAGAATGCGAAACCTACTGATACGAAAGATGGTGATTGAAATGGAAGATGAAAGTAAATTAACATAAAGCTGTAAACCTCTTCCTTTTTTATTTAAATTACATTAAGTCTTGCCATTCTATCACGAGGTGTTATCTATCCATCGAGAGTTGAATCGTCACTACAGTCTATTGAGAATTCCATCAGGATTAACTTATCGTCATATCCAGTGCTGGTAATTTCACTCTTTGGTATTGTACCTTGTCAGTGAAGCTACGACATCGAAATTCATCGAAAAATAAAATCCCCTTTAAACAGTAGAGCGTATGGGTAATTAGGAACCATGGATAGATCGATAGTGATGCAGGGTAATAATATACGTACGCATGCTTATTCCGTGACCCTAGAGTTTCCTCGCCTTCCTTTTTTGTGACTCATCCATTTATTTTGCCGTCTTATTTCCTCTGAGGTGGGCTTTTTGAGATATGATAGGGTAAGGTGATCAAAGTGGACAATGTTCGTGGTCGCCCGTATCATAAACGGAAGAGAAGATTCCTCCATTATATTGCTTCCGGAGATTGTTCCTTGGTACACAAAAGTCCCCTCCTTCCGCGCTGACCCTATCCGCGTTCCTTCTGCACTCAAGTCGTCCGAGAGTTCCGTCGAAGCATCCACCCCTCCCCGAGTGCCAGAAATAAGACGGGGCAGTGCCCCTATGACACTCATTTGATACTTCCCGTGCTTCCTTGTGTGAGATATCGATCGACTATACATCTACACGTTACCCTTCAAGCCACCGAGCTATAAGGACAATTTCCGCAAGCGAAACATTAAGAGTTTGTGACGGCAGTCATGTTGAGGCTCACGGAAGGATACTGTTCTCGGCCGTGTGTGTTTATTTGATATTTTAGTGTACATGTAAGGATAATAGTTGGTGTCGAAATACTACACATTCAAATACGAAATCCCGCCAGACGGCGAACAAATATTAATTCACACATGGAAATAGATATAAGGAAAGGGGATAGGAAAACACATAAACGTCCCGGTTAAGGAAATATTTTTACATTTGTGATCTGCTCAAATCCGCCTTCCCCACCTGTCCTGTGTTCGTCTTTTATGTGTTTTCCTATCCCCTTTCCTTAATCTATTTCTATGTGTGAATTAATAAATATATATATATATTTATTTATTTATTTGTATGTATATACTGATAAGGAACACGTTACGTTGTGCCGTCACCCCATACGAGTTGAAGCTGACGTTTGGTAAATGGAAGCAAGGGACAATACATACATGCAAAACCGAAATGTTATTTTGTTGTCAAACCTTTTGTAGCATTTTCAGCGAGCATCGGCGACCCTTTCCAAAATAACATCGATTCAATAGCTGAAAAAACTACGGAGACAAACTTGGCACTTAGGGGAACAAAAAGAGTCGATCACAATTACTGCAATCTCTTGGGATTGGAGTTCTTGGAGAGCCGATGATTGCACCAAATGCTAAACACAAAGTTCCCTCTTTTGTTTTTCTCTTTCGTAAAGTTGAGATAATAGTCAAGGAACTCAATTGAAACGGGTACGGAAACGACGGGAGACCACGGAAAGGGCACCCGTTCAAGGCTTCATCACTCCCTCCCCTCACGACCCCAAAATAGGGCAACTCTAAAATATCGTAGCACATCTCTCCCTTCTACAGATACCTTTTCTTCTCTCATGATTAGTTTCCCGGCATCACCTACCGAACTCCCTCGCGGCAGTTTACGGCAAAATGCTCAGGTGTAGGACTTGAGCGAAGGGGTGTCGCTCTCGTTCACACCCCCTCGCTCTCCCCCCCGCCACTTGTGAAAGACAATCTTGATTCCCTTCATTTGTAACCCCACACTCCGTACCGCCCCGATTTCCCACCCCTTCCCCCAACACCCCCGTGGTTGGAATTTTCCGCGTTCCATGTAGAGAGTGCCGCTCCGGGAATTGGCTCTCGTTATTCGCCGAAGGAAGGTGCTCCACCGAATTCGCAGAAACCTGGGGGTGGGGGCGAGAAGGGGTGCGCGACCCCTTTCACGCGTGAGGGCGCGTGCCGTTTGACCCCTCCAGGCTCGCTTCTTCTTCTTCTCCTTACTCTCGATTTTCCAGCCGGGTGGACACGAGGCAACATCCGCAAGCCATAAATAATGGGTGGCGAAAGGGAAGGGCGAATACCGACGGCTACTCTCTCCCTCTCCATCTCTCGAGGAGATTGTTGTTAAATATCCATTTAATGCGGTCAGGATAAAAAAAGAACCCTTGCGATATGTTACGCTGTCTGATTTTAAAGGCTGTTCTCTTTCCCGGAACACAAGAAAGTCACGAATGAAAATATGAAATGAGCTGTTCTTCGTGCACAATAGGTTTTAAGGCGAATAATTAAGCCAACAAAGATGATGAGTGCAAAAAATACATTGAACACGAACATTTCCCGAAACCCCTCATTCCTCCAAAAGTGGACGTTCTGTTCCCGACTCAACATTTTTGCTGGCTCCATGTCTATATGGTAGATCTAAAAATTGTTTGCACGCCCCAAAGGGTGCCCAAAATATCACGTGGACATTTGGCCAGCGAAAATCTTTTTCGTTCTGTGGGAAAACTTTTGGCGCAGGGAAAACGAATAATTATCTCTTATCAACGTAAGTTTCAGTGAAAATTTGAAGCCATGTTTGGAAAAATATTTTAATTATTTTTTTCCAAATAAAGTAAACTTATAAACCTAGAAATTCATTTTGAAACATTTCTTTCCTGACTAATTGGGTAATTTTCTCGATTCCGTTTCGTTGGTGGGGTAAGCTGATGTGAGAGCTTACAATTAAGTCCATCAGAACTGGTTTCTATTTATGAGATTATGAATACTGAAGTTGTGGAAATGCTTTAAATATCAGTGCTTATAAATCATTTGAATGAAAAACTGGTCATGACAATCGCTCAACCCTTGAGAGCGTAGAATCGTGGATATCGTTGACTAATTTCTCGCATGACCATTGGATACGCTCTAACAGCCGCCGGTTTAACCCCAGCCATTGAATATAAGTGAGTATACTTGTAATGCCGAGCATAGACCTATTAATCGCCTCGAGGATCCTTTTTTCTTAGCTAAGAAAATTCTCTCGGTCAAAATCGACAGAAAACTGGCTTAATTCAGATAGTTGTTCCTCTTTAAATTCATTTCTGTTTTTTTTTAAATAATAATAATTTATTTGTCCAAGGACTAGAGAGCACAAAAGAAAAATTGTTCGTATGATATGGGACACGTCAAATCGAAATGATGAACATTAGCACCAAGAGAGGTATTCACTTGGGGTATAGAGTATCCTTTTCAGCCAGAGGCATTTCAGCTTACACTTGAAGGATATAAGGTACATTGAGGTTTTGAATTCAGGTGGCAGATTGTTGTACGAAATAAAACTCATGTTACGGGGCCCTAGATAAGAACAGTTAGTGTGTACATAAAAATATGCAGGTTTTTAACCTAACGAGTTTTATACTGATGTATATCGGCATTGCCAGTAATTATTGTGATTTTTTGTTGACGAATACAATTGCATTAAAACAGATATACATGGAAGAGGCACCACATTGAACGTCCTGAAAGGCAAAAGACTCGGACAGGCATCATGCCTGAGTTATCTACCTACCAAGCGTCAAATTTTCTTTTGCAGTGGAAGAACCCCAAAGCAGTCCGTATATTAGGTACAAAATGAGAGAAAAAATACCATAATAGATTGAGAGGGGAGAGTTATAAGGAACAGTGAAAAGAAAGTGCGAATTAGAAAGCATAAAGTGTGAAGTCTCTTCAGAAGACTGTCAATATGAGAATCCCAATTAATTTGGGAATTTATATTAATACCAAGAAAGTTAGAAGTCTCTGAAGCCTGTGGTTCCTCTCGATGGAACTTTTTTTCCAGTTCCGACCCCTGAGAGTGTGAATTGCGGAAGTTCGTCGACCGATACAAGCGTTTCCGGGGAACATTTTGATAAGATTTTTTTCCTTCCAGTGCCGTATTTTAGGTGTCAGATTTCATACGGGTTTGATAAGTGCTGAAAGAGTTTTTTTGTACCTCCTGCTTAGGGCACGTATTTTTGGCAGCTTGGTCCTCTCTGAAGACCGTTTAGAACATGCGAACATTGAAAAAACAATGCTTACAATCTCTGGATTAAGAGATTGCAAGTTTTGTTTTTTCGACCATGAAGTTTTAAGAAAACCATTCCGAACTTTTGAAGTCCACATAAATTTAAAAAGGGGAATTAGTGGAGTGGGTGTGGGGAGGGGAGGGCACTAGTTTATTTATCTTTTTTCTGTAAACCTTTGGCTTCCATTTCGTGCGACGCTTTTAACCACTTTGGTTCACGTTTCAGTTGTAGCTATTTTCAAGTAACGTAAACATTCGCCCAGAAATTCAGCGAATAATGTTATTTGTTTAACATGGATTAAATAATATGTGAATTGATATGTCTGTTCTTCAGGTGACGGTGGAATTTGATTTTTCTCTATGATTGACACCCTGATTATATATTCCGCATTCCACGTAAAAATTCTTTGAGTGACTTTAAAATTCACCAGGCTAAAATTGAAGTGGGTTTTGAATCGTATTTTCTTCTTACTTCTCTGAATTATTTTTTGAAGAAAGAAGAAATTTTATTATTGAAGAAAGCGCGTGAGGAACCGGATCCATATATCTACTCGAATTGAAATTACACATGAGGAAGTGTTTTTCGTTTCTTCTCCTGGAAATTTGTCCATGCTTACTTGTCGATGCGACCGAAGGGCGCCCACTGGTTGCCGTGTGCAACATTAAACCACCTTGGTTTGGAATGTGAATATTTTTATATAATTTTTGCAAAGATCGTCGACCATACCAGCATGGTCTGCTATGCCGTAGACATAACCAATCTCTCCTATCGGGAGCATGCAGGTACAACATCGTATGTATCGGCAACAGTTCTCAACATTAGGCAATATCAATTGCTCCCCGGTTGCGTCGATATGAGGGATATAATCTTAGTTCAGCCTAAGACACCAGTAGAATGCATTCACATGAGCGTTGAGAACGGCCGGATTAACTATTCTCTGCACCCGGCCGAATGGTTGCTGGATGGAATCTCGCGCACTCGCTGCTCGCAGTGTTTATTGCTCCTCCAATGTCAATTCGATCATCGTCCCTAAATCCCTCCGCGAGAGCTTCCATGGAACTTGTTAATTCTTCCTCCTGGAACGTCCGCAGAATCTTTTACTGGGAACCCCCTCGGCTCTGGTCGCAAACACACGGTCTTTCAACTAAAAAAAAACACCCCTTCTCAGATGCCCCGCCTCCGGGCGTACGCGAGGAGGATCCGGAGTCCGTGTATCCCCCCGGCCGGCCCCCTCGTTGCGAAAAATGTTTCTCCGACCTCGGTTGGGGGTCAAGGAACGTAAAAGATTCACGATCCGGAGAAGTACGCTGCTTTCGTTCTCTGAACACCCCGTTTTCATAAGAAGCGAGGGTGCCTTCGAATACCATTTAATATTTTAAATGAGACTCGTCCACTTTTTAGAAATTCAAGAAATAAAAAAAATGAAAGGACACCGATGAGATAACTGCACCCGGATCGAGGGAACAAGTGTTATTAGTAACCTATCGCGAGTAAAAAAATGAGAAAGAGTAGTCATCCAATTTTCAAATTAAGGGTCGATTCAGAAGTTTTTTATGAGCACCGGCAAATAATAAATAAGGACGTGGACAGTAATTTTCTCCTTTTGCCAGAGCCACGGATCTTCGTGTATGTCCTGGAAAAAAGAACCTCTCGTGTCATCAGAAATGCTGATTTTCGCCAATCGAAAAAAATTTCAAGCCCAGCTGAAGCGAAACCCTAAGAATGAAAATGCGAGCGTATTACACCCCGAGCAGTCGAATTGGTGATTATATTTATGGTCCTCTCGACTCCATATCGACTTCATATCGACTACATCGAACTTCCTAGCCATTTGCCTTCCAAGATTTCCCGAGTCTGAATAAATAAACTTCTAACTCGACAAACACGAAGAACAGTACTCTTAGCCTTATTTTTTTAGGAAGTAAAACTTGAAATGTATTCCAGCTTCAATTTACTTTTTAAGTGTAATACCAACTTATTTATGCAGCGTACCAGTACATAGGCAACCAATTGCATATTTGCTCATTTGTTGATCACATTCCTTTCATCTTGCCACTCACCTCACACCTGCATCTACATAATACTTCGCAAACCGCCGCAAGGGCGTGTGGCGGGAGGTGTTAGGTCACCACTCGGAAAAGAGAATACACGTATCTACGTACATCTACATCTCGTACATCCGTGGAATGCTTTGGATTTATATTGCCCATGTGAACATTCGCATCGGCCATTTGATTAATCGATGAATTTCGGTATATTTCATGACCCTTCACAGCATCCGAGTGCTATTGGCTCTAAATAGATTTCCTTGAAAGAATTTTCCGGAAACTGGTAAACTAAGGGTTGCTCTTTTCTCGGACGTTGTCTCAACCAACCTGCGTGCATTTGGAGCAGTATAATATGTTCCCCGCGGAATTCTCCACTCTTTCCGTGTATGGGAATGTGGAAGGAACCTTAGCGTGTCGTGATATGTCGACCGTGAGTTATTCGAGCGGTTACGACACTTCGGGGAGTTTCCAGGCTAATAAGCGGACGGTGGTTTTATTGCCCCCAGGCCATTTCGGAGAAAAGCGGCATTAAAAATCAGTAAATAAGGCCTTGGTGCGCACGTGTCCTCTTAAGGGCATCGGGAAACTGTGCCGAAGTAAAGGGGAACTTCACGTGCGTGGGAAAAGCTCCCTGAAAATGATACTTTTATGGTTGAAACTTGGTCAGTTATTCATTTTTACGAAGGTCTCCCACAAGAAACGAAGGAATCAAGCGAAACCAATGCATGTACACATCCACCCCCCAGGACAGAGGTGGACTTTGGCACCGAGAAAATCCTGTAAAAAGTCAACTTAAATCATTTGGATCCGAAATAATATAAATGGAAGAACCTTGAACTGACAGATTGAAATACTCATTTCCCCTCGCGCCATTCGCCATCACAGTGAAATAGTGCAAAATTCACAATTTTAAACCGTATTATCATTGATTATCAATCTAATAAACAATTCATGTTAATCCACGATTTAAGAACACAGGCTGGCCTGTCCTACTATCCATCCTCTTCCACTCACGTAAATGGCGGCTCAGTGGGATTATGACATTGATGACTATTGTGTTCAGTTTCTGCTCGGGAAAAAATTAAGGGGTTTGAGTGAATGATTACTATAGCAGAGAAATGAGATGAGATTGATGCAAATCCCCGAAAATATCGTGGTATACTTTCCCACCGTGGTAAATGGGGAAGTAAAGTTATCTCCAAGAATGTGGACTACGAATGGTCAGAGTAAATTCGTAACATTTCTCCTTCGAGGCTCGTTAGCGTATCCTGAAATGTGGAAGTTAACATTGACATAAATACCCTAAGATCCACGGAATAGATGTGTGGCAGGGGGTGCAAGTACCAGGTGGGAAGAGTAAGTGATAAGGGAGGATATGGGAGAGGAAGGAAAAAGGGAAAAAATATTCAATAAAAAACTTCAACCTGCAAATTTTTAAGCATGCTGGAGGAAGACTTAATTCCAAAAAGTGTTAATTGACCTCAATAAATTAATTATTTGCTATACGAAACAAGGGAATAAAAATGAACCTCAACCATTGATACGACAGACCTCTACGATGACGTGACAGATCGTGTAGAACTGAAAAATAAGGTTTTACGCGTTAACTAGTGTATAAGGAGTGGGAACATTTTAACTTCAGCGTATTCAATTAGTGTGACTTGGCTGCGTCGTCATTCTAGTTTGATCTTTCTAGAAACACGAACTTTTGCGCGAATACAGGATGTACTGAAGATACACAGTCTTCAGCTCAGCGCTGTACGTGACAACCCAATTTATCAATTCCAGGAGATCGTAGAAGCCGCGCGAATCCAGCCACTGGGGGGGGGGGGTGAGGGGACCTTAGCTGGGCAATAGATGACAAAAACGGTGATAATTGTGCAATGGGGGTGTAAGGACCAAAAGAGGTCACATGAGGGAGGGAGGGGAGTTTCAGGGATGCGAGGGAGGGACAAAGGGATCGGTGTCGTTCAAGCCATTATAATCCTGTTTATATGGCGTCTCACCCTCGACATTCAGGCGCTCACTGTGATTCATGGGAGCCACCCCGGCGTGCTTCCTCTCGGGGGAAGAGATCCGAGTCGAAACAATGGGGAGTGGTGTTCACCCCATTACTAGTCGGGGTAGTATTACTCGGGCCACGAACCATCCCTCCTGGTCGCTAGTTATCCCCCTCGACAGCAGTCCCGGGTTGTGGGCGAAGGAAGATCCTCCCCTTTCTAGGAACGGGGCGTTTTTTACTTTATGCCTCGCCGTCTCCTTCTCCCACCGAAGGCACTTCATTATTTCTTTCCCGTTGCCTGCCCTCATCTTCTCCCGTGATGCACCGGGGCGCGATGGATACGGCCGCCGTCCATTGGATTCCAAAAGGGCGGCCGAGGGGAGGGTTGGTTGCCGGGGGAGCGCTCTCGGGTCCGTCTTAAGGAAGGCTTAAGGAAGAAAATTAGTGTGGGTGGAGTGGGAGGGCATGGGTGGAGGGGGTAGAGGGACGACGGCAGCCCTCGGGGCCGACGGACAATTGGAGTCGGTCGTTTTTCCCAGCCGCGTCATTGCTCGAGTCGCCATCAGATGGGAAAAAATTAAATGCTGGACGTTTCCTTGTGACTTCCCGGTCGCCTCCTTCCCTCCACTTGTGTCTTATTCGTGGAATGTTTGGTAACATTGTCATTGGCCCATTACATCCTGGAGATAAGGTCATCGGGCGTCCCTCGCGTCTCAAGGTAAACAAAGTTAACGCGATTCGAGCTTCAGGCAAGAAGGCAGGCCATTTCTTCCTTCCACTCCAAAGCCCTCGTGCATTCAAGCACGTTCCGAATGCCATTTATTTGAGTATCTGCACGCAGTTGTTTGTTTTCTGTTTCCTTTCCGTGCTCTATACATGCCCCTCGCTCATACTCACAGAGATTGAATTTGGATCGCGAGAATACAAGTACTTGTATTTTCTTCACACATCTCCCAATTGTCATCGAAAAACGTCGTAGAAATAAATTGTTTCAATAAGATTAAATTTTCAATTTAGCAAGTGCTACTTGTCCAATGACCCCTCGCGTTTACGCCCCGCGTATGTTCTCGGAAATGCATTTCGGAAGCGTTCTCTCGCTCTCTCGAAGAGTGAATGAATCTTGGTGAGCGCGATCTCGAAGCAAAAGCGAATAAAAGCTGCTGGAAGGTTGGCGAGAGGGTGAGTCGGAGAGGCAGACGGGAAGGAGGTACGGGTTAGGTGGTTAGGGAGGGGGTAAGAAAACCCTGGGAATGGTTATAAGGGGGGGGGAGTTCTCTTCTAAGGACGGGTTTTCAAGAGGCTTGCTTGGGAGGGGTTGGGGAGATGTCGGGAGGGGAAGGGGTCTCGCCTAGGTGGTGCTGGGGTGAAGGGGTCGACGAGAATGACTGTGGGATGAGCTCGGGTGTTGCCGGACGTCATTTTTAATGAGCCCGCTCCGTCGATACATGCTCTGTACTCGCGCCTCGAATTTATTATTCTATTCCAATGGAGTTTTCGGAGGAAAGTATCGAGTGTCGATCGTGGCGATTAAGTTGTGAAGTTTTGGCCTCCTCTACTTTAAAGTGTCATTCTTATCTTAGCACATGCGCCTTCACATCTCCTCTCGTAATTACTTTTTTTATTATTTTCTCTCCATTCATCATCTAAGGTTATTTATATGTTTTGGGTACGTTTTGAGCGACCTTAACAACTTTTATGTTCTACGAGTAGCGCGTATTTTCCCTAGTTTTTCTCGTGCATCATTTCCATCATAGACTCTACCTACTTCTATCTACTTTCATATCGTCTGGAAATCCCAATGTCTTTCTTCCTCTAACACGTTTACATAGCATTCCCCTTCTATCGCTATCTTTAAGTATTCCACTCCCTCTTTAAGATTTCACCCACTTTTTCAGTCTCCAACGTATTCTATTCTACGAACTTTCTTTCTTCTCCGACCATAGTTAAAACTTGGTCGTTAGTTTTCTATCAGTTCATGTTTTTGTCCATAGTGGAGATAAAATTTTATCACGCCAGTTAAGCGTACGAATTGTGAAAAATAAGGTGCTTGTATTTTTATATAGACATCCCGGATATAGGCTTGTTTTGAGAGTGCTGAGTATCATTTTGAAATGAGGGTTATTCTTTTCCTCAAATTACTTGGCACCCATTTCAGTGCTGTCTGAATTTCGCGTCCCCCCGAATGAATTCCTCTCGGGTCTCCTTCCACGGGAGCAAGTCCTCTTTATCTTCGCCGTCTTTTCAATTACCGACTCGCTTATCGTCTTCAGGGCAGTTGATATACGTGAGACTCCAACTCAAGAGTCCTAAAAGCAATGACCCAGTAGGTCGTTGAAAGTCGGCGAAGGTGGAGAGCCTGAGCCGGTGGAAATTTGGAGAGGAATGCACTCCTGCGTTGCGCTGGGAGACACCACGGGGTCTTCCTTGTCGCTCTACTTTATTGCCTTCCGCTGTACGAGATATATAAACCTAAGTAAGGTGTTCCGCCTTGGTACGTTCGTGTTTCTCCTCGAGACTTAAGTCCATTCCGCTTTTAGTACGATCAGAGACACGGTCATTGTGGTCAAGGGAGGTGATATATCAATAAATAACTGTTAGCATGGTGATTAACATTGTAAGTTCCGAGAGATTTGTAGCTACTCCGTGGTTTCTTCTCTCCTGGAATATACGTAGGTATATATTTTCATGTCGCGTCCTCACACTTTATTGTGTGTCATTCCTTGATGGCCTCGGTAGTGTAATTAGGATCGTCTTCGTGAGAGAGGAAGGCCCGAATTTCAGCCGCCACTGCCGTTCCAAACCGAAAAGGAACCAAACCCCCGTCTGCGGTGGTGGCTGGAAACCTTTGGCAAGAGTAAGTCTTGGGAGTGTCTGGCCTGGAAGAAGGGGAAAGTGGAGGTGGAGTGGGAAGGAGGGTGGGGCGGGCAAGTGGTTAGGGTGACGTGGAGGGAGTTGTGAAAGGGGGTGGGTTGCGGCAGTGGGGAAGACAGGAAGGAGGAGTGCCTGCCTGGGGTGGTGGTTTCCAGAGTGGGCCGGCCGCCTGAAGAGCGGCGGGCGAGGGGGGTGGTGGCGGCCAGAGGGGGGGTGGGGGTTGGTAGTGTATTCGGCAGTAGCCGAGGAGAAGAGAGGCAGACACAAAAGCACCCCACTCCCCCTCAACACCCCTCGCCGTTCCTGCATCCCATAGGATGGGTCCTCCTCGTATTTATGTCTAGAGGGGGCGTTTCTCCTAAGGGCTGCTTCCACTTCGCCGGTGAGCATTTTTCGAGGCCGGGTAGAACAAGGGCGGACGGCGGGGTAAGGTGGGGGGAATCGACCCTCCACCCCGAGATCCCCACTCCTCTCCCTGGAGATTAATCTAGCCGATAAGCCGCGTTCTCTCCGCTCATTCTCCGGCATTCCTGTTGGGTACTCCTTAAGGCTTCTTCTTCCTCCCCATGCGCCCTCCTTTAATCCCAGAGTTCTCATGGCCGTATCTTTTCAGCCTATCCTCCCATTTCCCCCAATCCACCCCCACCGGTTTCACGAAGAGTGGCGGTGGCGGCACGGGAAGGGTTCGTCCGTGTTTGTGTGTGTGCGCGCGCATGCGTGTCTCCGGATGGGTTTTATTCGGGAATAGGCGATTTGGCGATTTGTTCGACTTCCCTCTCGTTCGCGGATACTTCATTCAAATCGGGTTCCTCCTGCTCGTATCGCTGCAAGACGTTCCTTCGTTTTCCTTCCCTTATCTCCCCGTGCTCTTGTCGTTCGCGCTCGCCTCCGGATGGCCGTCCACGGTCGCACCCCGTTTCGATCCCGGGCGAACTCGAAGACGAATCTACATCTACATAATACCCCGCAAGCCGCCGCAAGGGCGTGTGGCGGGGGGTTGGGAATTGGGTTGGGCAATGAATATTTTTCCGGGGATGCGGAATCATCCCGTCCACGTTGAATCACTCGAAGCCTAGTTGAATCACATATTTTTTTTTACGTAACTGGGTAAAATTTCGTCATATTTTTTCTCAATTTCATCTCAAACCCTGCAGACTTTAAAGATCGATTATTTTAACATTGATGCTTTTTTACGGCCCACCGTTGTATATACCTTAAAAATATCACAACAGACCTTTCGAACATGACAAGTAGTACACAAAGCATGCGTATAAGCCCATTTTATTTAAAACATTCGCATAATTAGTGGAATAGATAGTATTATTTTAATATTTTGAGAACGAGAATTTTTTATCCTAGAAGTTTTAACCGGGCCGCGGACCACACTCTGCTCTAGTTCATTTAATCTTTAAGAGGTATCCATCGGCTCTTCTTTCCTGATTCATCCACTTTTCAAACTGTAACACACAGTGTCTTCAGTTTAATGGGTGAAAACAATAATACTGGGAGCAAGCCTCGTCGTGTGGTTCTCATCTTGGAGAAAGATATTGCCCGAAATAAAGAAATATATTGAAAAAGGGAGAGATTTGGATGTCGTTACAAATATTTTCTGTTAGGGTTTTTTTAACCCACATATGGAGCTCAGTAATGTGAAGTATATTAAGGGTAATTGTGCAAGTCCATCAAACAAAAGTGCTTCTTTGTAAAATATTTCTCAAGTTTGTGTTTGCTGCTGACATTAATAGTTTTTGGAGGACGGAGCCTCCCGACTATAATGTCACTAAATGCTCCAAAAGCAACCAAATTATAATAAAATATTTGTCAGCCATACAAGCATTCCACTACCCTTAGTGTGTGCATAGGTACGTGTATGTCATCCAATTGATGTGTTCATTTGGTATGTAAAGCAGGATACACTTTTTTCATTTAACAAAGAATTATATTTTATTGTAGAAGGGCTTAGGATCAAGAGATGTTCTTTAAATTTTAACAAGCTCTATTTTAATGATAAAGATGCTCTATTAATATAATATTCACGACGTCAGCAGGCAAATATCATGACTAGGAATATCTTGGAAGTTAATTATTTGCCGTCGAGTAGATTCCTTAGTAAATTGCACTGATCAAATTTCAACGGCGTGTCTGAAAGGACTCGGAATTTTCCACCCATCTCCCATTGCTTCAATATTTACAATCTTTTTGTTTCTTCATTTCTCAGAAATTTCTTGACCTTAAATTATTTAAGAAGTAATCCCGTCCCCTTTCATTTTTTTCACCACAATTTCTCTCACGGAATTCAACATTTATTTTTTTTCTCCTATGCGCCGGATCGAAAGAAATTAGCTTCCAAGGAGATCACGAAAGGCTTCACACGCGGTCGGAATTTTCCCATCGGTACTTGCGGAGGTGACGTCACGCCGACCCCACTTGCTTTTGTCTCCCTCGTTGCATCCATCCTTCCACTCATTCGGGATTCAATTGTTTTGCGCATCGGCGCCTTCAAGTGTGCGTGTGTGCGCCCTTCGCCGTCTTCCGTCCCGGAGATAATTATTCGAGAGGAGGGGAAGCCAAATATTTTGGTTATCTCTCGCGTGTATTCACCAGCGTCCTACCGCTTATTTATTTCTCGTAAAATAAGGAGAGATATAAGGGGAGTCTTTTCCTAGCATTCCCCCCCCCCCACACCTTTGGTGCGGGAATAATTCGTTTTGCAACGTTTCCTTCCAGGAAACGTTTGTACCCTCTCCTGTTTCTCGTAAAATCTTCCGTTTTCCGAAATCCCTCTCTGAGCTCATTCATTTTTCTCTTTCCTCCCTTCACCTTCTTATCATTGGGTGTCATAATGTCGTATTTTAAAAAAAATTTCTAATATAATATACGTAGAATGAGTTAATGCTGTCCCCTCCGTCTTGAATCCCCTTATCGCTGCCCGTGACTGCCGACTTTCAAATGTACAGTACAAAGAGGCATGCAAAGTGAAGACAGCGTTAAATGCGAAGGGTCGGGATTCTCATCTGCCGCGTACTTCGCGTAAGGCGCCAAAAAAACTTTTGGATGACATGCTTACGGATTTACGAGTTGCCTCATAACAAACAACGTTTCCATCGCCCATTCCTGAGCCATCTGCCCTTCTCCAACTGAAGCATTCCGCAGGGAGGTTACCTGTTGATGTATTTTTTTGTATTTCAGGCGATATAAGATCCACTTTTCAGTTTGTTTTATAGCTATTGAGTTTTGTAGTATATTGGTACGAATGAGGAAGTGTGATTCCCTGCTAAAAGTGAAACTGGAGGAAAGGTTTGGATTGGTCAGCTGCCGACAGTGTACGGTTTGATTGTTTTGGTGCGATCGATTAGTAATACCAGCCTTCTTTGCCTTGGAACGCTATAATTTTTCCAATCTGAGATTATTACTTCCTGCGAAGTACATAGTTCTTTTCGATTTAATACGGATGGTTTAGATCGAAGAGAATTAAAAATATGTATCATTTTAAACAGTTCTGCTGCTCAAGAATTGGTGTTCAAACAGAAAAAGAGTTACCGTGTAGACGCTTTTGACATATCGGGTCGGGGGAAGGAAAAGCGAATGTTTTTGTGCTTGCAGGAAAGCAGATATGTTACCTTTTTTATATATTTTTCTTCTGGTATATACGGAGGAAAAAAACATTTCCAATCATCTCAGTTCTCATTGCGGTATTTACCCGTGATCTCATTTCATGCATTCGTTGGGCGTGATATCGCGTGAGCCGATATGTGAAATTGCTCCTCTCTGCTGTCACCCCGAATTCAGTTCCATTTCAAAAGCCGCCCTAATAGGCTTGTAGCTTCCGCTTGCTGACGAGCTACCACATATTTTCCTGGCCGTCTCCAACTAATGACCTCTGTCGCAACGTCACATTGGCCTTCGCGTTCTAGATCTTCCCAGGTTGAATGAAATCCTTGCGATAAATCCCATCAATTAAAAACATGTTTGTGTTGACTTTTAATTGCGGACGTGAAATTTGCACGCATGCATTTTGCAACGTGGTCTGTCACGCAGTTTCACGCACGCAGAAGAGCAACGAATTCGTTCATTCCGATCTGCTCCGTGGTTTCGTCTATTTCTAAAGACATTTATCAGTTTATTTATTTTTCGCACGTACTAAGATGGCTTGCAGGGTGTAGCAAAAGAAGGAGAACATTATCACTTAATTCATTCGTCCGCTATTCGAGCTTCCTCCGCATTCATACCATGATTGAAACTAAACTTGATTGACAGTTTCTTCATCATTCAACTTCCTTCGCTTTACTCGTCGGAAGAATTCGCAAAACCACTCGAATACTATGTTATGGAGAATGCAAATGCAGAAACGAAGAAAGGATCATTTGGCAAGGTGTCGAATTGAAGATGCACTATGCCCATGAAGAGCGTTGGACTACTGACCGGAGGGTCCCGGGTTCGATTCCCGGGCAAAGCACTCTGGGCACCTTCAGCTCCACCCAAGCTAAGTGATTTTTCGGGTACCAGATCTTCCTGGGGAACCATAACCGGCACAGGGAAAGGAACTGGCCCCCCTACCTTGATGCATGAATTTGACACGCCGTCGGGCTTAGTACTGGGTGAACTCCACCATCACCTATCCAACCGACCTTCGGGTTGAATACTGTGTTTATTGTTTTTGGTATGCCCATGAGTAGAAACGTCGTAAGTGCGTGTTGTTTTCACTCACCTGTTTCGTTATGGAAACATTTTGGGTGTACTTCACAGGAATTTGTTTGTTTTTTTTTTTGACCCAAACGAACATTTTCTGGTTACGTGCTCATTCAGGATAACTGCGACCGAAATATTTAACTTGTCGTTTTGTTTGAAACCCGTTCCCTACGGCATCGTGACATCTCCTGAATCCATGTGTACTTTTGGATCTAAGGGCGTGCCCACGTACCTAACACCCCACAAGGGATTGTTTGTCAAGGGTGGCGGATAATGCGATGACTTTGCGCGGCCGTCGTAGTCTGAGCGATATGCTGCGTATCAGGTGACGGATGAACCCGGCCGGCGCGCCGGCGCTGGAAAGGAGGTTATCGAAGACGCTTCGGGAAACTGAGGGGAAAAAGATACGATCCAGTTCAGTGCCACGATTCCTCCCTCTCCCGCTCTCCCTCTCCTCGAAGCCGAGCGGCGGGATGGTGGTCAAGTGCGAGGACGATAATCCCTTACGTAAATGAGAAAGCCAAAACGAAAATTATAAGCGAAGAGGGTTGTGTTTGATAGAAAAAGTAAAACCGTACCTTTTTTTCTTCGTCACTTCCAGGCCTCTCCCCTTTTTATATCTCATGCCCTCGTCCAAATTCCTCGCAAACAACTTAGCTCTCTGTTTTACGACGGCGATACGTTAACTCTTTCCCGGCTATTCAGGGCCTCAGTAAGATTAGCTCCGTCCCAATTTTAGCACGTCTCCCTGTTAAAATGTTGAGTCGCCGTGGCACTTAGCGATCCCCTATAATATGTCCCAGCCACAAAGTGCGAATAGAGCCGTGAAAGCTCTGTCGTAGGATTAAGGCTTTCTACTGACACGTAGTTACGGCAGTTGCGCGCGGATTAGATTGGATTTTACAGAACATGTTCTTCCTTTTAAGATCCTTCTTCTGCTTGTTGGTGGCAAAAGTTTCCTCATCTTACTTTCCATGCTGTCAAAAACCATTGGTCATGCTGTTTTGAAGAAGGTTGGTGCAACACGAAATGTTTATTTCTCATCTTTTGCGGATTGAGTGAGCTTATTTACATTTATTTTTGTCGCATTTATTTTAAGTCAGGATTAAGAACAGTTCGCGTTGGAGAATGAAAAATATTGATCACGTATCCGGTCCTCTTGGTTCAAAGAAACTTAAATGTTTCAGAATACAGTTGATTATTTGCGTTCTACGAATATTAAATTAATTTTAACATGAAATGAAGTCGTACGAAATCACTGAATGTACGTATCAATCCAAAGGTGGGTTTGATCGGCAAGGACTCTCCAGATGAGATGCCTTGCGGATTGTAAAATTAACATATTTACTTGCCGTAAAATAATTGCACTACTTCGAAGGTCGTGATTGGAGATTTATTTAGGAATTTTGAGTACAATACCAATTGAATGAAAGGAAGCGAATTCTCCGTTTTTGTTTTCTCTCTTGTTTTCGCGGATTTTTATTACACTTATATATATATTTCGGGTCATTATCTGTTTCACGCACTAGGTTTTGAAAAGCACAATGGGTATGTTACTCGTTATTGTTGTCTTTACCGATCACTTAAGAGTCAGAAAAGAAAGTGAAAACCGTTTATTTACGCTTGGAGGAGGAAAAAGTCTTTAAATGGTAATGGTGTTTCGGCGGGAGCGCTAAGTCCCGGACTCGAATAATGGCAATGTTGAACAGCAACCTGGAAATCAGACCCAAAACCCACAAGACTTGGGGTCTTCCCGTGCATCCGGTGAAAACGGAGTCGCGTGAGACGGATGCGCGCCGATGGGGAGCGAGCTCTACCGGCGAATAGTTGTCGCGAGAGAAGTAAAGATCGCAGAGCACACGTGCTTTTACGAGCGAAAATGAGGAAGCAGAGTGAAGCGAGTGACTCCTTCATATTCGGGGACAGTTTCGCAAGCATCGGTTTTTTCTATCGGAAATTAAGTGTCAGAAAGTCAGAACCTTCGCGCATAGCAATTATCATTCTGCATCCTAATTCGCCATCAAAATCCAAGAATCTTAAGATGAGTGTATAATGGTAGGATATATTTTTTAGTATCCTGCAAATCGTTAGGAAGTGTGGCAGGGGGTGAATACACATCAGACCAATTTTGAACCTAATGTTTTTAACCCTACCGCGGTCGGACAATATTATTCTAATTGCTCACCATTCGTGGAAAAAATGACATCTTCAATCTATCTGTTGTACACTTGGCCTTTCTAATTTTATTGGCATGATCTCTTCCAAATGAGGCCTAACTAGCGTAAGATAAGATTTCTGAATAACCGTTCCATCACATTTCCCCAATACTCATCTAATGAAACCCAATTTTTTGTTAGCTTGTCCACATGTTTATCGTCTCTTAGGTATTGCATGTAATTTTATTCTAGTTTACGGGTGGTGATCTAACAACCCCCGTCAAACGCCCTTGCGGCGGTTTGCGGGGTGTTTTGTAGCTGCATGTGTTTCTCCCAGGAGAGGCAAGCTCTCATTCGCCGTCTTACTACGCGTACTTAGTGGAGCTTCGAAATTTAACGAATACTCGCGTTAAAATATTACCATTGTCGAAAATAAGGGTATAAACGGTTAGAGGGAAAAAATGGAGAACAGAAAAGATTTTGAAACACTTTACGTGGCATCTGCTTCGCTCTTCCGCAGAAGTAATGGAGAGCTGCTCCAAGATGGTACAGTTTCATGCTGCGTGTAATCATTCTCGTTAACGCAGCGAAAATACCCATACTGATAACTCGTACTCATTTGTTGAAACCAAGAAGACGACACTTTCGAATGTCGACATGTCCAAGGAAAGGAATAGACAAATGGGATGTTCTCATGAAAGGATTTCGCGACAGATCAATCGCGTGAAACGAGCACGGCAATTATGAAATTTAGACGTGTAGTTAAATCACAAACGGTTGGGAATGTATTGCACCCCGTGGCTCACCCATCACCGGAAGGAATTCCCTAACGCATCCCTTCACTCCTCTAAAAGGGGTACAGGATTCCCTTTCTCCTCGCACGCACTGCTCCCTAGGCGCGCTGCGGCGTTCGGTCTCGGCGAGCCGGCGAGTTGGGTCTGTCCCGAGAGCGAAGAGAACCCAAACAACTGGTTGGGAGGAGGCATTGAACTCTCGCGAGCGGGAGTCAGCTACAGCGGACCTTCCCCATCCCCCCTCTCCGACCCCTCCCCTTAGGCCACCCCGCCCCGTAAACACCACCACTCCCAGGGAGCGCGCGCGCTCTTCCCGCAAGCCCCTCCATCTCCCCGCCCCTCCGTCTCTATTCTTCGCCGGAACCTCTCTTGCCCTCCCGCCCCCGCCGGCCGCCTACTCGATGGAACGAAAGCCGGGAGAGATGCCGGGATCGCGGCACTAGGAAGACGAACGACGACGTCCCCGTGTGGCCGTCGTCGTGGCCCCACACCCCCACCCCGCAAACGGATGATGCTCGGGATCTCAGCCGATGAGTTTTCGTGTTTTTTTTGGATAACCCACCCGGAGAAGCCATTTGTAAGCGGCAACTGCAATGCTCCGATAAGATGCCCTTTCAAACCGGGAGTTTTTCCGTGAAAACGTTCGTTGAAAGTGTGACTCCACTCTTAAGGAAAACAAGAGAATGATAATGGCCTCCGAAACATGGTGCTGTAAGCGGATGCCGAGAATCAAAATGGATGGATGAAGTGGGAGGAAGAGCCGTAGGTATAAAAGGGAAAGGCCATGTGGAGCACTACACGGAAAAGAAAAGCCAAATGTATTGGGAAAACTTCGAGAGACAATGGATTTGTTAAGGGCATAATAGAAGGGAGTTTCCCCATGGAAAGCCAAGGTGTAATAAATAAAGACCAAATGACTTAGAGGCAAGAGAGGAGAAACATGAGGGCGTAAGAGGTATTGAGTAAGGAATTCCTCCCTGCCCGGCTGACTGGGCTTCTGGGACTAATGATGTCTTAAATTTTGATAATATATGATTCCTGAAATAGAAACTTTGTTTTTGGTCTAGGGAAATTAAGTAAGCAACATCTCCAGCATACTATTAGGACAAATATTTATAATAATAATAATAACAAAAATAATTCAAAATAGAAATGCAGTGGATTTAGTGAATAAGGGGGCTATTTGGAGAAAAAATATTTTTTATAGCCCTCGAGCCCGGTTGTCAAATGTTTCCAGGGTTCATTGTGGACGTTACCAATGCGAAAATTCGTGCGACCTGTTAGCAATGGATTGATTTCTTCGTTCCTGTCTCGATGATCACGAGCAATCGAGGTGCCGGAGAGCCCGCGTTTGAGCGTCTTCGCTTCTCGATGCGGTCAGCCATCCGTGGCGATGAAGGGTGACGCGACGTCTGTGTGTCAGCCGTCGGGGCTCGCCGACTGGTTCATCTTAGGCCTCCAGTTTGGATAGTGCCGTTGCAACTGAAACTTTCGCGAACGACTACTCTTCATTGCTGGATAATCGCAGTCGTGGCATGGGGTGTTATCAAGGTTGTTACAGGGACGAAAAGTACTAACTACCCTAATTAGTATCACACAGCAACTTGTGCGAATAGGCAGAGTTGTACTTCAAGGTAATCAAGGTTTATGTTACTGTGATTTTATGACTCGTGATGTGTGATTCAAAGATTGGTCGAAAGGGAAATTTACCAGGTTTTTCCGTCCACACATGTTCCCTCAAAGCTAATTATCGCAAGGGGTGGGTCTTCAACGAACATGTCGCTTCCACTTGCTGATCGTCGCACAGGGAGCGCTAATTAAAAGATTAAAGCATTTACTCGCACGCAAGCATGGTCAACGAACGATATTGTCGCCGTACATCTGTCACTCCTGTATTTTCGTTCCGATTACCCCGTTGTAAATGTGCTGCCGTAAATTGTCGGGTTGGTGCACGCTTCGTTTCCCTCGATCGGGTTGGTTCGAAGAGACGGTGTTTCACGTTGCGTTTGTGTACATACACATTCTTCCATCACGAACGCTGCGCATAGACATCTCGCCGCTTGGAGGCAGCACTGCCCCCTGATGTTGTTTTTTTTTACTCGTCTTCACCTCCCCTCCTTAACCCCCTCTCCCCTACCCTCCCCCTCTCGCATGCCATGCTGGGCCCGTGGGTGAGGGAGAGTGGAACTGCCTGTTTCCCTCCCCTCCTCCTCCTCATTCCCTTTCGGATCCTCCCCATCCCTTCCGCCCTCGACGCCATGCCACCATTTCCATTCGAGTTTGTAGGGTGGCCAACCCGACGGCATTTCCACTCGGTCGCCCCGGTGCAGAAAGGGGGGACCGCCCTGCGACGCGGGGTGGTGGGCGGGAGGAGGTTCGATCCCGGTCCGCCTCTCACGAGTGGTCGGGTGACTGAACCCATCGCAAACGCGTCCTTGAGAGGGAAAGCGTGCGTGTGGTGCGGGCGAGGCGCACGCTGGCTCGCGGTCGCCTGAAAGCGATATCTCCCCGACCGACCCCCCCCCCCCCCCGCTAATTATTTTTTTACTTCGGAGTTTGCGATCTCTTTTTTTCAAACAATATTCCAGGAAAATTATTTCCCATTTTGTCTTCTCTTTCCTCGTTCACTTTCACTCTCGCCTTCTTTTCCCTTTCCTCCCTCATTCCCTCGGCCGAATATTTCGAGTGGCGCGATTGTTGTTTCATCCAAGCTGGAATGTTTACAGGCCTGGCGTCGCTCCGTGGCCTCGCCAAGGTTTCTAGGGATGGTTGGGAAGAGTTCTTCTCGGGTCGAGGGAAAAATGTGTGCTCATCCAGTTCAAAGGCCCTGTGCACTGTCAACTTCGCGTCCCTGCCAGGTCGACGTCATCTCTGTGGCGTACCACCGCTGGGAGTTTGAATTTGGGGGTGGCTACACACCAAGCGGGTGCCGCATTTAAATTTAGTGTTGCTTAAATTTTAGTTGCCAATTGAAATATTTAATTATTCAAATGTTGGAAATGATTTTATTTTTATTTAATTTCAATATCTAAGTGTAAAATGCGTGCGAAACGAAATGGTTTAGATAAAATTATGACCACGCATTTGGCTGCCAGGCATGAAAAATAATTTGTTCTCATGGCGTAGTCTGTACACACGCATACAAAAAAAATAAAATCTTTTACATGTTTTTGTGTGTACATTGTTATTATATATATATTAGAAATATAATATTGCAGAAAAACCATAGAAAAAGACAACCAAAATTAATGTTGATTTCACCTGAGTCCGGTGTCCTGTGTCGTGTTCTGAGCTTCACACATTCAGAGTGTAGCTGGACCAGTTCCCTGTACCGCCTGCTGTTCCCCTCCGATTACAAGTTCTGACCTCCGGAATATCAAGCGGTTTCTTTTCCTGGAAGTGCCCGGAATCTTAATCCGTATTCGTACACGAGACTTCGCGCACAGGGGTCGAAACAAGTACTCACTAGACTGTCATGCTGATCGGTTTAATTCTTTGCGATTCTAAAATGTATTTTTAGCTTTTCAGAAAAATAAAATTTATTTCATCTTCTGGATCGGGATTATTAAAATATGGACAGCATGGTCGACGAATAACGTTGAAATGAGAAGAGTTTCACCCTTCCTGAGCGTGTGTAAAGCAAAACATAAACCTAATTTGAATTTCTTGTGCCTCCGCGAAAATCAATGACATTAGAAAAGGCGTGTGTGTGCGTGTATATATATATATATATATATATATATATATATATATATATATTGGGTTGTGCTTGTACCTTCAAATTCAGAAACCGCTAAACGGAGGAAACATACAGGCTTGTACAGGCCTGTATTCGTAGGCATAAAGATATACGGAAAAGTTATGTAAACACGAAAAAGGAATCTGTCTGCGAGTTTATAGGGGAAGATTTGAGAATTCCAAACAGAAAGGCCCTGTTGACCGGGGCTCGAACTGAGGATTTTCGACTTCGGAGGCCAATGCTCCACCATTTAAGCTCGAGGAAACGTAAATTTCCCCTCAAATCCGCGGTTTTTTCGCCACCAAGTGTCCCGATTCTTTGTCCAAGAGATGGTGCCAGGGATCTTCTGTATTAGATATGTATTCGCTGAAGGGTGGGTTTTCGTGTATGAATATACGATATATTTGGCCAATATGGCTCATTCACTAGAACTGACAGTGGTTGAATCCCAGTTTCATTCCGCCAGTTTTCAGCACATCGGATTCCACGGATTTCAGCTGCTTCTTGTCTTCATCCATATCGTTTAGCTTCATCATTTGCACCCACCGTGATCTCTGGTAGTTTCTATAGGCACCAAACTCCATCCGAAAACCACGAAACGATCTTCGTAACCCCATGGAAGCCTTCGCAGTACTGACAGCGCCTGTTAATTATGAGCAAGCTAAAAAAATTAGGATTAATAGAAGAATACTGGGTAAATGTGATGAAAAGGTCAAAGAGAAATGTTATATTTCGTTGATTAGGCCTCATTTAGAATATGCCTCAAGTACATGCATAGGACTCTCACGAAGATTAATTGCCGAATTGAATCGTGTGAAGCGTAGAGGAGCTAGATTTGTAAAACTTTGCTATTATAAAGTTAGTAGCGTATCCACAGTATTAGTGCAGCTAGGTTGGGAATCACTAATGGAGCGAAGGTTAAATTACAGATTAAAGTTCTCGCATAAATTGTTAAGGACGTCTCTTTAGTAGTGATGTTGACAATGTATCATTACCCCTATCGTAATACGATAGGAGAGTTCATGGCAATAAAATTAGAGAGATAAAGTGAGAACAGATAGATTTAAGAGGTCATTGTTTCAACGAACGATAAGGGATCAGAATAATATTGTCCGAGCATGGTAGGGTCATATTCGGGTAAACATTAGTCTAGCGTGTATTCACCCTCTGCCAAACACCCCAGCAGGTACTAAAACATCTACTACATCAACATCAAAACATCTAACTAACAGTGGCTACTATTTTTTCAAAGGTGGTGGTACGTAGGAATATAGCCCTGGGGCTCACCGGCTGGCACCTTGTGTTCTTGCCATAGGCATCTTGCCCTCTTGACTAATGCATAATATATGGATCAACTACCGGCGGAGCATACACGTATACAGAAAGCCGTGTCGTCCGGTTTCGAGGGAGGGTGGGGAGTGGGCGAATCGGGAGGAGGGGGTAAGAGAAAGGAAGGCGGTGGTTGCATTCTTTTTTACTCTTGTTTTCAATCACACGGCGAGGCGTGGAGTGGTTTTGCTTTTTCGTGGCGTTATTCCATTTTGGGGCTCACCTCCGTCCTCCCGGGGAGGGGGGGGGAGCGTTGCGATCCATTTCGATCGGAAGGTGGGCGGGAGGGGGGGAAGGGGTGCGAGTGCCCCCTCACGCATCGAGGGCGGTGGTGCACACTATACTGCTGCTGCTTGTATGCTTCGCAATTGCACGGGGGAATCCGAACTCGAGTGGGATCGGTGAAATGAAGCCAAAGGTTGTGATGTCTGAGAATGTAACTAAGGGCTTTCAATAATCGTTGGATGGATGACCTTATGTGTTTTGGGACTCGGCACATTCAATTCAATCACATCTAACTGTTTAAGACATTCGACTTTCTGCAGTGCAATGTGTGCATAATTAGTAGGATAGTGCACATAATCAATGAATAACGCAGGAGGTTGAGAATCCCAACCCAACAAGAGATACAGATTAGATAATTTTTGCTCAACCCCATTGATGAAGGGATGCAATGGCTCTTCAAATCGGGTTTCAGTGAACAAATTGGGGAGAAAAATAATTTGGGAAACAAGAATAAACACGGATTTGACCCGTGAAGAACCGTGTGGAAACTCGTGATTGCCTCTGGGATCGACGCGGGCACCAGAAATGTTCAATATTATAAAAAAAGGAAAAACTGAAGTCCTTTTGTGGATTCTAAAAATGTCCTGGGCTGAAAGAGTGTGTGAATTGCACTGCAGTTATCCTTAACGTTTCACATCCTATAACCGAAATTGTCGTCGGGGCTCCTGGAGAAGAACATCGGTAGACTCGAAATCCTTGAAGATAGGCTTAGTAAAAATAAAGTTGAAAATACAGTTGAAAGGAATTATGACAAACTGAGCAGTTTGACTGAAACATTGAAGGATATCTGTAGTAGTGAACACATTTCAAAATCTGTATCGTTTTCTGAAGACGTTCAGAGCAATTTGAAAACCCCATCATATTATGGGTGAAAAAAATGAGAGAGATAAATTGCATAAGAGATAGGCTTAAGACTTCGATTTTGCAGAGACAAATTAGGGAAAGAAATGTTTGCAACTCTCATCAACTGGGGAATTAATAACATCATCAGGTATTACATGTGTCACGGTTTCTTTTCTCTGTTTTCATTCCTTTTAATTGTGTAACTGCAGAAATTACGCACGTGTGCTATCTCCTGTCACCTGTTTTCGAAGACGTCGGTGTTTTCTCTTTTATTTTTCTTTCGTGATTGGTATTGGTTTTATTCTTTCTTACATCTCGAGAAATATTTTTGTAAGATAAATGCTTCTTGTTTGATTGCACGATACTAATGATAATGGTTCTTCTTCGTTAGTTTGACACACGTTATTTCTTTCATTGCATAATATGACAGTAGATTCTCGCAACTGCCAGTCTTCCTTGTGCTTTACGCGACTATTCGCGCACTGAGTTACTTGCGCGGATGCATCCCTACACCACATACCATCGCGATGACTTACAGGGTATCACGTAGATGATGTTGCCAAATCCGGCCCCAACAAAATACATGTGTCATCTGACATAGCCGCATCGCACGACATATGTAAAAATTCCAACAAACTCGGATACGAATGCTAAAGTCGGATTGCAGCTAAACAAAATCGTCATCAGGAGTTGATGTTTGCCCTTTTAATCGCACTCGATCATTCATGAATGTAATTCATATAATGAGCACATGTTCGTCGTGTTCACTCATCCTCGTGGAAGGAAATGTTAGAATCGCTCTACATCTGCGTACGCTCTCTGTGGAAGAAATGCTTTTTTTGCCTGGATCCGAGCTCCAGTTAATCCGGGACAATGCGTGTCGGGTCCGTTGCATGGGAGGGAATGGCGTGATGGGTGGGCGCCTTCTTTCACTCCCATCGTCGGGGACTGCGAGGTTGCAGGCCGGGTGACGTTTTGCAGCCTCGTCCCCGCTCGATATGCCCCCGTGCTTGCACACACTTTAATGTGTGTATGAAATCGACGCCGTCAACTTGTAATAAATGCTTTCCGGGTTAACTCAGAACTTCATTCTTTGGGGAGTGAGTATTAGCGTTTGACAGGTGCCCTGTACGTACATATTGAATTCTGTTCTCTTCCCCCATGCACACAATCGTTGTTTATTTTCTCTTTTTTCAAACGTAAAATAGTCCACATCTTTCGGCTCTCGAAACAGACCATTGGATTAATTATCCCGTTGGTTGTTCGCTCGCAGGGGTGATGACCCCGGGTATAGCATGCTAGTGTTTGGCTTACATCACCTTGTTAATAGCTGGCAATTTTAAATCTCGTTTGAAACTTTACGGTCGTGTTTATGGAGGTAGTTTATACTGTGAAGTGAGATTGTGTTCCCGATCTTAAAGACGGATGCTATCTTGTGTGCAGAACCAGTTTAAGAGATATGAACTTATGCACCTAAACCAAAATGTTAATTGAAAACGGCGCTGTTACCGTTGAGCATGCGAGTGAGTGTGGTTAGTAGAGTCAATGTCTGTGTTTTCCGAACGTTCTCTTGGTCACGTCGGAATACCGTGGTGCAAAGGATCATGTCGATCTTCTTAATAGACTGATTACAGATCCAAGATATTTCGGAACCAGAATAAGGGGGTTTCCCTAACAAAGTAAATCGCTTGTAATGATACCCCTCTCCTCGTCACTCCTCGGTTAATGGAATAGCCTGATGCTTTCGCTACTCTGGACCATTCCAATGAAATCTTTTCCGTTCACGCATCGTAAGCTTCGGCAGCTCCATTGCTTTTTTATACAATTTTAGATATGCGAAACCTTCAGTTATCCTCGTAACTGAGGAAGAACCGTTGGCTTTGTCGGAATTCGCGTCGGAAAAAGCATTTCGTTCAATAAAAAAATTACCATCCTGACTCAACCGACCGTAAAGCTGAGCCGTTCTCTCCCCGATGACTCTCCTCATTCCCTTAATGCTGCTAGTGTTCCAACCCATATGAGTGGGCACCTGCTTCATTCCCTCCTCGTAAGCATTCTCAATTTGCGGTGCCTTCGCGTTTTCGAGACGGTTGGATGGTTTTCGGATTCCGTTACGGCAATGAGAAAGGGTTCCTCATTCACTGCGACGACCTCAACAAACATAATTTCTTTCACGCTTGGTGAAATCCGGTCATCGATATTATACCTGGCAATCATCGATAGTGATTTAGCTTTAAGGATGCTCCGATTGTTTTAGTCCATATCACACCGACAAGAAAATCCAATATCATACAGGCCAGCATCTTTATGGGCCTTTCAATCCTTTATTTTATGAGAGGCAGATGGAGAAAGACGGATGTGCGTCTAAAAAGAATGGTTTGAGGCGTCACTTTGTGGAAGCGATTCATAACGGAAAAAGAAAATACTTAGTTCTTCCATACAAATTTAATTACACAAGACCTAGGTTTCGACTTACAAAACTTTGTGAGTCGAAACCTAGGTCGTGTGTAATAAAATTTGTGTGGAAGAACTAAGTATTTTCTTTTTCCGGGATGTACGTGTATTTAGGAGGGGAGGAAAGGAAACACTCGTATTCATTCGGAAGGCTTTTGATGACTTCATACTATTAGGTTCGTTTTTAAATTTAAAATCATCCGATTACCGATTTATTGCATTTGAAATAGGTACATTTATCAGTAAAACACTAAATCTCTTGCTTTGGAGATATTTAAAAATGTTCAAGCCATCGATTCCGGGGTCCTTCACATGAAAAGACTGCGTCCATCGACCATTGCAATCCAAAGCTTCTCCTTGATCTTTCAGTTGCCATCACCCTTTGGGTGCTCACTTCAACACTTCGTGTGGTTCGAAAGTTGTAATCCACACTCAACTTCGGAAAACGGCAGCTTTTCCGATTCGAAAGCTCTCTCGTATTTTAACGCCATATCTTTAAGTAGAAGGTTTGACGATTCGAGTCATGCCTCGGACAGGGATGGTTTCTTTAAATCTGTTGATCCTTTCTCAGGAGTTCAGAATACAATATTAAACCCACGGGCTGTGCTCATTAAAACCCCAATTACGACCGTGAGCACTTGTCGGTGTCCCCTCTCCAAATAGAGTTTAAAGAAACGATGATTGGGGCACGAATCCATATACACGACACCGATGGGAAACGTGAGATGAGCCGAGATGGGAAGCAGTTTGCCAATATATATAGTAAATCTGGGGCCATGGGAGAATCGCCTTTATATGAAATGTGTATTGTATGTATTGTGTTCCTTCGATTATTCCTCTTTCGTCTCCGACCCCGTCACCGCGTCTGCCCCGCCAGCGAAAGAGAGCGTCCGAGACAATGGACAATGGCCACTCACACACCGACGACGTCCTCGTCCGTCCCTCTCTCTCTCTCTCTCTCCCCATTGTCCACGTCATAAATTTTGGATGACTCCCACCCCCCCTCTCCCTTCTTTCTGCTTGCTTCCTATAACCTCCACTCGTCTCTTTCCCAATCATCTCGTCCCAATGCGCTCACGTGAATGCACTGTACCGTTAAGGTCGGCTTTTCAAAGGAGGTAAGTGTTCGGAAAGCCTGTTCCCGTTCCTTAAAAAAAGTAAAATATGTAAAAAAATAGCTATTAAAATTATAAATAAACAATCCAACAGGAGTGAAATAATTTTGTCTACTACTGAATACCTTTTCTGTTCTTTTTCTTCTGTTATAGATATAGATTTAAAGGAGGTTTGTTCCTATTACAAGCTCAGTGCACGCGGGTGTTTAAGTATGGCTTAAGTATATATTTGCGCGCATTGAGCGTGATGTGCTCGCAATTAATCCACTTTTTTTATTCTTTGGGTCTCTTTGTTTGGCATGAAAATTTGAGTATTTTTAAGTGCAAATGACACCGAACGTTGAGTTCACTCTTATGTGTAAAAATAATCTCTCCGTAAAACGGAAAAAGAAATATTAAGGCTAAAAACGTATATATATTTACCATGCTGTTTTGCGAATTATCTAATACTTTTTTGAATTCATCAAAATTCTCTCATTTTTAAATAAAGTAATTTAGAACGTTGGAATAGGGTGCACAAAACCCCAAAAAGCTCGTGTGAAATCCTGAAATGCAGGGAAACCTCACTAAATTGGACGTGAAACAGATGATAAAATGGTGGAAGGGTAATAACGTGTTTTTTCTTTCATGCCTCGAAGAACCCTGTGAGTACATAACTCAATTTAACTAGTGGAATTATAACCGTGTTGTACTAGGATTAAGAAACAATCGGGCAAAGTATTTCGTGAGACACCTTGCTGCTGGACTTTGCCTCCATAAACGTAACGCTGCCTCCTCCGTGAAAGTAATCCACTTTTCAAAATTGCATTTATTTATTTATTTATTTTTTCAAATCTTCGGCGGGTAGGTTTTCTCACCCCAGAAAAACATAACTGTTATTCTTCCGCGAACATTATTTATTTGGCAGTGGAATTCAGACCGTCATATTTCGCCTCACCAACTGCCCGAAGAGAATAAAAAATAAGAATGGACGCGGGGTGGTTCCCCGACGTTGCCAGCTCCTCCCTGTTTATGGTACAAAGATGTTGATGGGGATATGGGTGAAGTGACTGAAAAAATAGAGCTTAATGGATCTCTCGGCAAAACTGCCGTCATAAGATCTAATTATTTCATGATTCACACACACTTGGAACTCTAATTACGTGTACTCCTTGTCATGGATTACCGAGAGAAAAAAACGATTGCGGTCTTTGGAGGCATCCCATGTATGTAGACTTGGCAACGCGGCGAGAAGACAAAAGGCCTCCTTAATTAAGGTGCACTCCGCGAATTGATGCTTATATTTCAACGTCATTTCGTGCGAACGCTGTGTGCTCTGACGAGAGGAGCTCGTGTTAAAAGAAAAGGCTACCACATACTTCATTTGGGTCGTGTTTATCTCCCCAATGCCTTTATCTTTCGCGTTTGCGTCTGTGTGTGTGTTTATTTATTTTGTAAGCGGGCCACGACGACTCCATCTTCGCGGAAGTGTACTGAGTTTTGCATGCCCCATTTTTTGGTCGCAAATTGACTCAGATTAAATTAACGCTTGTTAATAAGTATCTCATGTTTTTGTATCCATTCTCCATGGGACCTTGTGTTCTGGTTCAATATGACGCGTCAATCCACGCCCTACATTTGCCTCGCCAAAATCATCAATTAATTTTCCATACTCAATCAAACAATTTTCCATACCGTATCCAAAGAGATGACAAGGATTTCATTTCAAATTGATAGGCCAGAGTTAGATTGTTAAATATGGTGAAATCATGGGGAACAGAAGATCATACGGTTAATGATTTGAATCATCCCGGTATCTTTAGTGTCTCCTCCGAACTCTTGAATGATAGATTAGTAAAGGAACCCATGACCAATATAAGCCTGCAAATTAATTCGTTGTCTTTATTATATATCCATATCTTCCGTATGTAGTCTTTAGTATATCTGTAATCGTACGTCAGTCCTCAAGCTCCTACTGCATGCATTCCGATTACCCATTGCATTACAAAAGATACATTTGTATCGATATCAGTTCACGTATTTTTCTATGAGACTATTCGTGTTTTCCTTTGCATCTTCATAGTACCCCCGAAAGCTACCGCAAGGGCATGTGGCGGGGGGTGGTAAGTCACCGCCCGTAATTAAAAATAAAACCGCATGCGAAACCCACAAATTCATCGGATAGATTAATTCAAAAACCTTTATAACTTACACACATGCCTATAAATATACCATCAAATAAAATACGCACGCACCTACGAATATACCTTACGCCTTGTCCTGACTTGTAAATTAAGTTCCTTTAATATTTCTGTAGTGACTTTGGTTTCTTACTACCTGAATTTCCGGTGGAAGAACGAGCATTTGTATCTATCTGCCCCGGAATCTATTTCCCTTATCTTATTTTTGTGGTCTGATCTACCCAAATAGTGTGGGGTCATAGTAATTCCTTTGGTGTCATTGTTGAACTCGAGTGTTCTGAACCTTGCTAAAAGTCTAATTATCGCTTGTTGTCTTCGTATCTCAAGTGGCTCCCAGCCTAAATCCCCTAAAAGACCTGTCAAACTTGTGTTCACGAATTTGGCGGTTTTTTCTGAATTTTATCTAACTCCTTTTGCCAAATTTTCTCCCAAGGATCCGTAATTCTTGCGGCACATTCCAAATGAAGTCTAATTAGAGCACTACAACACCTCTCCTTTACTTTCTCATTACATTTCCCCGCCACCCGTGTAATGAAGCCCAGTTTCTTTAAAGCGGATCCGCATATTGTCCCGATGTGTGCCTCTCATGAAAGGCGTGGTTTTAAGGACTTCCCCCAGAAATTTAAACTTGATCGGGCGTAGTTAGTACTGAACCCTCTATTTCATAATTTTTGTCCAGTTCGCCACTGCCTTCGTCCCAAATTTTCAAAACTGCGCATTCGCCTATAATATGTACTAACCTCCATTCCTTGCACCAGTTCGGTATTGTGTCTTAAGTCTCTAGAGAGTAGCTCTTAATCTGATGGTCCCCTTAAACTCTGTTTTACTTTATCCCGCGTCCTCGAATTTTTAAAAGGAGGCATTTACGTCTGAGTATGGTTAAAAGACATGAATAATGTGATAAAAAAATGAAAACTCGAAACTCGACCGTCGCACCAAATGATGCCATCGTCTCGGGCGAAAATGTGAAGGGTTATCGTTCCTCTTCGGCTTCGTCGTCCTCCGGAAGGAAAAAATGGGAACTTGCGTCACAAGAGATGACGCTATTGTATGACTAACGCTTTCCGTAGACACTTTTTCCGCCGATGTGCTGAATTAAGAGAATCAACGAGTGTCAAGACACTCGGTCTTTCCCAAAGGCTGTCACTTAATGACACATGAACTGTGGAAATTTACGGTATCAAACCTAAGGGCGATATTCTTTTCTTTCTCTCCGAGATACGTCGATTTCTTTCTAGTTCTTTGAGTGTCTGTAGTGACCATAGCGAACTGAAATTATTCGGATGTGTTGGACAATTGATACATTATCTTGATCATCAAGAGCATTCAAGGATAGATTGGATTCAATCCTCTATGCACACCAGGGTTATTTTTTGTTCGCTCTCTCTTCATTTATGCATAGAGTACTCTGCATTTAAATGCTCCAAAATAAATCCTGATAGAAAAAATATCTACGGGCGCAGAAACATCCATGTATTTTATTTAGATGCGTACATTTCGTGGATGAATGATAATTTTAATTAACGTGGAATGCGTAAAGATGAAGGAGATAGTCATCGACGACATTAGAGGTTAATGTTCGTTAAATTTAAAGTATACTTTATGTGTGAACAAAAAAGTTTTCTTCTATGAGATTTACATCTTTAGCAAAGAAAAATGCCAAAACCTGCTTCCGCGTGAATACAAGCTCGACCGAACACTTCGTTCAATTGTTTTAAGGTTTCCATGGAAAAAGTTGCGTGGAGAAAGAGGGACGCGTGTTAGAAGAAAATGAGCGAACCAGTCCTACGCCGGACGGTTGCCGACCGGACTTTCTAAAAAGGGAATTTGGCCCAATGGTTTTCTTGCTTTCCTCCAGAAGGTTTTCTTTCCACGGCTCGCTGACTGCGCGAGACGACTTTCTTTCTGCCGCGCGGAGGCGAAAATAACGAGGAGTGATTTAAAAAGAAGAAGCACTTTCACGACCCACAGACGTCCGCGTCTGTGAGTGACCCTCTTCCGCTCGCTCGACCAATCGGGGTCCCGCGAGGAGGCGTGCCCGTGTCTGTCCGCACACGCATTTCGCGAACTCTTACTTCCTTCCGGAATTTTTGGAGAATAAGCCACATACCCCACTACTCCTCTTTCTCCCCCCCCTCCCGCCACCAACAACCGAAATGTTACCCCCCCTTCCCCGAAAGTCCTCAAGGAGGCGCAATCCCGGTTAGAAAGCCTCCTTTGTCTCCTTGAAGCCCTCGTCGACGTCTCAGAACTCGCATTGTCTTCCCGAAATTGAGACATCCAAACACGCGGACACGTTTCAGCGGTGTTCCCTCGGCTGGGAAAATTAGTGCACCCATTTCTCACGTGCACCAGTGAATGCCTTAATTAACCTCCCTGTTGGTTAGCTTTTATAATTGAATAATTCGCGAAAATCAGGCTGTCAATTTTTATCAACCGAGATCCAGTACAATATAGCTGATGAGGTGAGGAAGCGTTCGAGACGGCAGGAAACTTTTACCCTTCAGGGAGAGATACGTTCGTTACCTCAATCAATGGCAAGGGACCCACCTACATGCATCGTGGAGATCTTCCCGGATTTCATGTGGAATTCCAGAGGAAACCTTACCATTGGTTTCAATGAAAATTATGACATTTTTCTCATTATTTTCATGGGATACCTCTGGAGAATTCAATGGGGACGTAAATACGCTCGTGAGGAACGTGAAACATATTGGATTAGAGAAGGATTTAACTGGAAAACAGCCCAGAGGAGAATACGTACTTCGACACCTGGTGCTGGAAGTTGTTTTTGGACATAAAATGGGCAGATAAAATTATAATAAGGATGTATAAAGGCAAGTAGAGGGCATTGCCATTTAAATCATGGGAAAGATCGGAGCGAAGGTTAAATTAAAGATGGAATCGTGTAAATAAATTCGAAGGGTGTCTCTTTAGCAGTGATGTTGAAAATGTATTAACACCCCCATCGTACTACGGTAGGAGAGATAAGATCAATAAAATTAAAGAGATTAGGTTTAGAACACTTAGATTTAAGATGTCCTTTTTTTCACGAACGATGAGTGGTCAGAATAACATTTTCCGACCGCGGTAGGGTTCATATTCGGGTCAAAATTAGTCTGGTGTGTATTCACACCCTACCACACACCCTGGTGGTGGCTTTCAGGATACTAAAATATGTTAAAATATCTAGCAAAATAAATAAAACCAGATGTTATAAAAATATCCCTTAGAAGAGCAAAAGTGTGTCAGCATTGAGGTTGTGGATTTGCATGCCATTCAATGGCTTCGTACCCTGTGAAAATTTTATTTCTCATTGAATCGCACCCTACGAGGATAACAACGACGTTAGTGGAGCATTTAATTGATTGAAACCAAACCACGCGTGGCCCGCGGCTGCGCCTGACAGGTTAATTGAATATCATATTAAAAAAATAATATGCTGCTTCAATGATGTGAATCTTCATTATCAGTTCGATAGGAATGGATGCGACGTTTACTGATCGAGATCGAAATACGCGCGCATTAAAAAAATCGATCCTATAACATAAATTTGAATGAATTTTCATTTTTTTAATTTTCCCTGAAGTCTTCCAGATTACTCTTTACGCCTTTGTTATATTATGATCCTTCAGTGTGGTCTCAATGAAATAAACACGAACCCCTGTTGGTCCCATTTAAGATAAAGCTTTTTTAACTCCAGTACTTGTTCATTATTTTTTTCCGGTGAGGGGGTGCAGGACGACTATTCTGGTGTCGGAATAAAGGCGGGAACATGGTTTCTGTAGAAAGGATGCCAACACGGACGGTCTCTTCCTCTTGAGTTTTCCAACTCCCGTCGCACAGTAGGTAGGTAGCTCATTTGCCTCGGCATTTGGAAGTCGGACAGTGACTTTCACGCGACTTCTGGCTCATTTCCATTCACGTTTGCTCATTCAGAAGTTCTCCTTTCCGAGTCCAACTCATTTTATGGACGGAGTCGTTTCTCTGTGGCGAGCCTTCCCGAGTATGAATGTCGAGACCGGAGAGACAAAGGCGCAATGGGCGCCCTCTTTCCTTTCGCAAGCGTACGCGACGACTCTGGTTGATTTCCGAAATTTCCCTATCGTGTCGGAACACTTAAGAAACATTTTTAATTTAATGTTCACTTTTCATCGCTGAAAATATCTCGTTGTAGTTCGCCTGATGGGAAAATAAATGTTAATTCATACTCAGGACTTTTATTTTCGGGTTTACGCCATCGTGGACGCCGTCGTTATTTTTACTCAAAGAGGACGCGCTTGAAATTCTAAATTTATATCCGACGGAGATAATTTGAACGAGCGTCTTGCTCGCATAGCGTAGGTTCGATTCCCGAGGATATTTTTCCGATCACTAATACCGAGAATCGTCTTTTTCCCCCCGCATGGTACTCATAGAAGTTTTTCCCGCAGTTGGGACGCTAGTTTTTGGTGTCCTTGTGTGGTGATATACTTAGCATGAGTCAAGGCTGCCGGAAGAAATGGCCCAGGACATCAATATTCCTAAAGATAGCGCATCTCACTACGGTCAAGTTTGAAGAGCTAGAAATAAAAACGGTGTCGTAACTTTGTCGGTGACTCTTGGCTCATTATGTTAAAATAAGAATTGTTCTGGAAAGGAATCTTCGGAAGACACAATTTTGGATAGCAATCAATGAAAAACATTCAGCATTAAAAAAATACTGCATCTTAGCCCTCGATTGGAAGCACAGCAGTTAAGAAAGAACCAGAGTTGTTCAATAAAGAGTGATTATGATTTTAAATTTTTTTTGCATAATTTATAGTGGAAAAGTTTAATTTCACTTTATGTGTTTAATTAATACTTTTATCCTAATTTAGGCCGAAGAGACGGCCTAATGTGTGATTGAATTGACTCCAGTATTTTAACCTCAGTAACCTCGGTGTTCAGTATGCTCAGTGCGCCCATGGAAGTAACACGCGAAATTGCATTAATATTTTGAAATCGCCAGACAAAATTGTCAGCCGAGGCCTATATAATGCTACGGTAGGAAAGTATAGATTTGGAGGATGGCCATGGAGACGGCTAGACAATGGTTTAAATTTTTAAAGCAGGAAGGTAATCAATTTCAAAGGAACTTGACCTGGAGATCTAATCAATGCTTATACAGAAATAAGAATTAACATCGCTTAGGCTATGGGTAGAAAAGATCGTTGGGTAACCTTAGGGGCGCTATTATTTTACATATATGCTCGAAATTTCATATTGTACCACCCACACGTTGGTAATTCAGAAATTGCACATAAGACGTATGTGCGCGGTGTGTTCATCGCAATTACGTCTCGAAAATGTATGTATCGTAAAATGCATTCCCGATCCTCCCTTTAAACGGTTACCGGACTAACCTACTTCACAGGGAACACCGTTCGGATATTTTGATCGTCCCATCCCACCGGCAGAAGACAAAACGGTTTCGGTCAACCACGTCGTAGTTTGAAGATATCTATTCTGCCAAGTCGTTAAACGTGGCGAACGTGATAAATCTCCACTTTATAAGTAGTTTCCTCAATGAAATTCAGCTTCGGAAACTGGCTTCTGCTCTGCGATCTCTTCTTAATTGAAGAGTAAATTGTTCACCTCTCACCGTGGGGATTATATGAGGCCGGCTGATGTTCCCGTTAAAAAAAATGCTATACTTCACCACTTTTTTTTGGATTTGTAATTAAAACAATGCTTTTTTTCTGACTCATAAGGATATTACAGAAACAGCAGAGCATTGGTCTTCGAGCTATTCATGTTGATAGTCAGCTGTTTTCATCAATTTTAAGTGGCAACAAAGGGAAGGAGCCGGGTACAATTTAAATTATGTCGTTCCACAACTCTCTTGGAAATGCCATTTGCTTATCGATCATTTTTGATGTAAAAAGGAACCTTAGGAAGTAATTGACTAAAGCAATCACTCCAGCTCCCTTAACTTTTTTCAGTCGAGGTATACACTGGTGAAAGTATTATTTCATATTTCATCACCAACTGACCGGCAAGGTGACGCAGCAAATAGCGGTGGGAGTCCGGAGTGCAGGCAGTCGTCGGGGGATGTGTGGAAGCAGGAGGAAGAGGGAGGGGCGGGACCCCTGGCTCCGCCTGCGGGCGCTTCGCTCAAGTAGGTCTGCGCGCGGTAGAAACGAGGGCGGAGGAACCTCTGTGCTAGATTCCCTCCCTTCCGCTCAATTCACCCCTTCCCACTCCGTCCGATATTCGCCCTCTTCCGTGATACCCTGCCACCGCCTCTGTGGACCATTGGCGTTCGCGTCGTGTGGTCCACTTAAACAAGGGTGTCCCAGAGTGAAGGAGGCCTTCGGAGGGCGACCGAACTTGTTCGTGTTTATGTCCTTTGAAAAAATTGACTGCTAACTCCCTCGCAACTAATTTATGACAACACGTTTTATGGGTTCGTTTCTCCGGTTCTGTGGCGTTTTCCGTTACTTCTATGGATTCAGAAGTGAAACTTTATTATTGAAAAAAAAAGAGATGTCAAGACTAGTGAAAGGCGTGGGAAACGACTTCGATGGAGCTGTTGAGAAGCATTTATTACGGTTTTCTTCAAAATTAATTAAGAATTTTCGTGGATTTATCCTTAATCCGTAATGTATTAATTCGTATGCATTCGATATCAGTACTAATCCTTTTTTTCTTCTTGTGACCGAGAATGCAAGCCTTTGTGTACTATTTACTCCCTGTAGTGTCAAAAAAGTAGTTGTTGAGTAGTTATTCCATCTTGGATATGCAACGATTGCTCTTAACCCTTTATCTATGTCTTCTATTTACTGTTGTCAAAGCGTATGCGTCGTTATTCACTTAAATGAAGGGTATCACCGACATATTTATGAGGTTTAGGTATGTATGCAGGAAATCTATTTTCCTTGGCAGTGGACCAAATGGGATCCGTTCTGCATAATACAGCCCCTCATTTTCATCGTATTGTATCAGTGCATTGATGATTAAGAGAGCGCTCGTTCAGATAAATAAACGTGTCATATATCTGTGTGATCGATATCTGAACTTGTATACGTGTTGCTTGAAATATTTTGCGCCAGTAGTCATTTCGAAGTCATTGGCAAGAGTTGTTTTCTATTCAGAGAAAGTAGAGGTTGTAATTCACATGTTACTGTGGCCGATTGTTTCTTGAAAATGTAACAAAAAAAGTTCTCACCTTTAGAGCGCGAATTCAATATGCTCATCATTTTGGTGCGTGGCACTCTTGAAGTATCTCCAACGTGGGCGTCATATTTTTGTTATCCCTTCTCACCTTTGCTTCTCCCGAGGCACTTCGCGTCGCCATGCGTCATATTTCTTTCGCCCGGGCACTGGTATTTTCGGCGGCTCTTCCCGCAATGTGTCACCGACGATCTTCTCCTGCCCCCCGTCCCCATCCCATTCAAGCGCGAGGACGTGCTCGCAAATGTTTATTCGCTGTCGCCCGTGTCCGCGATCGTTCGTTCCCAGCATATCGGAGGCAACCCCCCGAGGACGAGAGGGAGGGAGGGAGTGATCTGGGGAGAGGGGGTTGGGGGTTGAAGGGGTGGGTTTGCAGTGCTTTTGACGGCTCATTTTCCTCCCTATAACGAGAGCGTCCAAACGCATGTGTATCCGTGTGTTTGCGCAAGTACTTCCTCTAGCGCCGGCGGGCGAATTATCACGGTCAACAAACTTCCTTTCAAGCAAGGAGAGGCGTTTTATTTACCCACTTTTTTGTTTTACCTCACTATTTGCTTTTACCCTCTCGCCACTCTCTCATGGCACGACACACTATATTTTGTTGAAAAGAACTTCCTGCGTGAACTTTCCGGAACGGAGTCCCAGCATAGTGTCACGACTTGGAAGAGTGTTCTGAGTGGGGAGCACGCAGTGTAGAAATATGTGCGTACGTGATTTAATGACACAATATATTTTATAAATATTCACAGTATTTCCAGTGGAATTAGCGGTATATTTACGATAATTCAAAGAGCAGTTACAAATTTTACCGATTCGTTCAATTCATTCGGATTTACGAGTTACCTAAATTTAATTTGATAAGTTTCTAGCCATTGATGTTTTGTTGATGTACTTTTTGATCGCTTTTAGTTTTCATTTGATTGTTTTAATGATGTTACGTCATCAATGAAACTCCATCTCTTCCTTCTAATCCAGTATATTTACAATTTCCTGGGTTCCTGCAATATTCCCGTAGGGTGTGCGTTAGAGGCTGAATCCATGCCGGCAGTGCTGGAATGGAATATGGTCCCGACTGTCTTTTCTACCATTTATATCAGCGTACACCATGGTCGACGATGTACAGTCGACACTTAAATATTTCTTTCGCATAGATGGTTAGTGATTAGGCATCGCGCAGCGGACAGCGTATGTTTCGTGGTCGTTCTACGCCTCGAAGGCTGTGGCGCTTCAAGTTGGTGGTGTCACAAGGATAGTGTTTGCACGGGTTGGCGGAGAGCGCGAATTCTCTCTCATTCGGCCGGCTAAGCACTCTGTCCATCGGGGTGCTTAGGGCCCACGCCGCGAATGTGGGTTGGCGCGTGTTAGCTGGTGGCGGTGGTGGTCCAGGCACTGGACGGGGACTCTGAAATTGCAGCCAAGGTCGTCGACTAGCTAGGGAGCCTACAAGTGCCACTCCCCGCCATGCACGCACCCTGTCAGTGAGCACACGGGTATTACGCACTCCCACGCAGGCGCGTGCATCGCGGCGGGTTTGCGAGCAGCGCCAATGGCAATAGTTGAGAGTGTTTAGGCCGTCGCTCGGGTTGCTATGGTGACCCTATCCCTCCCCTTTCTTTATAAACGTAAATCATCCCTCGACCGCTTGATCCCCTTGATGAAGACTCTTGAAAAAGATGATGCGGCTACAGGTAGCTCGTGGTGGTGTTTTATTTTTGAAACGGGGAATGGTGGGGATCGTATTTCGATTAGTTGATGACATGAATTGATTCGCGTTGATTGATCGGCGCGTGTCATTGAGGTAGTGCCTTGCGCCGAATGTGTTATTGCTAAATGTTTGACAGACATTCCTACAGGCATGTTATCTCCAAAACTTTAGTTGTAATCTGCATATTTCCACAGAACTGAAAAGGCCTATATTAACATACGTTCGTTCTTCTTTTCCTTATTCTTCGATGTGATATTTGCGAGCCATTTCACCATTCACTGTAGTAGTCATTGTTCTATTTACAATTAATTACTGGAAGTAAAATATGAAAGAGGTACTCCACCAGGAAATTTTTGAGCTTAACTTGTTGATACATTCCTTTGGCATGATCCAAAGTGCTCCAGCACATACCTGTATATATGCTTACGATATACACGGCTAGGAAGGTGAAGAATCAAACATACTGAATGAAAGGAAAGGCGAGCGATTGAATTATCATTACACGATTTTTATACCCATTTCTGAGCGTCATAAGCGTTCATCGATAATTCATTTTATGGTTCACCCATCGACGTCGGAATAAATTGGAGGTGATTGGGGAATTTGTATAAAATGACGCCCGCAATCACGGTGGAACCACAGCGAAAGCCGGAAATGGAAGCAATTTGAGCAGGCCGGTGATCAATGTCGAGGGAACGTACACCACCTCTGCTCCCCGCGAGGGTTCGACCGCCGCACAGCAATTGGGGTTACTCCCGGCCGAGGCGAGCGTTCGCACTTTGGTCGACAAGCCGGGGCGAGGTGCGGTTGACGGCTGCTGAGCGTATCAATTCTCGCATGCGTGTTGGGGTGATGGAATTCATTCATGGTGCCCCTTTGAATTCAGCGTGAACTGAATATCTCCTCGATGTATTTATAGAATCTAGGGCATTGCCTGCTCCGTATTACGTTACAATTACTTCCTAGTCGGTGATATCGTCGTGATCCTTGACTGGAAAAGATTTTTTCAGCCGATGTGCATTGAACGTTGAGTTGCGGGGTAGTGAAGGCATACGACGAAATATATCGATGGCCGTGGGTCACCTATCAATGTTGTCGTGGCGATTCTTCTCGCTACACCAGCATGGATGGCACCTTCGGGTCGCAGTGCAATGTATGCAATGCAGTGGTATAGTAAATATAAATACATTTTCTGTGGAACCAAATCTCTGTATTGTGTTTCTTTCCTTGGATCATAAATGGATTCTCACGAAGCCTCAGCCTCATCTGTCTCTCATATAATTGCTTTGATTTTAAGATGGTTGAAAGCGATTTCGTCGTTAAATTGACATATAGGGTATCTGGATGGTGTGGTCGTCAATGGGTTGGTTTTTCACCACCCTTCCTCTATTTCCTAAATATCCTACCCCTATCAATTTACCCAGCTATCCCTCATGGCGTAAATGATCAAATATGTTCGGCACAAATGTATTTAAAGAACCTTGATGGTAATTTTTCCCAGACTTTTTCTTAAACACGAATGAAATTTTTATGGAAATTGGATATAACTAGCGGACTCGTTCTTTTCTTAGCGTGTCATATCAGCTGAATGCTGGAGCAGAGCTGCCTTCAGGCCGATTTGAATTTCTAAAAAAAATATACTGTCACTAATTATAATAACACATGGAATTTAAAACTGCGGATAGTTAATTAACGTAATTGAGTCAATTGATTGTATGAACAACATCCGCAGCTGAGAACGGAGAATCATGCAACCAATGAATAGAATTTAGCGAAAACTATTAATTATATATTTAAAATAAAAAATAATGAAAATATCAATCATCAAGGATGAAGGAAATGTTTTAGCATTACAGTGGCGCTTGAAGTAATCGAATTTTATTCTTGGTGACGCAAAATTTAGTTGGAGAAACTATTGACCCTGTCTGTTCGCGATGTTTTTTCGAAGTATCGAATCGCTCGGGTTCCCCTCGCAACCTTGTAACGATGGACTGGGGATGGTATCAGAGGAGGGTAGGATGGGAGAGGTGTAAAAGCAAGAAATCAAATTATTGCCTTGGTCGCGTGTCCCGGCTTCGAGGACTCCCCTTGTGCGCCTTCGACCACCGCTCACCTTGAGTCGTGGGCGGGAGGGAGGAGACGACGTAAACAGATGCGGTCACGCGATCACTCTTCCTGTATCACTGGCCCGTCGCCCGTACGAGTATGTGTACTTGTGTACGAGTCACCAGGGTGTATTCACTACCGACTATTTTTTTACTCCATGTATTTTTTCAACCTGATATACTTCGTACGACTCGGAAGACTGATGGTTAAAAAAAATGGGTAACCGCAGATTGGAGTTAATTGAGATTTGAGTATGGAAGAGAATGGAAAAATTGAATTGAAAAATAGACTTATCGGTTATGGTGGGAGAAGAGAGAAGTTTGTTGGGAGAAATAGAGATTTTTTGATTGGCAGTGGAAAGATGAAGGCTGTGATACGTTAGAGGGGAAAACATTGGCTAAGCAAGGAAGAGGTAGGAAAATATTAGTCATGCAGGAAGGGAAGATAGAAATTTATGGAGTTTAAAGAATGGTTTATTGTTGTAATGTAGGTTAGCAGGGTCTTTTTAAGTGGGACTTGGAAGTATAGTAGGAATTATTTCCGGTGTACATTAAAAACCTACAAGTATTTTGACCGGTGGAGTACTGTTGATAATTTTTACTATCTCAAGTTGTTACCAAGAACTTCCGAAGGAGGGCGTTGATCGATATCTTTCGCGACAGCAATCCGATAAACTATCGCGATATTATTACCTCCTATCTTAAACCCCTTCCTCCTTGGCCGTCAGTGGAAGGGCAAGAAGCGCATCAAGAGTGCGTTACGGCTGCTTCCGAGGGAGATATGAATGGGCTCAAGGGCCGGCCGCCCCTCACTGCTTGTGGAAAGCGAGCCTCACGGTCCCTTATTTTTCATCTTGGCCACCTCGCCTTTTGTCATTTCGCGGGGGGTGATGGGGCTGTTTTGAGCCTTGCTGCACTCGGTTCGTTCGCGTTGCGTAAATTGATCGTAAATCCATTCGCCCTTCAAACCACTTCCCCGGTGCAGTGTCGTGATTGGTGCGTTACGCCTCAACGAGAACTTCAATTGAAAATCCTGCTATTGTGTTTGTTTATCCTGCTGTCGTATTTATATGCCGATATTGAGTTTATGCATCTGGTTCTACGTCCGTTATGCCGCTTGTCACGTTTTTTTGTTGAGAATTTCGCACTTGGGAAAATTGTCCCGAGGCTTGGTGTTATCATCTAAATGTAAATGAGTGTAATAATCTTCGATCAGTCGTCACGAGGGAGGTTGCCAGGGGCACTGGGATAACCTCTCTTAATTATATGAGTGGTTGGTAAGTTTTAGGCCTGGAAGAAGACAGCAAGTTTCTTCACTCGAGGTAGTCTGGGAATTTCACCTTGGTTTTGTCGTGATTTCGAATTACGGAATGGAAGGCCGAATATGTAAATCTATCGCTTCGGGAGTCTCTTTCTATTATTGCATCCGGGTGGGCTGATTTACTGATGTTTGTGGGCCTGTGATGATTCTCCTTATTTCAGAACAAAACTCAAGGTCGTTGCACCTTTCTTAAGAGTATTAATCTCGCCCTCTCTTTTCGTTTTTGCTGGGATTTCCATCCTCGTTTATTCAGTATTCCCATCACTCTTGCCTTCCTCTCGTATTCTTTTTTGACGTATGTAGTCGATCTTCCATGCATTTTATCAAACTCCTTGGCCGGCCATCGTAAAGTTCAGCCCACCTTTACGTTTTCATTAGAATTACTTACATTCCGTTGAATGCTCATAAAGGGGTGTCTCATGTACTCTTCTTTTCGCTCTCTTTTATTGTTACACCTCTTTGTTCGCTTAATTTGTCTGTAGCTCTTATAATTTCTGTTGTGCTATCGTTTGTTTTCCCTTAGCTAAGGGTACTAACTTATGAAAACACATTTTCAACTTTTTATAAGGTATTTGCTACTTTTTCTTTGATAATCGTTTCCATATGTGGTTGATATTCGTTTAACTCTTGTTTTATGTACCTACACTTGACACTCGTTAGTTTTCATTGGGTGATAACTAAAGCATTAATATACGTGTCCACATCTCTTTGCGTACTGTGCTTGTTAGGTGTGGATGCATCACTTGCCACACGCTTTCTCTGTAGTTTGTAGGGTATCAACTAGATTATTGTGTAGAATTCAATCAGAGATATTTCTGGGTCACCCCGAAGTATTCGCATAGTAATAAGTTTTTAAATATGAATTGGGTTTTACGCAGTTATTTCGTTATTCTTAGAAAATTGTTTTCTGTTATTGATATTTCTCTTTAGCTGAAACTTTCCCAAATGCCTAAACTTTAGTCGTTCACGTACCTCACGAGCTGTCTTCTGGGATATTTTTGTGTGCGGTGGACACCCTTAAGATTACACGCAGGGAGCACAGGCCAAAAACGTTTAACGGAAAATCTTTCTGTGGAAACGGAGTAACCGTTAAGATTGAAACACTTCATTCTTGATGCTATAGACTCTCGCGACGTGTGTTTATTTTTCCGATATATATGAATAAATGTATTCATATTTATAAACTTTGATGCGTTTCCAAACCCCGATAACCTTCTCACGGATTTGAAACTGAATCCCATTCGTGAATCAATCATTTTTTTTGTTTTTATCCAAGGTTTTTTCATCCAAGAGGCCTTCAGAACTTCTCCGACAATCTGTAATCTGCCCGAGGTGAGGTCAACGCACCGATTTAGAAGATAGGCCCAGTCAGTCCCGTCCTCTCCTCGCCTCTCGAAACCGTACGTCACGCCAACAGTCTGGGAGCCTCCCGCGTTTGAATTTTCAAATCGACGTCCGTTAGAGGACGCCTTGCGTAGGAATCGCCGCGCCGTGGAGTAACTCGCGGCCCACCTTTCTGCTTCGCCGCCTCGCCTTCCCCTCGTTAGCGCCCCACCCGCGTGCGTGCGGCCTGCCGGTCAGTTCTTCCGCTCCTTCCGCGAAGAAGGAAACCGCGGGCTCTTTTCTTGAAAATACAAGTCACGGAGGTTATCTTGATGCAATTGCCTGCCTGCGTGTGAATACACTCTCCCATATGACTCTTGCTTTTATCTCTCGAGGAAATGAGTCTTGTTTCGCAAAGTGTACCACCGCCACAATCCCTGCTCTAGCACCCGCTTTCCCTCAACCACCCCTCCCTCCACTGGATGCCATGTGCCATGGTTCCGCGTCTCTTTTCCATCGGCTTCCTCTTTTCTCCTTTGTTTCCTCCTCCCATCTCTTCTCTCTTTCTCATTTACACCTCCTTTCTCCGATTTTCCTCCTCCACCTGCCAAGATCACCCCTGACGGACATCCCCCTACCCCGTACACCCACGTGCACCAATTGGGTGGGGATCAATTGTCCCTCGTGGATAATTACGAGGACTTCTGCTGACGCAATACCCAATTAAAAAATCAGTTAAACATGTACCACATAAACGACGCACATTCAAAAAGCAAGATAACATAAAATTGAGTTTCTGGTAAATAATGTGTGAGGATAAAAGAGTTTATTATCACCTTTATGCAACATCTCTCATGTTCATTTGTCGTACGCAATTAAAAACGGCAAGGGAATACAACGTCCATCCAGTTTTAAATATATATGTGAAATTCCCTGTTTTTAATATCAATTAAGGCACCAAAGCGTGTATAAGAAGTATATTTAAGGGTCGCTTTGAAACTTCGCAAAGGTCTCCCACTGATTAATGATTCTTGGACGCGAAACAGGAGTTAAGCCATGTTTGGCTTGAAAAAATTGTGCTAAGGAGCTGAGATGAAGGCCGAGGGAAAAGAGGGGATTCGCTGTAATAGGATGAGGGGCTGTTTGCTAACCATTCTTGCGGATATTAAACCCTGATGATGATGATAGAATATCGTGGCTGGTCACCTGATCGATCCCTTAATCAAGTTCCAGACACGCTGCCATTGTTGCTAGGAGGTTAGGAGTCGTTTTTTCCCACGGTGATTCGCCGTGTTCTCCCCCGCCTGCATGTCGTGTCGGGATCGTCAGGTGCGCATTTTGCTTTCGCTGCCTGAAAATTCCACTCCTACCTTCGTCCCTACGCCTCCCTCCTCCCACCGTCCGTGACGTCACCCGTTGGCAAAGGCCGTCCTTGAGAGGAGGAAAGGGGAGATTGTGTGTGGGCACAGCTTCGTCGATGCGTGTGCTGTTGATTATTTGTGTGGACGGGAGTTGTTATACTGGAGAGATGGAGGGGATGGATCGAGGTGGAGGATATGGAGGGAAGGAAAAGTACCAGATCTCTCTGCTTCGAGAAACCTGTTTAGAATATATCTTATCCGTGTATTTCATCCGAGTTTGTATTTATAACAGTGAGAGTGTGTAGTTGAACACGGAACTGAAGGCGACCACAGGTATATGAAGTTGAATCGAGGAACATATCATGGTTAGACCATTGGGAAGGCCGGTTTAGGTACATACAGGCATGCCTGTATGTATGCATGCATATCCGTGCGCTTCTTGAAAAGTAGTTGCTGTTTTTCATCGCGGAGTGCCACTGGTTTTTGAGTTGATGGGGGGATCTCATTCTGCAGATGTGCCTCGTTAACCGCACGAGTTTTTACTGCATGCATCTCGATTAGTCTTTCTATTACGATAGATTGCGGTGGCTAACTGCTGCTCTCATCTCATGCAACATTGAGGTATGCGGATAGACTTAATTGGCAGTGGCTCTTCCGATTCTTCGTCCTCCGTTAGGCGCTGCATAGCGTCAGTAATCCGCACTTTACGCCCTAGGGACTTGATCGTTGTCACGCCTGCTTTTCCTGACATTACTTGTAGTGGTTGTAATTGGCTTTTTATGATGTTCCGAAAGCTGAGATCACGCCGTACAAATCGTGGGCCCATTAGTATGACATCTAATTCGTTCAGAAGCAAATTCCATTCCCAACTAAGACGCGAATCAGATGAAATTTTGAAATTATTCGTCGAGCATTTTACACCCACTGAAGTTCCCAGACTCATATGGTCTCCCACGCTTCTCGGCCGCAAAATTCCGGTGTAGGCGCACATCCAGATCATAAGTCTTTTAAAGGTTGCAGTGGGAAGACGCAGCGGGAAGAAAAATGTAGAGGCAAATGAACGCATTTCTTAAGAGATCTTTGTTCTCAGTTTGTAGGAGGAGGAAAAAGAGGGTAAAGGATCAAAGCATCAAAAAACGGTCTCCAACGCTGCTCGAGTATGAGACAGCATTTTCACTCGGAGAGAGAGGATCGCCGAGGTCGTATCGTCTTCAGCCTGCGTTGGCATCCCTCTCGCATCCTCGGGAAATACTCGAATGAAAAAGTTGAGGGGCGATGTTATTTCGCGTTGAAAGGACCCCTCCTTCAATATGAGTCTAGTGCTTTCGGCCTTTCCCAGAAAGCGTTTCAATTCGGAATTAAACAGGATACAGGGAAAAACTGCCTGCTCGTGAAGCATCGATAGGAACGAACAGAAAGTGTCAGGTTATCTGGATGACCAGAGTTTGGAACCGCTGGAAGAAAGAAGATTACGTTCACGTCTCAAAACTATTAGAAAAACACATGTACTTATATTTTAACTGTAGGAATAATATCGGTTAGCGTGATCGCAATGAGATACTAACGGAAAATGACCTGTAAGCAGATCAGATCGACGTAGGATATCCCCTTTTTTCCCTGTCGTACGACTCGCGAGAACGACAGTAATAAACATGAAATGCGACAATGGAATTTCCAGAAAATAATATTGCAAAGAATGTTGTCATTTATCGTCTACTCTAATTACACTTGGTTGTGGCCTATCACCCTTTCACCAACTGTCCGTCTTGTTGGTTTGCAGTATAGGAGGTAGATGTCCTTCTTTTCCATCTTTCGCATGAGTTCTCGTCAGAAATATATTGAACCATTGCTCTTCCTTCTGTTAAGAAGTTCCGTTCGCCCCTCGTACCTTTTCACGATTTTAAGCGGGCCGTCGTCCTTAGTTTGAGGCTGGAGAAGGGATGGGAGCAGGAGGTGACTTCCCCGGTAAGGAAAATAAGGTCCCCCGAATGAAAACTCCAGGGGAGAGACTAGCGTACCTCGCAGCGCAAAGAAAATAGAAAACAAAAATATTTTTCCTCCTTCGGTTCGTTCGCTCGGGAGAATTTTTCCGGGTACGCAACATGCCCGTGCCGCCTCCCCTACATTCGGAAACCCCCGGGAAGAGTGGGGAAGACGTCTCTCCAGACGGTTGGAATTCCCCGTCGGCGATTGTGTTGCTCCTCTTTTTGTGCCCGGGTGTGGGAGGTTGGGTGGCGAGTGGTTACCGGTGTGCGTCGAGGGTTTCTTTTAGGGGTGGGTGTCTAGCAAGGAAGAGACGACCCCTCTCCCCCCCCACCCACCCCCGCCTTTAGCCGTCGAAAGAGAGAGAAATGGCGACGGAGGGGACTCACGGGCATTGTTATAATATCCATCTACCTGTAAGGGGTCGTGCGAGGAGGAGAGACCGGCAGGGTCAAGGCGATGGTGTGCTCGGGGGCGATGCGATGGTGTGTCTGGGAGGGAGCGAGGGATTGGGGCGGGGGTGGGTTCGCATGAGTGGAGAAGGCTGTTGTTGTTCCTGGAAGGTCGGTCGCCCTCCGGGGGCGGTGGTGGGCGACGGGAGGGCAGATGGTCTTTCTCTCAAAAGAGAGATCGCCAAAATCAAGAGGACGACGGAAAAAATCTGAGACACCTCCATTGTGTCTGTGTGCTCTGCGACTTTCGGCTCTGGATATTAGACGATCGGGAGGCCGGCGTCCTCTGGCCAGAAGTAGTCGACTCGACTTCGTCGGAAAATGTGTGAACCGTTGATTTCAGTCGCGACTTTCAATTGGCGTTTCATTAAACATGTGAAACCACATTCCAAATATTGTTGGTTGACCAAATGTTTCAAACTGAAGGAAGCGATTCGTTCGAGACAGTTTACCTAGCTTGATTCAGTCCCGTGCCGATGTTTAAGCATCATTCAATAAATATCATTCAGAGCAACTGTTTATGTCAATATATTGCCGTAGGTATCTTCTTCTATGTTGAGAAATGATGTCGTGGAATCATGAACATGGATTCGTGAAATGAGGACAGTTCTTGCTTGCTCTTAGCAGCTGAGGTGATAACCGATGAAGCCCTGGGGGTCAAATGACTGCTACCAGATTGGATCTTAGGAAAACCCGAAATGCGCTCAGTGGAACCTGTTTTCTTTTGCGTCGTGGGGCTGAACTAATTAATGGTGGATCTTGGAGTGCCCGTGTTACAATGGAAACTACGTAAAATTTCCCGAAACATTAGTTCCCGATATCTAATTTGATAAAATTGATAATTTCATAACCCACTTAGCCAATCCATCATTTGTAATTGCTTTAAAAATCTCAATTTTTTAAGGAAATTTAAATTCACATACCTGTAATTATCGATAACACCTATAGTATGGGAAAAGCTAAAGGAAATGAATGAATGGCGACTTTTTAGTTCTTACTGCAAAAGCACTTAAAAAAACTTACATGTTTTACGATTTAGGGATTTAAATGTTCATTGCTCCACTTATTTTTCATCCCTGAGTAATGAATGAAACGAATAGACGAATGAATTAAGTGAATATTTCGCCAGATCGCATATCGCGTCCGGCGTAACTTGTTTGCGAAGCAAATTCGGCTCTCGGCCCCAATTCACGGAATACCTGACCCAACTCGGCGAGAGGGTTTTCCCTCATTGCGGTCACGCAAAGTGTCATTTCCGTTTCGAGACGCCAGCATTGGGGGGGTGGGGTCGTCAACGAGAGGATCCTCTCGCGAAAACCTCTCCGGACGGATGGGAACAAAGACTCGCGGCTCAGACAGAAGGGAGTGATTGGGGGCGGGGGGGGTTATGCGTGTTGGGAGAGGGGCCGGGGGGTCTGCGGAGGAAACCCCGACGGAGTGGTGGTGGTGGGAGGGGAGACGGGAGTACAAAAAGTGGTTCTGTGCAGTGGCGGTCGCAAGGGGGGGTGTCTATCCGGTGGAGGCGATGCATGAAGGGGGAACGGGGGGGGGGGAGCGGATTGAGGGGGCGGATATGAGGACGGTGCGTGTGTGAAAGGTGCGTGCCTGGGGAATGAGAGGGGGGCGCGGGGGAGTGGAACCCCTTTTAGGGGGCGAGAGTCTCCTGGAATGGCCAGGTGTGTGTATAAGTTTCCCAACCTGTCCCGCCGAATGAGAAGGTTCTTTTTTGTGAGTGAGTGAGGGGGATGGGGAGGTAGGTATAGTAGATGTCGGAGGGGAGGGGGGAGCGAGATGAAAGGAAAAATGAGAGAGAAGGAAAGGAAGACGCAAGGGATTCGGGGAGGATCCCTCTCCTCTCCACCCTGGGGAAGAAAAGGGTTTCGGTGTTCGCAGGTCAGACCCCTAGGGTCGAGAAGGACAGTCGACGACGTGCATGAACGTATGCACTGCGTAAGTTGGGGTTGGTGGATAGGCAATGGAAACACAGAATAAAATAATAAAAACTATCTTTTGAATTTTCGGTGGCTGCACTACCACTTACTTCACAAAGAAGAATAGGAAAGAATTCCTACTTTTCCTTCTGGAGAAGGTGGTTGTGAAACCACACCGAATCTTCGGAAGATACTCTGTATTATTCATTAACATGTTTGTCTGTGTTTTTTCATTGTCCGTCAGCCAATTTTTATCATCACGTCGTTTATTCCCGTATAATTTTACGTCAATTTCATGTAACCATTTAATCATTGCATTCAAAACATTCATATCAAAAAGCCTATCCATTCCACAGTTTATCACGTATGGCTGGCGTCAAAGCCGCAGTCACTCATGCATTTTATAAATTTACGCAAAGCTTGTGACAGTCGGATGTGAGAAGTAGTAACCTACCGTTCAGGTAGGGTTTAGATAGACGCATTGATTAATCAATGTTATATTTCTTAACCTAACACTAAACAGCGTGACACACTACGCTACCCGTCTTCAATTCCGCACACGATATTTTCTGCCTTCTTTCATCCCTTCCAAAATTCTTTTCTTTCCCTTCCCTCACTTGCCTCGCGTTATCCTCACTCTCTTCTATCAGTCTATAACCCAGTCGGCTTTAATATTATGCTAGTCATTCGTAATATTTGGGATTCCTAGTTCGTCCGGATTATCTTTTCCTTGTAATTATAAATGTTCAACTTTTTCAATTTAGATGCTCTCTAAATGTAAGAATCCGAAATGTTTCTTGTATTTCCAATGGTATCGATCTTCGAGTGGTCTTCGTCAGTATTGCTTTCAGAAGTTTTTTTACTCTGCATTTTTTGAGATTAAAACATTGTGCAGGCATATGGATAACTGCCGGAAACCTGCAACACCGACTAAAAGGTTGCCACACGCATTGCATGTCTCCTCTGTCACGGTTAAAAACATGTGACCCACCATGAGTTAAATCGTTTGGGTGATTTTCATGCGAACTTTTCATTTCCTCGAGGCATTTCGGACATGTCGTCCTGCGGCTCGGCGATTATCTTGATCCCACACATCTGAGGGGCAATCGTCGTGTATCGCGGGGTCGAGAAATTCATGCCCTTCGGAGCATAAAACTCCATGCATCCATACCCCCGCCGCCCAAACACACACACACACACGGCACTATCTCTCCGAAAGTGCCCGGTGGGTGGAGGACATGCTCTCTCCCACGTCTGTGTGCCGCATACAAATTAGTCCGACATGGAATGGGGAAGGAGATATGATTGCTAGGGCGTCCTCCCGAGTTTGCGCTAGGATAACTCTCGAGGCACCTCCCGAAGGCTGCGGTTCACTTACCCGGCACTTTAATTGACCACTTCGCGTGTGGATGGGTGTGTGTGTGTGTTGGAGATGGACCGTCCTTGAACCTAAATCTAATCTTTTGCGAGTTTCGGTGGGCGCCCCTTTGGGATTGGTGAACGATTTAAATTTCGGGTAAAGTTTAAATCCGTACGGTCTTCACTGGAATGTTACCACTATTATTTTCGACTGCTTCAAAACAGGACCGGCTTTGCTTTTATTTGGAAGAGTTCATATGACGGCAGTCTTCCTTCAATAGCCGTAATTAATTGTTCATTTGGCACACCTCACCAAGGACTTGGAAGGTTGAGTGAATTCCCACGCTTCATCGTGAAAAGCGGTTAGAACAATTGAAAAGAGGAAATGGTGTAAACAAGTCATCTAGGAAAATCAAATGGAAAATTGGGGACTTGGTGCGTGCTGGTTAAATACTCATAAAATCAATTACCGTGTGCACGAGATATGGCGACACTCTCCTTTACTGATGCGGTTGTATCTGCCAGGATTGTTATAAACAAGGGATGTAACTATGGTGACACAAAGGGAACCGCGGACTTCGTTTTATACTTTTCGGCTATCCTAAGAAATTCGTGATTATATTAAAAAATTACCTCTAAATTCTACACATTTTAATTGTTTGTATACTTTCATTCAGTTTTCAAAATTTCTCTTGTGACAATCATTTGCGATTGGAGAGGAATGATATTTTAACTCGTGCGATTTCCACTACATTATTTTTATTCACACCACCCCGATTTCGACAATTTGTGTCATCTCCAGGTAAAAAATTTACGAATGAAACAATTTGAGCGTGCTGGAGTCACGCATGAAACAGCAAACGTAACTCCATCATACTCAATTTTGTAATTGCCGTGCAAAACTGCAAAAAAAGTGGTTTTATGTTTAGTCATGTAAGGTCTAGGTCAACGTACTAGTTAAAACTAGGGCTCTCAGAAATGTAACCTGAACCTTGATAAGAATTTTTCTCCTCGTTATTTCATCGATTGTATGAAAGATTACGTTCGACTTTGCGGTGGAAACCTGCAATTCCCGTGGAACGCGAAACTGTGGTTCCATTTTATTTTTACGATATGCGGCAGCTGCGGGGATCGATAGTCGTTTGTTTTCACCTTGAACTCTGAGAGCCTGTTCCCTTTTGCTCAGCCTCTCCGTCCACGGCCGCGAGAAAGCAAAACAATGCATAGGACTCAAGTTCTCCTTGTGTGAGAGAGCCTCAGGAAAGCTAATAGCAACCACTACAGCTGTCAATCAATCCGTTTTTGCGGAATGTTCTAATAATTATGCGCGCGCAAAAACAAAACAATTGAAGTTGAAGAGATTTTATATGGGGCACTTTTGTCTGTTAATCACTGAAAATATGTATTTATATTTCAGAAGTATGAGAGTTATCAGAGATTGCTTTTATGACCTCTTATATATGTTGCGGAAACATAAATGTCATCAAATCACGATAAACTGTATTTGTGGCTGTAAATATCTTTCAAATCGCAAATAATTATATTTCTTTATGGCCAAAAGTTAATCTTAAATGCATGTGACACGGAAACTTACTTGATAAATGTTCTCATAAAAACTCTATCACAATGCTCTTTTGTACCTTCGGTCGGCCACTTAACAGCCACAAGTGGCACCCATTCTTAGTTGTTTTTTAAGCTTTTAGCGCGTGAACTACATCAGCTGCTTTGTGCTGTGTCAAAGAAATGAAAAAGATTTTTTTTGTTTACGAAATTTCCATTCTGTCGTCAAGATGTATTTTATGTAGCATGTATGTACACACACACACAGACATACACGCATCACATAACCCCATTGTCCATCCGCATGTACAATCACCGATATTCTTGTAATTCTGCCTCTCACGCGAATTCCCACAACTTTTCCTTCGTTCAGTTATTTGGACCCTTCTCCAGGTGTCTTGCAGAAGTCCGACGGTGGCGCCAGAAACACACACTCTCTCTGCGTCGCGATCACGTGGTATATCTGAGACAATGGAAGTCCTAGGAATAATTATTGCTATTCGCCAATCTAGCCTTTGATACCATACCGAAAGTCATCGAATCCTTACAGAAATCACATTTTTTCTAGTGATAGATAGATTAGGTAGGTAAATAAAAATTCGGGAAATAAAATCCAGAATAATCAAAGTAAAAACCGTAGGTTGGTGGGTGAGGTTAGAGTAGAGCTCACCTGATACGAAGACCTACAAGTCGTGTGAAATTCGTACTTAATGGCAGAGGGACCGGTTACCTTCCCTGTGCCGCCTGTGGTTTCCCAGAAAGTGCCGGTTGCCGAAAAATCATTCAGCTTGGCTGAACCTGAGGGTGTTCAGAAGCATCACCTGGAATCGAGCCCGGTCTTTCCTGTCGGGAGCCTATTGCTGTTGGACTCATTAGGCTATCACGCCCCTTTATATTGACAGTACGTGGAAAATGTCATTGTACCATTTCGAAAAATTCCGACTCCGTGATATCGAAGGGAAAGAGTATAAGTTTTGAAAACTGTCGCAATGTTGATTTGTCTGCATCTTTGAAAAAAGTACATATTCCCAACGGTTTAATGATTGATAGTGAAATTTTTCGTTTTAAAACCGATCTATAAGGTCTCCATTTGCTCTCTTTTCAAATTGCTGTTCTTCTGGAACCGACATCTATTTTTAGCTATGCCATTCTCATAGAGGAACGATTGAATATCGTGGAGAACAAGTAACTCATCACTAAAAAAGTGAACGATAAGTCAATCTGCATAAGGGACACCGAATACGGATACGTTGATTAATTAGACCGACGATCTGGAACCAGGTAGACTGATTACTTTTCTTTAAAATGTTAATCATTTCCTCAAGGTAGATATTTGGTGTGAATGAAAAGGATTAAAACTTTTAAGCATAAAGTGGATATTAAGCACAAATAATAAGACTTTAACGCTCACACAGTGAGAATAGTTTAAGCGGCGTTATTAGTATTGTTAGGCGATTTCCCAACGGGAAGTTAAGGGACGTTGACTGCCGAAGAGAACAACACAGGGGACCCTTTTTCCCATTTGCACCTTCCGTGACCAATGCAATGGTGACCATCGCGTACAGCAAATCGAACTTCCCGTCAAATAAATTGAACAGTAAGTAATTAATCTCTCCTATTATCCTAATTAATAATGCCGGTAACCCCTTCATCCACATGTTTTACTGGGGAATTGCTGTGTAAGACGTGGGTTTAAGAAAAAAAGGATAGACCAGAGCATTTAATCACGCATGAGCACTAATTAAACTTCGCTTTAAATCCTAAATCGATCTCTCACAACGTTTCGCCCTGGAGTTGGCCTGGATTGGATGGGTGAGGAAGGAAAGAGAGAGAAAGATAGAGAGAGAGTCAAACGGGCTGAGAGGAATGAGGCGAGCATTGAAATGGGAGCAAAAAATAAAATAAAAAGATTTGTTCGTGGAGTCGTCAGAGGTTTCCTTCTCCCGGCGTTGGCTTTGACGAGAAGTCATGTGGAGTCGAGGGGTGAGGGTGCGGGGATGTGCTGGTGTGAAGGGTGTGCTTGCACGTGTGTGTGCTTAGGGGTGGTAAATGGACCAGTCCCCCTCTCCCCCCAACCCCAAAACCCCATCGCCCCCCTCCCCCCATCGCTTGCGCTCCACTAGCGCACTTCCAGGGTACGGGGGATGAGGCGTGTGTGGTGCAAGTGCCAAGGACTATCGACCGGCCATGTACACCGACCAACACCCCTAATCCCCACGCCGCTCTCCCGAGATTACTATTTTCGTCTCGGAAATTTTTTAAGGTTTCACGGTCGGGGTGGGCGGGGGAGAGTGGGGGAAGGGGTTCGGAATGTCAGCTGAGAGAGGAGGGAGGGGGGTAAGGTAGGGAGAGGGAAAGGGAGAAGTGGAGGGAGGGGGAGAGGAGTCGCATAGGGTAACCTTTTGTCATTTCCCCCTCTTTTTAAAGGCGTAATTTCCGAATGAGATAACATTGCCAATCCTTCATATTTTTTTCCTTCGAATTTATTTGCAAGTTTGAAAGGCGAACGGCGAGGCACGTGTCGAGTGCATCCGAATTGGTTGGTTTCCCACACTCTTTCTATCTACCCCTTCCCTTACCCCCAACCCACCCCCTACCCACCCCCTTCCATTTCTCTCTTTCATTCAGAAGAATGTTCTCATTCTGGGGAGCTAGATTTTTTAATGGAAAATGCATTTATGGTGGGACCAGTCGTGGAGTATGTTTTTTTGTCGCATTCCTCGGGAAGGCGCCACGTGATTCATGTGGAACATGAACGTGTTGAGTTATTATTTTATTCACTCCAATTAAAGGTGAACTGCACTCGAATGGCTGCATTTCAGCGCCGCATATTTGTGTGAATACTGCACTGATAGCTTTTCGTGTTTTTCATTTTCAACTACCATTTCTGTGGAGGCGTTTGAAGTAATGGTTTTACGGAAGTTATCTACGATTGGTTTTCCGGCGGTTATCTCGTATTTTTTTCCGGTTGTAGAGAGAATCACGATGGTGGCGCAGCTTAATCGTTTGATTTTATATGCCAGTTGAATTTGGACACCTTATTCCGCTCGGCCGATGAAATGACAGCTTATTGCTTTCAGGTGATTTCAGTGATGACCGAGAGGCACAGAAATATGACATTATTCTTCTTCTTTACCATTAAAAAAAATTGAACGATTCGGTGGGGATTCACTGACTGCATATTCAATTTGTATTCCTTTTTATTTTGGTAGTGTCTATAATCTTGGAAGTGGGATTATTTGGTGGAGTAAGGTATCTTGAATATATCGACGTTTTGCAACGCGTTCACTTAATTTCATCCCAATTTTTCAGAAAGAAATAATCTCTAATAGTATTGTTATTAAAAAAAGATACCTTAAATCATGAATTACGATATATAAAACGATCCAACTATATTCTATGACGAAAGATATTGTCATTAAAAAGCATGTTAGGTATTATTCAACTGCTACAATGACTAGAACTACGTAAATGCATTTCTGTTATGGTTTCGTTGTTTTTCTGTAATATCTGGACTAAATTTGAGCTAAATGTCCCTCATTATATCCAATGGAGTGAGGAATGTTTTGAAGTCACATCAATCACATTGTTTGTTTAATCAAACTCCCAAATATTTAAGTTTAGCCGTTTGCAAAGCAAAATAATATGAAACTCGTACGATTTTCATGGCAAAATTTAAAACGTGGCCATTGCAACTTCCATAATTTATTTTTTTTCTCAGGATGCATCACCACCGTACGTAGTAGCAATGACACTTAACGTCAAATACTCAAGCATTTGTATGCCATTTTATACGAGTTGTAGCTTGATATTAACTGAGTTCGCCTGAATAATCCTTTCCTTCTGTTGGGTTTCCGGGAAGTCCTCGGATCGAACGAAACTGCGACGCGTTATTGAAACGGGTCGTGTATGTGTGTGTGTGTGTGCGTGCTTGTTGAAATCCGTGGCAGGCGATAGTCACCAGCACGCGAGTCGGTCAATGCGATCCGCGCGTGGCGCCTGTGCCCCCGGCGGCTCCATCCACGGCACGCCATTGTGAGCCCCGCGAGGGGTCATCGGCACCCACGGGGGAGCATGTGGGACGTGGGCGGTGGGGGGGAGGGGGGTTTGCCGGGGTAGAGACGTATTTACTCTCTCACCGTGGAGTGGACGGTAGTGGTGGCAGCCTCCGGCCTTCACACGCGACGCCCTTCCACCCGCGTCGCTTTGTACCTTCGCACCGATGAAGGCGCCGGGGGTTCACCCGTTTCCCCGAGGGGGGTGAACGGGGTAATTAAACACCACCAGGGTGGTGATGTATTCATATTTCGCAGAAGCCGGCAGTTAGTCGTAGCTGAATTGCATGCCGCCGACAAATATCTTGACCTTTTCGATCGATATGGAAATCTAAAAGATATTGAATTAACAATGCGGATTCAAATTATACAGGTCAGGGTTTGTGACGAAATCAGAGACCAACCACTGTTAAAGTTCTAAACCCTCCCTTGCCAAAGTTATCCTGCTTACTATTTCAAACGTCTGTAGGATCCAGCAGACACCAAAGGCCGTAACGCTCATAACTACTGTACTTTTTTATCAATACAGTGTTTACTAAGTTATCGTTCCTGCGAATATGTTCGATTACTACTCCTCTTCTTCTCGCGAGTGTCCTCCATAAGCTGCTCTCGTCACCCGTTTATCAAGATCTTCTTCATTTGTTATAGTTGTTTATTTTATAGGGCTGAGGAAACGGCGGCTCCGTCTATGTTTCGCGACCCGATTGGCATATAGACAAATTGATCGTGTGAGCATTTTTTTGAACGCATCCGTTCGCAGGATAGTGACGCCACCACCGTGTCATCACGCTCTCCTTGAGTCTCTTTCCACCTTTGATTGATTGCGTGCCCGTGGGTGCACGAGCTCTCCCGCCGCGCCGCACCGTGAGGAGTGAGTGAGCGCGAGCGATCTCTCCATCCCCCTCCCCCCGACGCTCACGAAAGCGAACGCGAATCGGTGTGCGGGAGTGGGAGAGAGAGAAAGAGCGAGAAAAGGAGAGGGCGTTTGGACGACTCGGGGATGGAGGTGCTCACGCAATCCTACAAACAACCCCCTCTCCCCGCCACCACCATACCCCTCCCCCAACAGGGGGTGAGAGCGTGAGAGGGGAAGAGGAAACGGAGGTGCGCGCGTGCAATTAGAATATTTACGCACTCATTCGGCGGTGGACGTTGGTTTGTTCGTGCGTGTTGGTGTGCGTGCGACACCTCCCTCCCTTCCTCTCGGCTCCGTACCGCACAGCTGTCTGACTTCCAGCTTTACGCACGAGGAAACGCCGAGGTCAGTGTGGCGAGATTCCGGTGGGGAAGGGAGGGCGGAGAGGGTGAGGGGGGACATGGTGGAGGATGGAGAGGGATGCTTGCCGCTCGGAGGGGGTGGCTGGTTTGTGTACGGGGGTGGTAGTGAGTGAAGGAGGCGGAAGAGGGACGCTAGGGGGTGGTGGAGGGAGGTAGAGGGTGGATGGGAGTGTTGGGCTCTGGAGATGCGGTGCTCTTCCTCGGGGGGCGAAGGAGCGGTGGTGTGCAGACGTCGAGGGCGAGAGGCGTGCAGTGGATTTTGGCTTTTCGCCTTCTCCGCAAACCACTGCAACCCCCGTTGAGCCTTCAAGTGACGCACGCGACTACGCGTTCGACTTTTATGACCCCTGAAATTCAGAGGTGACACTCCTCCGCTTGAGATCAGCGTAAATATTTGGAAATATAGCAATCGACAAATTCAAAACGAGATTGAGTGAAAAAATGTTTGTGAATCCAACTTTGAATAAGACACTGGGGTTTATACGAACACACGTCCATCTCATGTAGTTCTTGAATGGAAGTTAAATTATTAGTGAAAAGAAATGTTTACTATGAGTTAACCTTCTTCACCAGTATTTTATCGATCCTATTCCCTTTGAACCATCATCTTCCCCCCCCCTCCCGTGAGTTCCAGCCGGAGTTCGAGAGAGTGAGATTACCCTTGTGCAATCGCGCTTCCCGTTGACGCCTTTGGCATCGCGTCGTTGAGGAACACCGTGAGCAATGAAGCAACCGCCTCCACAGAGCACTTTTTCAAAAGTTTGTCAACGTGATCATTCCTTCGCGGAATTTTCAATGTATATTGTACCGGTTAAACTACATGTTTGTTGCCGAAATTCGGAAAACCTTGAATGGGAAACTTTTGGGCCACGGTCGTGATTCCTCTCCGGTAATCCTAACTATTATCGACGCCAGGTCAGCTCATCCTCTCGCATCCACGACCTCCATCCCAAGTCACTCCCTTTCTCAACTGTAGCCGACATCCTCACACCGTTCAGGTTGTAGCGAAGTGTTAGTCCACTTGGGTAGGACGTTCTGCTGCTTGAATTCGGGAGGGCCGGGGTTTGATGGCTTCGGATGCATTCAGCTTCACTAGTGCTGTGTGATTTTTCGATTTCCATATTTTTCCGAGGAACCTCGGGCGGTTCGGGAGAAGAAAATGGTCAACCTTATCACCCTTGTTCAATACTTATATGTGGATTTTTATTCGAGGTAGAGGGCCCATTACCAGCCGAGCTCCGCCCTAACCTGTCTCTCAGACATTAAATCTGATTGATGTGGTGCATCTAATCTCGAAGGTATCGGACCTTCCGAGTTGACTGAAAAGACTTCCATGGTAAGAGAATCTGAAAGGAGATTGGCCGTGGACTCAGAGGCTGAGAATGAATAATGAGGCGATCGGAGTGAGCATGTCGACTGAATTGGGGAGGGGAGGACTGTTCGTTTCGGGGCGAAGCACAGTGGTCCTTGGAGCTGCGTGCGCTATACGGGTTCGACAACAAACCCGAAGGGATGTGATGGATGAAGGGGGTAGAAGGATTAAAAAAAAACAAGAAACAAAAAAGATGAGCGCCATAATCGTCCACGTTCAAAACCGTAGGCGTCGCCTGAGAAGCGTACGTAGGTGGCGTATCTGTGGTATCGGGAGGAGAGATCTTTCCACCTGCAACTGGACGTTTTATTTACATACAAATGACCGACAGTTGGATCGGATGTAGCGAGTACGTGACAGTCACCCGCGGGTGTGGCGGAGGGGACGTGCTGCCCGGCTGCACCCGCTCCCGTGCAGCGTAAGGGAAGGTTAATGATCCCTGATGCGCGTTCCCCTCTGCGTAAGAGTGCGGGCGGGCCGGTGTTGATCACACCCCTGGGTGTGTAGAGAGACGACTATTTATTGCGGTATTACAAGTCGGCGCGGGCAGCGTCGTTCGTTCTGCCTTCGGCCAGAAACAGGGCCGAGTCACCCGCGGTAATAAACTGTTGTCAAGCGGACATGTTTCTCTTTCTGCATTTAATATCCTCGTATATAATCTGCCAGTTAAGGTAGGTTTTGGATGGACACAACTGCAAAATAAATGTCTCGTTTCTCCTAGCAAATCACCACCGAACATCCTACTCTACAACAAACCCCTCTTCATCATTATCATTGCTGCTCCCATTTCTCCCCCCTTATATATGTATATATATATATATGTATATATACATATATAAATATACATATATAAATATATATATATATATATACATACATATATATAAATATATATGCATACATTCATATATATATATATACATGGGTAAACTTGAAGAAAAATTTCTCCAGCAACAAACCCTTAAACCACTCTTCTGGGCCCGTTATATTGATGATATTTTCCTCCTTTGGTCCCACGGACGCGAAAACTTGTCATCCTTCATTTCCTCTCTCAACTCCTCCTCCTCGGTTTCTTTCACTTCCTCTATATCAGACTCAAATCTCACCTTTCTAGACATTGACATTCATCTCCAGAACAATAAGTTTTACACCTCAGTCCACATTAAACCGACCAACACCCAATAATATATCCATTTCAATAGCTGTCACCCTTCTTTTATGTTTCTGTGTGTGTAATATTTATTATCTTAGTGTTTGTTGAGTGAATTGGAGGTTCAGTGCGATAAATATGGGATGAGAATCAATATTAATAAAACAAAGGTTATGCGATTTTCCAGAAAGAAAAAGGCTAAGCTAAATATTAAAATAGGCGGGGAAAGAATAGAGCAGGTAGAGCAGTTTACATATCTCGGAAGTGTTTTGGATCAATACGGTCAAAGTGGTAGGGACGTAAGGAGAAGAATTGCGCTAGGCAAGGAGGCTTTCTCAAGGAGGAGGGAGTTGATGACGGGGACGTTGAGTAGGGATGTTAAGACAAGACTCGTAAATACTCTGATATTGAGCGTAGCTATGTACGGCGCGGAAACGTGGTCACTGAAGCAGGAGGATAGACGTAAATTGGAGGCTTTTGAAATGTGGGTTTGGAGAAGAATGGAGAAGGTGAAATGGACCGAAAGGAAAACAAATGAGGAAGTACTAGAAATGGTGGGGGAGGAGAGGGGTTTGTTGAGAGAAATCCTATGGAGGCAGGAAAAATGGATGAAAGGCGTATTGAGCCGTAGTGGAATGTTGAAGAGGGTAGTAGAGGGGAGAATATTGAGCAAGCGAGGTAAGGGTAGGAACAGGATAGGGTTGTTGGACGGGATGAAGGGAGGAAAGAAGTACACCGAGATGAAGAGGGACCTGATATACATTAGTTTGCTAGGTGGGGAGGCACAAAATGTTTATTTGATAGTTGTGTCCATCCAAAAACCTACCTTAACCGGTAGATTACCTAATATATATATATATATATATATCTGTTACTGGCACCTAATTTAAACGACGGTGCACTCGTTTTCGCGGCGTTTAAAAATTTCTCTTCCACGGTTGATTCCATCTTGAAATTAACGAGGCATTGATTACTTCTTATCTATTTCCTTTTATGAGAGGCATCGGTCATTTCACTGTGGCTTTGTCTAATAAATCAGAGCGGTTAAATTTGTTTTGAGAGGTTGGATTTTTTGCAGGAAAGTAATGAACCCAGCGAGTATCTGGTGAGCTCAAGATTTTATTGCTAAGTATCTCAAGGAAAGAAATGTTCATAGAAGGTCATTTGGTGGTTCATTGGTTCGTTGTCCCATTTATTGAACTTTCTCTCGATGGAGCGTGGATCGTATATTTCTTTCATCCCGGATGTAGAAGTCTATTACTACAGGACTTTTAAGAGGGACAATCTTTGGAAGAGTTTAATTAACTAACCCGCCCTCTCGAAGGGTATTGAGTATCCACCGTTGTCAAACTGGAAATATTCTAATTGTGTATGAGGTATGTGGACGAGCATGTTGATCACCTAATTAAGCGTGGAATTATTTACGGAGGCAAAACACAAGCATGTATTCATACTTGTAGAAGAATATGATACTTCGTATCCGGCCTTACCCACTTGTATTAGATTCGTGGATATTTTTCAATTGCGGAAATGCTTACGCTTTCACGAAAACGAGTAAGAAAGTCAAGCCATGGAGATTTGCGAGATCTTTGCTGCGATCTGTACTTGGATTCAGATAATGTTTTCTGACTGTCTACTGGTGATAAGTTCAATACTCTTCCAATACTTATTTGCGTTTGGTTACGTATAAAAATTAATCTTGACGCCTAAAGAGAGAAAGAGAGATTCCTTAATTTCTATATGCTCTATTGCAGTTGAAAACGTCAATTTATTGTTTTTTACTGAAAACAGCTTCCAGTTGTATGATAAGTGACCCTTCTTTTAAATATTGATACAGATTATTATAACTGTGGTGAAATTTCCAAAACAGCTTATTGAAACTGAAAAGGATTAATTATCTTGGCCTGATTTTACCTTAAAATTAAAAAAGGCAATTTTTCAAGCAACACCGAATGCATCTTGGGAAATTCATTTGCACGGATATGCAAAAGCAATTAGTGATTAGTAGCATTTATTACTTGTAATGGCGTCTTGCGTACATACAATAAATGAGGGACTTAGCGGTTCCCACTCTTGCCAAGTTATCAATTCAATAGCCACCATATATAAACGCAGTGTATCCCCATTTTGTCCTTAGAATGTTAGCGAAGCACGGTGTGACATATATTGTCACGGGACGCTGTGCTCCAGGGACGAACGGGGTGGATGTCCGCAAAACATTCAAAAGCTCGGCTGGGCGGGACATACGGAGTCCGAACTCTCTTCTGTGCTGGATGCCGCTTCGCCCAAATTTCCACGAGAGAGCGGCGGGGGAAGATTGCAAATGAATGTCATTCGCGTGCGAATCCTCGTGTCCGCGAGAAGAGTGCTTGATATATGTATCTTTTTTATTCAGAGAGTTAATAAATATCCGTCCATGCGTGCATACGATCTGGTCTTGGAGAGGAGGACAAAAGAGTCTTCCTTCGAGAGAGAACCACTTACGCAGACTTTCCCTCTCCGGGCGTTTTGTACGTAAATGAATGAAAGATTTCGTTCGATCTCCCTGCCTGCCACTCGGACTGACCCCCCCCCTCCCCATCGGTTGGCAGGGAGGACAACGCCTCATGGGAGAGACACTTGTTGCAGTGTTTACACGTATAAAATTCCTCCCCCCATTCAATAATCTCCTCCCCAACCCTTAAATTCCTCGCGTCCTTATTCCCTTTTCATAGGGGTGCGTTGCGCCCTCCGCACAGAGACCCCGATAACGAGGGAGGGAACGTTACGCCACGCACCCACATCCCGCCCTTCTCCCGTTCGCTGCCCCCTGTTCCACTGGCTCCACAGCACTCGGAATGCATTTCCTCCTCCCTTCCCCTTTACACTTCCGCTCTTCGTGTCCTAAAACTACGCACTCTGCCGGGACCTTTGGGAAGTGGTTTTCGAGTGTTTGTCTGCGAGAGGATTTTCCTTTTCAGCCCGGTAGGAACGAACGCACTCTTGGTTATTTTAGTTATTAAAAAAATATTATTTCTGCGAGTCAAAGGACGTAATCTCAAGTGGCGTCATACTCACTCCTCTAACGTCACTGATTGATGTTAATTGGAATTAATTTTTGAAGGGCCTTAGCTTTGGTTATGCTTAAAAAATCTTTCATTGTTGTAATTGGGAGGATCACTTGAGGCAATAAAAACATCTGTTTATGCGTCTTTTGCACTTTGATTTTACGGTTTAAGCTTATATAGTTCGTGCATCTAATTAATTTTATTGCGGGATTTATTTTTTAACCCAATCCAATTTTTCATAAAAATGTTGAGCATCCGTTTGCATTTAACTGTCGTTTCTAGCAGTGTCGAAAATTAAAATTTCCGTTCGTCAAGGCCCCCGGGGCATTAATGCTATTATCACGAGAATTCATACACGGAACTTGTTTATTCTTCCGGGTGTGTTGAAACTACTTTTTTTTGGCGAGGGGATGTTAAATTTTTCACATTTCCTTTGTCATACGCCTTTCATTGTACATATAAACTCGTATTTTCGGGTAGCGAAGGTTGGGCGACCGATAATCTCATTTTTCACTTCAGATCTTTCGATAAGATATCATTAAATATATATATTTACGACATCTACTGATCTTTGTCTTCGCTTTATTACAAACAGTCCCACATTTTCTGCCATTTTCGCCCTTTTTACTCCCCACGCGTTATCAGTCGCGGGACATGAGCCACCCGAAGAGTGTCCATTAGTTCCGCCGGTGATAAATCGCTTTATTACATTGATATCATCTATGAAATACTGGCTTCACTAATAAAATGTAATCCGAGTGCAATAAAGAGCACCTCTTCCACAAGAGGCATTTTTTATCTGGAAAATAAAAAGTCAAATGCCCAACGGACTATTGTGCTATCATGGCTGCTCATATCTCCTCGACTTGCCTCGTTACTATGAATTTAGTTTCCGAAAGTTGTTTTCGTTGCCAAGTTTTCCACAATTATATTTCACTTTAAGTTGATCGCAATCCTCTGAAAATGATCAATTGGGTAATTTCGGGAAAAACATTGGTGGACGCGGATATTTTTTTGAATCTCGAATTGTCTTTCACTGAGGCGAAATTAGTCGAGACCACTTCATACACCTAATTGGGAGGACCGAAGAATAATTGTAGTCTTCTAAACCTGCTGAGTGATGCTGATGTTTAAGTGAAATGAGGGATAGCTAAGGAAACGATGAAGTTTACAGAAGGGAGGAAAGACTCGCAAAGAAATAAAGAAAAAATTGCTTCTGCTCACTTTTGCGAAGCAATGGATTTTCTTTGACCGACGGGACGGGAACTAGACGAGAAAGGGTGATAGCCAAAGTGAGGGGAAGAGTGAAAAGGAGGTATATCATGACGCATAGGGAAGAGAAGCACTACTTATTGATCAGGGAAGAATAGAGGAGGAAGTAGGCCAATGATGATTTGGGCGCCCGGTTCAACGTCAACGCGGATGACCGGCGTCTCCGTTGACTTTGCTGTCGCGCGACTCGTCCTGTCTCGCGTCCCTTGTCGCGGAACTCTGCTCCCTTTCTTCCCGCCACCGTCCCGAATGCGGGGTTTCAACTTTGCGTTGCACGACGGCGCTCCATATATTTTCGGCGGTGCGCGACCCCCTTATCCACTACCTCTCCCCCTCCCCCCAGGGGATGATGGGGGCAGGGTGGATTTCACGACGCGGGAGGTGGGCGGGGGTGGGGAAGTGGGCGGGGTATAGGGATCCGGAGGGTGTGAGTTAACCCCGTCGAGGGTCGGATGGTGATGTGGGCATGGGGGGTGGGGAGAGGTCTATTTCCGTGATGAGGGTGTCCAAAATAAAGGGGTAGTCACCGTGAAGCGAGCAGGGGAGGGGAGGATCCGCTCGCGTATGTCAGAAAATGGGGTTCGTCTGTAGATTTATTTTTCCTTTTCCGGTCCCGTACGCGTATATATATACTATGTGTTTTGTACTTTGATTTGGGGGCGAGGCGTTGCAGTTTCGGAGCATCAAAGGGATCCCGTAAAAAAACTAGTCCGGGAGGGTAGGTGGGTGGGGGGCTCGCGTTCTCTCCCGCCCCTTGAACCTACGGGACGGATAATGTAGCGCGTCGATTCTGGAGCTGTCCGGCGTGCAAGGGAACTTCCCATTATTGTCTCCGGTTATTTTGTTTTTTAGTTTCCGCCCATTCTGGGCCATCTGATTTGGTATCTGGTGAGTCGGTGCTCCCCTAAATTTATGAATACTATTATTCAAATGAGTTTCAACACCAAAACTCCGAGACGTGAAATGCTTTCGTTTGGACACTAAACAAACCGTTTCCACACTTCCTGTTACGGTAGAACAAAATCCGAGATAGTCCAGTCTGGAATTCCCGTGCTACCTGCTTAGGGAAGAGCTTGTGCATTTGAATGTTAAAACCGTAGTCCTCGTGAGCACAGTTAAATTTTTTCCCCCAATTGAGTGCAATTAATAAAGGACAGGGCTTGCATTTTGGGGGGACGTAACTATGCAAAGGATGCTATATTCGGCAAAGACCTGGTTATCACAGCGATTTAGTCGTTTTAACTTCTCATATGACGGACATTTCTCTGCTCTTCGGGTCGGTATTTGTATTCTGCTCCGCGATTTTCATGATTCGAAAGATGGTTGAGCCGTACTGGCGTCAGTTGACCTCCTAATCCTAGTCTAACTCTTCATTCCGTCATCTGCATCCCAGTAAAAGTATTTCGCATTTATTTAGAATTACATAAATATTAAAAGAGAATATCCAAATGTCTGCTGTTGTCTGGTTCCTCGGTTGCTCATATAATATACAAGCATACATATTTGTACGCTGGTCACGCAGTGGTCTACTACCAGAGGCTCATTTCTTTTTGTGCGGTCCACGATTGCTGTTGTTTTTTATTGTTTCAAGTCGAACCATGATTTAAATTTCACATCATAGCTTTTTTTCCCGTTGAAATGATGAAAAAAGCGTTATTCTGTTGTAGAATTCAATGAAAAATGTATGTTTCTTTGTTATTAATTTTCTTATTTATGGAATGAAATAATAATTTACATTTACTGAGTAATTTCTACATATAATTGCTGTGGTTAAAACTCGTAAAGATATGCTTTCCGAACCATTGCTAAGTTTGTGGAATAACGACATAACAAAAACTTTGACGTGGGCACAAGGATGTAAATCACCTTCTTCCTGTGCAATGTCTTGAAAGCCTCATTTTGAGTCAATGTTTTGCATTTGGTGCCATCGGTCGTTCAATTGGCACCAATTGTTCGCGATGTAAGCGCGTCTCCTCATCCGATGGAGGAGCATCCGTTGGGGTTCTTTCGACGACGGCGACCGCCTTTGCCGCCGCGGGGGATAATAATTCGCTGCAGCCCTTTGTCCCGGGAATTGGGGCGGCGTGCTGTGGAATTGGAGCACTCGCCATCAACCGCCGCGCGGGGGTGCAGCGCGACCACCCTTCCCTCCCTCGCCCCCCGACTCGCGGAGAAATGGGTCGCGTCGGGTCACGTCGCCGGAGCGTGAACTTTTAAACAAACTTTAAAAGATGCCCGTCCCGAGTTCCGCAGTGGGGGCGGGATCGATATTGGGTTCCATTTCGAATTCCTCACCCTGGCGACCACCGGCCCCTGGGCGACCTATTTCGGGGGGATCTGTGTCGTCCCTTTCGGGGAACGGAAATTGGGGTCATACGGTCGTCTGGACGTCCCAGGGATGTTTTGGTGCTCTTGAAACGCTGAGCGTGGATCCTGCACGAAAATAAATTTGTATTGATTTTCCGGAGGACGCTTCTTTCAAAACAGAGGGAATATTTCATGAGATATTTTGCAATTTATCTCTTGGAAATCAACTGACCAAGCAATCACAGGAATGAGTAGAAAATTGGTTCAATATGTGAGGGTACGAGCCAACCTCGTACACTGCCAACTTGTAATGTGCTTCATAATCGCTAATTTGAATCATAATTTTGTATTGCCTTTGGCCGTAGCGATTTTATGATTTTGAAAATATTCGTATTGGTTTTTCTTTTTTTATTTCGTAAGGCATAGAGCCTAGTTTTATGAAATCAGTATATTTTCAATAAATTCACTGAGTGGTTTTCTGAGTTTAAACTTAGTCTTCGTTTTTTTCTGAAATGTAGTTTTTATTTGACCTGATCCAACATTTCTTCTTCTTGCTCTAACATTTAAGCCAATATTGATTTGTTGCTATAATTTTCTTATTTTATGTGATGCATATCATTTTGTAAAAAGTCTATCCCTGGAATTTCTGAGATATATATTGATTGATAACTTCGTCCTGAAAAGCAAATGAATTAAAATTCTGATTATCCGCGAACGTAAGGAGAATTTTGACGTCAATTTTACGTGGTTACTTTCAAGTATACAATTACGTTTAATAGATTTGCGATTTAAAAGTCACTGAGTGATCAGCATTGAAAATTGAATTTTCGATCATTTTTAACTTGGATATTTCAATGTTACCGGCATTGCTAATATTGTATTCTGTTTCAATTTTCTTACTGAGCATGGCTATTAGCAATTCTTACGGAATATTGCCCAGTATATCGGGACCGGAAAATGTCCTGGGTTCTATCCCTAGATGCCCAGGATAATTGGCTAGCTCAGGGTAACGGAGTAGCGACACCTAGTATCGTTGCTATTGGTGCCGGTAGCGAAGTACCCGTGCCCATTTTGCCCACCCTGGGTGCGGGGGCCCGCTTCGTGCTGCCAGTCCCTGTATCCGTTGCCCTCTTTGCCGCCGCGGGACACTTGCCCGCGATGGCCCTCGCAATCCGTCATTCGTTCTCTCACGAGACCCTTCCGTCCGCAGGCTTCCCGTGGGGCGAGCAGCTGTCCCCGTGCAGCAGCGATGCGGCGCTGGGTTCGTCGTGGCAAAGCGGCACCGGGCGCCTCTCGACGCCTTCGCCGCCGCTCTCCAGCGACGGAAGCTTCGCCGCCTACAACAGCATCTTCGCCGCCTACAACAACGGCAGCCGGTGGTCTACCCTGAACACCACGGACGAGGGAATCGTGATCGATGACTTCGAGGAGCTGCCCAAGAAGAAGAAGGTGAGTGTTCTCTTTTCTCTCTTGAGACTCGTTCAAACGACTGACAGCAGCACTCTAGGGAAACGCCTTGGCTCCTGGGAAACAGTTTTTATGAAAAAACATGCTTATGCTTATGTGCGCATGAAATTTTTTTAGGGAAGATTTTCGTATTGGATGGAATCTCGCCTTCAAAAATTACGGTATCCTTAGGTTTTTACCGATGAGATAAGTCTAGAACAATTGTTCTGCCGATTATAACACATCCTTGTGACCTGCTAAAAGCATCTAATTTAAAGCTTTACTTCATTTGGCCCATATTATATGTAAGTATAGTGTGCTGCCCTTTCATACTGTGCGCATTGCTGCTTGTGTACCTCTTTCCCACCTAACAAAATTCTCCCCTCTAATAGAGCCTTCAGTGTCTCGCTGCCTCTCCTCCATCCACGTTTTTTGTCTTTTTCGAATTTCTTCTGAAACTTTAAAAATTTCTCTTCTTCACTAGTCCTCCTTCCTCATTGTACAAGTTTGTGCACCGTAGTATAGGGTCCTCGATATTGTCCTCATCGATTATCTATCCACACTTGCCTTCACATCTCTCCCTTTTGTCATTCTTTACTTTTCTAACGCCATTCTTCTTCTGATTTCCGAAATTCTTTTTATATTTCCTCTAAATTGCCGTCAAAATGCGTGAACAGCTCCAAATTCACTAGTTAACTCTCTCTTTTCTTTGTTTAACTTAGTCCTGCCATTTTACTAGAATTTCATCAATTTTGCTTTCTCGTGATTCATTTGCAACCCTAGCTTCACAGAATCTATTGTGAGTACCTTTACAGTGGATACATTCTTTTGGCAGACTGGCCAATTAAATAAATTATTACTATTATTATTACCTAATTTTCCTAAATTATTAGCTGGATTATGTCCCTTTCATACCATCAACTCTTCCTATGCCTTCCTGACTATTTACATTTCGTGTAAGTGCTATAGTGTAAGTTGTCTGGCGCCAACAGACAATCTTTGCAGCTTGACCAGATTATCAGCGAATGAACTTACTGTAGTTATTAAGTAATGTCTGTTCATATCTCGTAGTAGATGCATCCATTTCTGTATTGTAGTAAGGGTATTGATAGATCACTTTGACGGCAGAGGTCATTTCTCAAAAGAATGCAATTTCAAAGAAACCACGGCATGCCAAACCAATGGCAACACGACGATCCAAAATCCCTGCCCAAATGGTATTTAAAACTACCAAGACCCATGGATTAGACGGTTAGCGTATTTCTCCATTGAGCAGTCAGATAAAAGGAATAAAAATACGTAAATGGTGAATTGACACATCTACAGAACATTCGAGGATGCGGCATAGTTCAACTATATTCGAAAAACTTGCCCATTTGAGGTTTTAGAAATGTTTGTTCCATGCCTATTTACAATAATCATCCTCCTCAAATATGAGTGATGCACCAAGCGCAAACTCTTCGGGGACGAGGTGCTTCCTTGCAATTTTTTTCGCTTTACTCCCAAATCGTCCTTTGACAGTACTCGGAATGGCCGCGGAGTCGAGTTTGCCAAAGAATGGTAAGCCGGTGTTGAAGGCGTTCCTGTCGCACATCGATTGGCGCTAAACCCGTATCATTCAATCATCGCGCGCCCAAACCGTCAATTTTTATTGGAGAGTGAAGATGCGTATCAGATGTTCAGTCGAGCAGTCGAGAGGGATCACAATAAATCTCCACTTAAGGTAGGGAAGACAATGCGTTGAAATTTTAATGCCGACTGCTTTTAAGGGAAATAACGGTGGAATTAGATTTATCGAGGTGTTTGGACAGCGCAAGATTAATGCGCAGGGGTTAGGACTTTTTTTATTCCCAACTCGGCCCTTTTGTTCCTAAGCATGGCTCCAAAATCCTTTAACATTGGAGTACAGGTATATTCTCTCAAATTGCGATTGCAGTATGTCCTCCGTTTTCTTTCGCCTAGACGTTTGTGTTGAACCTTAAGTTCCAAGCATCGCGGAACACTATAGTTTCACAACCTTTTAATATTGAAGGATAGTGTCCCTTTTGCGAAGTTAAAGTTTAACTCTTTGGGAATGGGAATGGCACCAGATTTTTAGCAATCCAGAAATCTTGGGTTCATTTAGGTATGGGTCGGTCTTATTGTGCGTAAATATACCCTAATTTGTTTAATATTGTTACCCTCTATTTGGGTCGAGGTCTGTCTGCGTGGAGCCCTCCCTCGGCCTGGAGTGGCGTAGTATGCTATGCCCACTGGGTCATAGATTAAGGTTCAATTGCCCTTCCGTCTCCCTTCAAAATACCTAACTTGTTCAAAATTTGGTAAATCTTCGAAATTGTAATTTTCAAGGCATTATTCCAACAGCATGAATAAATTCGTGTTAAAAAGTATAAACATTTTCGAAGTTCAGTTTTATCCTTTTAAAATTTGTTGAAGAGACCTTGCCTGATCCTATCAGGGTTATCTTGTGACTTCTACCTTCACCCGTAGGGTAATTCAGAATATTTTATCCAATATGAGTTAATGCATAACGCACGACTGCCTTATGAAACAAGTAAATTAAAAGTCATTGAAAACAATTCATTGAGACCCACTTCTACGTGGCTGCGAATAAACTTTGACTTAAATTTAAACAGTATGTATTTCGTGCAATGCCCCCTCTTGACCTTATTTACTTCTATTTACTTAATATAATTTTTCAGCACACAACACCTTTTAAGGCTTCACTGACCGCATATTGCTATAAACACGCACTTAAAGACGCCGTCCAACCCGTGAGTAGTAACCCGCTTAGTAGGTATTTAGATTAAGACTACGGCTATAAGCTGGAGATTAAAACACTCTGAAGGTGTGTTTCCTCATGCAATAGGCTTTAATTTCATTTCGTTTGACCCAAATACTGTTAGACTAACCATGTGGTCTCAATTAATTATGAAAATTATCAATTTGCTCCAGTTAAAAGTTAATGATAGGGCGTGAATTGAAAACTAAGCGTATAGGCAACGCCTACTCACAGGGTGACTCCCGATATTTTTTGTTAAATAAATAAACAGTTTTGATTCCACCAACGAACATATTTCAATTAATTAAATTATTACTGAACAATTTTAGTGGAATTACAATAATTTACGTTATATACCTGTCAAGATATATAAAGGTAAAACATTTCGGAGTCATTGAGGAGAGGTATTAGCGCGATTTTTCCTTATTATTGTCCACGTCAATTTGAAAGTGCTCCGGTGCGTTCCCTCGCTATGGAAGGAATTCCTCCTCATCGCCCGAGGGAGCAAATCGAAAGAATTCATTCCGATGCGGACGGCTTTACTCTGGAGATGTTCTCCCCATAAGATCTGCTTTCGTGAATGGGTGAGGCGGTCGCCGTACGTGAGGCGCGCGCCATTTCCACGACGGGGGGAACAACCCCATGTGTGGCGGAATTCGCACCTCTCCTCCAAGTATCTCCACGCTCGCGGGAGCGGCACTGCCACTGCCGGGTGCCGGTGCGGGAGGACTCTCGGGTGCTAAAAGCTCTCTTGCAAGACTATTCCCCCTTCATAACTCGGCGTCTTGTGTATATTGTCGGGGCCCGCGTTGCTATAACCGCGCCACTAATAACCAAACTCTCCCCCCTCTCTATCCCTTTCACCGTCAAACACACACGCACACGCAAATTCCGACCCTGGAGTACTTACATGGCGGGCGAAAGGGTGGAAAATGTATGTTGGGCGAGGCGTGCGAGCTGGTAGTAAAGTGACCGTATTATACGAGTGTTTGAGCGTGTCCATTCCTTTTTCTTTTTTGTCATTCCCTCGGCAAAGTGATCGTTAAAGAACCCCTCGGAGTCAGGGCACCCACCCCCCCTCTCGGGGGGCTCCTCCTCCCCTTATCACCCTATTCATCCTCATTCCAACCCCCATCTTCCTCCTCCGTTTTTAATACCTTCGGGGGGTGGGTGGCGAAGAGGGTTGGCTGCCTCCATGTGTTTGTGGAGGCGGTGGTGAAAAGGAAACAAACACGGGGACACACGTCGATGGGCGGGAGGGTGGGCAGGGGGGAAGAAGGGGTGGGAGAGTGGAGGGGGAAATATGTGGAGCAAGTCCGCTGCTAAGGCGACGTCGGAGGGTAAATAGAGAACAAAGGAAGAGGGGATTAGGGGGTGAGGGGGGCGTAATGAACCTTTTCGCCGTAACGTGGGAGTTGAGGGAGGGAAAGGCAAGGGCTCCCATCCCTTTCCCCGCCTGCGGAGGAACCAATTTCGGGTGAAAGAAAACTCCAAATGGGAGGAAAGGGAGCGAGAAAGACCAGCTCCACCGATTTGTGCAATGTTTGCGTCTACTACGTTGAGGAAAATGATTGTTGGAATCGGGAGTAGTACTGTTCCTTTCACTGTTTCACCCTTCCGAGTGTCTATTGTTGTCGGTCATGCATTTGATGAGTAGAAGACCGGTTTCACTCTCTGCATCTCTCGCACTCAAAACCACAATTTCGATATCCTTGGCTCCACTCGGGAGAGCGAGGAGTTGATTTCGCGTTTGCAAAAGACAGCAATAAACATGAAATATTATTGTATGGTACACGAAGAATCATGCCAATTCTTTATGATTTTGATTTGCCCTCAGCATACATGTAGGTTTAAAAGTTATTTGTAGAACCAGAAAACTCTCTTTTTAAAGCGCTCATTTTTCTTTTTGTGTATGAGATTATTTTTTTTCTATTCGTTTTTTAATTGCATTATTTATGTCAGTTCATCATACGGTATAGTGTGGTGTTTTGAAAAGAAATTCAGTTTAAACTTAGCAAGCAAGGGACCGAGGAAGAATCACCATTTGAACTCCAGCACCTTTAATTATTTAGACCTGCTTTAAATTTAATATATCTCTGTCCAATAAATGTATGCATCAACGCTTGCACAGTAAAATATTTCCTGTCAGATTTTCTAGAACTCGGCAAGGTTTCCCTAGCCAAACTTGTACCAACATTTAAAAATCTAGGAACCTTAACATTTTAAACAAGAAAAACTTGCTAAAAATAAGCAAATTTTACTGAAAATGTTTAGGTGAAAAACATTGGCTGAAAATCATTTTCCTGTCAGTCAGGTAGTATCTCGTTGGAAATTAAGAGAGATTTTAAGTAAATTGCAATTTTATTTACTGAAATTAAGAAGAATATGGACGTGAGAAATATAGATGGCACTATCTAAGTGGATTGGTGAAAAAAAGCACCATTTTGATTCGGTTATGACTGAAAATTTCGCGGTTTGGTAGTGTAGAAATTTAGGAAAAATGGTGGATCATTTAAGAATGTTCTTTGGAATGTCGAGCACTGCAGCGAAATCATTGTATCGTGTAGCTGTGGTGGAAGAAAACGAGTTTTTAGTCAACTTTTGAATTCATCTAGCAACACGTCGGAACTGTTCCCCCCCCAAAGTCTGTTTCTCCCATGAAAGAACCGAGAAAGATGAAGCCCGAGTATTATTATTCTTTTGAATTTATTTATTTCTGATGCAAGTGTTTTTATAAGTATTCAGTGGTTCAAGTTTCCAAAACCTTGCACAGTTCTAATCTCCTGGCGCGCCTCAAAAGCTATTGTCGTCGCTTGATATCTAATTCAGTCAGACATGTTTATCTAGGTTACTTTGAGATTTCACGATGAATATTTGAGCATGCTTAGGTAGCAATGGTAAAAGATTAACCCAATAGGGAGAGAAAAGTGATGACGAATTCCTTGAATGATGTTACGAATTTAAGTGTAGTTGCAAAATTATTGAGAATTTCGCAAAAATTGGAAATCTGTGTCGTGAAAGTACCACCAATGCTTTGAATTTCACTTTAAGTGAGGCGAGTGGATATGTGTATGCATCACTTTAATCAAGTGCGCTTTCTGCAACTCATGGAATGTCATATGCAATTATAATAGGGAAATTGAAGAGCCTTCAACGTGGGTGAATCAGCAGGAGTTATGCATGTCAATTTAAAAGCGAGCATTTAGTCGCAGTTATATATTCCCGATCAACCAAACTTGGCAGCCGTCTCCTGGCGTCTTTATTGTTATTCATCGACTACGAGACTCCCCTCTGTAGGAAGAAAGAAGCATTAACGATTCCGAGTGGTCTCTTACCACTAGGAATTTTGATCGTGTAATAATGATAAATTTGGTGTGGTTTATTATTTTTTTAGGAGGGATTTAAAAATTTATTTATCCTCTTACCTTTCCCTTCTTCGTCCTTCCCTACTTACCTCCCTCTCTCTCTCTCTCCCATTTCCCTTCCCCTCTCCGTACACACCCGAAAGCCGTGAGAGAGCGAGAGAGAGAGAGGGGCGGCAGGGGGTAGGGGTTCGGAAGGGGTGTGCGGAGGGGTGCAGATGGGGGGTGTGGGGCGGGGACCCTGGAGGGCCCCGTCAGCCGGCGCTGCCAACATTGCGAAGCGGAGGACGCATCGGCCGGCCGGATCGATGTCGGGGGCGAGTAGTTTTCTTGTTTCCAGTCGCAGTTTCGGAAAGAGGAGAAAGTGACTGGAGAGAGGAAGGAAGAAAAATGGATGAATGTGTAGGTGGCTGTTGCTTTGCATCGCCCGTGAACGGCGCCGCTTAGACGCAAAAGAAAGGGGAAGGGGATGAATGCGTGGTTTTAAGAAGACTTCTCTCACCGTCAACTCTTCCCCCATCCGTACCTACCCAGGATATACGTGTTTATGTCCGTAATTTATCGATCATGGGTTGATACCGGGCACCCGAAAAATGCCAGTTATTGTCTCCCAAAGAGTCATCATACCTAGATATCGATACCCTTCTTGAACCGTGTTCAATTTTATAGTCACCTGGAATACGTTTCGAAGGAACTGTATTGAATGTACACTGCCAGTGTCAAATTCGCATCGAAAATGGTTGACGCCACATTCAAAAATATAATTAAAATAAATTATTCGTCCATAATTATCACCTTCAGTGAGCATAAACTCAAGACCAAGGCCTTGAAAGTTGTTCCAAACCAATTTTAGTATGGATAGCCTGCGATGATAACACCGTAGGGATGATTAATTAAAATTAGCAATTTTCCACAAAAATATTTCCTGCCTGCCTGCCTGAAACGTCTCTTTTTAACCATAGGGATGGTCTTTCTAAATTACCTGTCAATAATTCTGCTTGTTAGATTTATGCTTTCGCATTGAGGAAGAACTTGTGGTACCACCCCGTGGTTTATTGTTCCGTCGAGCGTACCGATGAAGAATACCTAAGATGTCGGGCCTAGTCGATATATTATACAGGTAAAACATGATTTCAAGGGTCTCTCCGAATTTTCGTAATCTACTCATGTAAATTCCTCGATTTCTCCCTCTTTCCCTCCTCCATAACCATCACTTTACTCGCCACCATCTCTCCTCGACTGACAATCACAAATGAATCGCGCGTCTGCATCACCCCCGAGTAGGTATAGAAAGTGTATTTCGACAATGGGGAGGTAAACGAAAAAGCAAGATTGAAATGCTGAAATTTCAATCTATAATAACCATTCGTTTTGATCGGGACTCGAACCCGGACTCACATATTCCCAGAAATTCATAGTGTAAGAGGACGCCTCAATAACTTGATTAGTTAAAGCACTCGGCCTGAACTCGAGGGATCCGAGTTCGAGTCTCGGTCAAGGCGAATGATGTTTACAATCTGTAAAATTTCTGTAGCCCTCATCAGTGGATGGCACCGTTAGAGTAACTGTCGTGGGATCTCCCGCCGTCCTTCGAATTCGATGAAGTAGAACCTTAATTAAAAATCACACCTGCAAATACTTTGAAAAAGTAAAGTTGCCTGAAACTAAATCCGTATTAATGAGAAATATCATGTCCAGTTTAGTTTGACCCAGTTCGCTTTTCCATCTAGCTTCTTTTTAAAATTACATAAAAATATCAAATGCTCATTAGCTTTCACATTATATTTAATCGGCGCTTAAAAAGCACTCAAAAAAGCCCATCCACACCCGATTCAGGAAATCAAACTTTGCGCCCCGAACATGTAACAAAGGCGACAGGCTTTTGGGGACATTGCGCGGCCGAGAACTTGAACGTGCCGAGGAAGAAATTAAGCGAGCGCAACCCAAGGAATGTATTTAGCCTCTTGCCTGTATTATCTCCACCCGCAGGGTTTACATAATCATTCTTGAAGGCGGTTCAGGATGTTAGAGATCAGGTTGGAAATCACTCCTTTGAATAAAGTTTCACATTGAACAGTTCAGGGAATAAACTGACCGCAAGAACTGATACAGAAGTTGCCGCTAAACTAGGAGAGTGTGACCTCTTTGTTTGGCTTCAGGGTTCACAACAACCCATGGTGATTCGGACCTCACTAGAAGTTGTACGTGAAAAGTGATTCCTGGACAAACAGTTCTTGAGAGATTTGACCGTAAGGAATAACAATGATTGATTAAATAAAAGGAAGACTCTTACTGAGGGCCACTGAAAGAGAGATCTAATGATCTTAGGATATATCGATGCATAGTCGCTCATTTTAACACAACTATCGGTTGGGTGTGGATAACTTGAAGGGGAAATTTCATCGAGGGTCGATAATTACCGTTGATACGACGACATGGGCGCGTATTTTCAATATGAATCAACGGACGGTGCAGGCAATTTCAGCGATATTTTGATCGTAGGTACATTTTTAAGCGAGCGACAACACAACCTAACTGGTGCTGATGCATGAAAATACTATCCCTTGGGTGTATGATCATGGAGTGGATGTAAGATGTGGGCGATGTTTTCGAAATTCAGTTGGTGAGACATTTTCCAATTTCGAAATGAACGATATTTTCAGCGCTTTATGATATTTCCCTTCGGGCTCGATGTTATTCGTAATAAGAGATGTTGCTCGCCATCGCCTATAACTTTTAGCCCAGTCGATATATCGCCTCTATCTCGATATTAATTCTACTGAAATGGACATGTGACCAGCACCGTGTTTCCGAGCGGTGGACACGAGAGCGACTGCGTTCCCTACGCAGGGGCATGCGAGTGCCGTGTTCTGGCGTGCGTGAGTCCTCGCGAGCGGATTGGAATGCGAAGGGGAGGAGAGCTTAAATGAGGCAAGCGAAAGTAGGGATACCAAGGGTGGGGGTGAATGGAAGCGAGGGGTCTAATGGAGGAAATTGGGATGGCTTTTTATATGTGGGTGGGGGAGGGGACGGACTATGCTGCGTAGAATAGGAGGGGCGGAGAGGGGAGGCGGGGGACCACCCCCTCCCTCTCGAACGATTTTGGTCAGCCGTTTGGTTCACTCTGGAAGGCAGGATCGGCGGGGGGGGGGGGGTCCGGAACACTAACCCCCATTATAATATATTCGCTTAGTGTCGAGCATGCACGCAGTGTGTGCTCTACGCTAATGATTCATGCGTCCGGTGATTTTTATAAACCGGAGTGGTAGCCATGAGTTCGTCTCTTCAATGGGAAAGACATAAATCTAGTAAGGAGCCGAGTCCCAGAGGGATTTGCAGTCACGCCGCCTGCGCTTTCAAGCTTTTTGCGTCCTTCGTTTTTTCGGGTTTTCGACCCCTGAGAGCGTGTGTGTTGTGTTTTGGACTACCTCTCATTCGTCGACGGAGAGCGCGCCACCTACCTTTCCCCGCCCAAAGCAAAGGGGGCGAACCCCCGAAGATCGATATGTGTAAATGTACATATATAATAATGTATATGCATTTGTTTACTTTTTGCGGATACAGCGAAATGGGCACCCCCCCCCCATTTCTCTTTCGCCCCTTCGTCACTCTCCCCCCTCCTCCACTCCCTCGATCCCCCCATGGAAACAGGTCTTCCTCGGAGATTATATTTCCTTGGATCGTAATCCAGTTGCACACTCCCGCTATTGCCATTTTGGCTCAATCCCATGGCACACTGATTCCATCCCTCTCATTCCGTTCGTGAAGCCTTATCTAAGCAGTTTTATAATTATAACCCCTCGATACCACTTCAAGCAATCTCTTCTTCATCGCTAGGATTTATGAAGGTAGTTAATTTTCATCATGCACGTATCAGTATTTCGACAAAGTCCTTCCGGTTGAATTCTTTCTCATGTCGTAAAAAGATCGCGAAAGGGGGGGGGGGAGATCGGGCAGCTGGAGTCTAATTTTTCTTGATGATTCCATATTTACGATAAAAATGTCACCTTAAGATTACCCGTTTAAACTATAGTCAGTGATTTTTTAAAATTTATTTTCTTTCTGTTGTATTGATTTGATTAGTTTTACGAGGTATTTAAAGCATCGTGATATCATTGTAGCACGTAAAAGGTACTTATTAAATATATAATTTTAGTAAGATACGAGTATTATTATTTCGAAACAAAATTGCTAGTTTCCCCTTTAGTGTTAGTTTTAATTTTACATTTACTGGCGGGCCGTTCCAAATTCCCATCAGAATCCCAGCGCCAAGTGTTTGTTGCCTGCTGCGAAATCCGCAATCCTATCCCGTCTCCGCTGGGGATCAAACCACGTGGAGACCTGGCGGGAAGGTCAGCACTCGCAGTGACCAAGTAGCCAGTCCTCGCTTTGCGTCGATCTGTTATTGGTCGTGTCACTCGTAGTACGTCCGATTGTCGTTTCCCTGATTTTTTCTCATCCTCCTCATGATCCGTTTATCGAAACATTTGGAGAATTCCCTTTGGAGCTCTCACCGACTTTGATTTGTAAACAAAGTTTTTATCTTGCAGCTGTGCATGAGTGAAATTAAACAAAGTTTGAAGTCTAAAAGGTGCAAGTTTATGCTGTAAAATTTCATTTAAATTTCAAGCGTAAATTAAAAACGGTGGCGTCCATTTTGGTACGTAACTATTTAGGCAGTCGGCAATATGATGACCCAAGGGGTTACTGCCAGAAGCGGCGTCTACGTCCTGAGAATATTCCAGAATGCATAGTTCCATTAGTTTCGATCGTTATCCGGGATCATTTACATTGATTCTGATAGATAGGTTTCGGAAGTCTTAATTTCTGATACTTAAGGTACTGGTGTATTGTTTTCTAGCCTTAGGCACCAAACCATGGTACTGGTACTTCGCTCTCGTCCCATAGGTATCAACCCATGGTTATTACGTGTTTCATATTTTTGCTCTATTGTGTTTTGGGAAGTCGCAATCTTTTTTCCAGCCGTTCACTCTTTGTCGATCCCTTTTTCTTCGAGGTGTTTGAAAATGTGGCCAAGTGGCGACGGCCCCCCTCTATTTCGGCCCTGGGGCCCCTGGGGGTAAGAGTATTTGGTGGGAATGCGGGGAAGAAGGGGGGGAGTGGGAAAACGTTCACGGACGTCGTTCGAGTTTGAGGCGACATGGGGGGGGGGATGTGGTCGCGTGTGCTCGGGGTCCTCACTCCAGCTCCCCTCCAGAGGGTGGGTCCCATGCCCCGACAATTTGCATGTCCCGATCGGAGTGGTGGAGGGCGGGGTCCTTGGTGGGTGAAGGGAGGAGGAGGAGGAGGAAATGAACGCGGACGTGGTGAATCGATTCCCCCATGGGGGAGGGGGGGGCAATCGCCTGGGGAAAAGGATTGAATGGATATGAGACCCATCGCTCCGCTCCTTCCGAGCCTACGTACGCAGGAAATATATGCCGCGCGTGAAAACAGAACGGGGCGAGGGACGAAGAATTGCGAACGTAGATATATTGCCAGAATTCGATGAACGTCCTGACTCAAGGAAAGAGGGCTGCAGTTAGAAATATAAACGATATAAATAAAAGTATATATTTTGTGATCTGCTCGATTCCGCCTTCCCCAACTCTCCTGTTTTCGTTTATTGTATGTGTTCCTATCCCTTTTCCTTTTTCTATTTCCAGATGAATGAATATATATATATATATATATATATATATATATATATATATATATATATATATATATAATATAGATTGCTCGCGTATGTATATTGAAAAAATCTTTGAATGGAGGTGAATCATTCTTTAACTCCACATAATATTTTCCTCTTCCCTTCGTGCCGTCCAAAATACGTGTTGTTTGCCTCCTACTGCCTTGCTTACTCCACGTTCTTCCTTCTCCCACGGCTACCAAAATTATTAACTTTTATTTACTTCCTTTGCCTACTTGTTCTATTTCTAAGTTTCCCAGCAACTTCTAATCTACAACTGCAAAATCGAACACACATCAATTTGTCTTTATTTCTCTCCACCTTATTTTAATTTCATTTTCTCCCTTTACGCTCCCCGATCGCCACATTTTAAGAATCTGTAGACTAGGTTCATCTTGTTGACCAACATCACTCAACATTCATTTTCTCATCTCAAGTCTTACCAATTTGCCCTCCCGTCCTTATTTTTAAAGCTCGCGTCGTGAATTTATTCTTGCATGCAAACGATTTTCTTTTTAACCCATTTTTTTCATCTTCTCCTCCTCACTACCATTCCCATTAATGCCTGTAATAACCCCCTATTTAGTGAAGTGTTGCCGATGTAAACATACGCGGTGAATTTCGGAAATCTCAAAAGAAAGATGGAGCGTGAGGTGGAAATTGAATGGCGAGGTAGAGAAGATGCGTTCACTTAAGATGGAGCGGTTCTATAGTGTGAGACATATTAACGATCATTCTAATGGAAATGTCCTCGCGGAGAAAGCCCAGTGAATGAACAAAGGAGCATCGAGCGTGAAAGGAGCCACCGGCGAAGCGAACAAACAAGAGGTTGATTTATAAGGGGATAAAACATTTCATGGCGAAATTATATATTTCAGGACTTGGGTTTTCGCATCATTTGTGTGGCCTTCAATAGATTAAGGGACATAACGTCGCATTTCGTCCGGGCGGGGCGGGCCCTAAGAATGGGCGATTGGAAATGTTGACGGAGGACGGTAATCAAGGGAAGAAGGAAGAGAATTCGCCGAAGCGGGGGGAGGGGGTGGTGATTAAAATACAAGCACGAATATAGGTGGGGGTGGACGGTTTTTTGGTTAGGAGTAGAGGGGATGGGAGTGAGAGAGGGTCAGAGCGGAGAAGACTGTTTTTTTTGGAATTCGAGCCAGTATATTATTGCGGCGGTCGCTTCCCATGAGGCCAAGCGGAAGTGAGGTAGGGAGAGCCAACTGAATTAAAACATGCAAAAGATGAAGCACCCAAAAAGAAAAAAAACGTTGTATTGGTAATCGTATTGGGCCTGTGCTGGTTAATTCGTATGCATTTGGATTCCGGGAACTTTTAATTGGAAAGAGAAAATTACTGTGTGGGCGCATCTTCTGCACGGGTCCCCATTAGATATGCGCCAGCATATCTAATGTAATTGCCAGCGGCGGTACGGTCACGGGACCTGTTTTTTTTCGCTGTATTGTTTCAAGCGGGATGGGTTCCGGGAAATAAAAGGAAATTGATTTGGCCACGAGCTGAGCTGTGGACTACTCGAAGTAATTGAGTAGTCATGCCTATCGATAAAAGAAAGCCTTTGGTTAGGGTTCGTGAGAGGATAAATTCATTCTAAGGGGGATACAAAATAAATCATTTGTTTTATTTATTGTTAAGGACCTTCAGAATGCGATGTGCGACGTTATTTTAAGGCCATCCAATACATTTTACGCTTTAATTAAAATGCAATAACTTAAGCTTTCTGAGAGCTTTCGTTTTGGATTAGCGTACTACGCGCGTGCGCAACCTCCTTTCGGCTCGTTTTCGAAGGAAAAGAAGATCGTTGGTCGACCATCCACATAACCGGAAGCTCCGTGGCTGTAATTCATCCGGACGCCATCAATTGGGTCGAGATTTGTTATTGATTTGAAACCTGCTTCGTTTATTGGAAACACTCAAAGTCATTGGGAAAAGAAATGACCGACTCTTAGTCATTCATCTTTTCAGTTTTAGCGCAGAACTCCTGCGCTGAATGATGACGCCTCCATCTTCATCATCATCCTTCAAGGGTTTGCGGCCGAGAGTGTTAGGGACTCGGCCAGAAGAGAGGAAGAAAGGGTTGATTAGTGTTACACTGTTACTCTTCACTCATTTCTGATTTCGTTACTAATTTGTTAAAGAATGAATAAGCGGTTTTTAAATCGATCAATTGGAATGGCTCGAAAAATGTCACTGTTGCCCAACTTACCGATACAGTTTGCCATAGCGTTATTTTGCCTATTTAGCGATTTACCAGGAGCCGAGTCTTTCGAGTCTTCGTGGACTCCAATCTCAGGTTACTTAGCAAGTATAAGCAATGTCATGTCTTTCTAATGGCAGCGGTTCACGAGACGCTTAGCTTGCCTTCTCATTGCCTTCAATTCCGGAATCATTGTTTTATGAAATGGGTTCCGCATGTCTGTAGAAGATTCAGGTGCTACCAAAATAGCCCCGAGAAATTATTTAAGGGCGTTCCATATCTCAAAATATTTTGTGTCAGGTGTTTCGGGACTTCGTACGACGACCCGCCAGGAAACTCGCGCTATCCTTCCGAACCCCTGAGGGCAGTCCTTGTGAGGTATTATTTGATAATTACCACAGGTAGGTCCATGTAAGTGATTAATCCATCTGTTTAGCCTTAAAATGCAACAAATGTTTGATCGACAATCCACGAGTTGGGCTCTCCTTCCTGTCTCATCAAAGCAAGCAACATATGTGGTTATTTTGCTTTGGCAATCAGGGAAACCTTGGGTTAGACGTCTTATTCATTGTCTCGGTGCTGCACTCTTTTTCCTGCATTTGAAGAACATGGTGACAATTCCTATAACTCCTCTTAGCCTCCAAATTGGGTTAGTTCCCGTCGGTGGGCGGAGGCTAACTTGGTTGTATCTCTGCTCTTCCTTGAATAAATGATGCTTATATTCCCCTCGAGGGAAGAGGGATGTGGTGGGGTAGGTTTGGGAAACTCGGAATGCCCGTATTTATTTCTCTCCTGTTTTGCTTCGCTCTGTTTAATCCTTACCGATATTGATTTTACAAGGGATGGTAAACAAAGGAACCGCCTACGTGAGAGATTATTTTTCCTAAGGGCAGCCCCTGAATAATTTAGGGTATATTTTTACGTCGATATACAATCCGTGATCTGCGCTGCTATAAAAAAATCCATTCATTGAAAAAGACTCGATAATAGATAATTCGATACTCAAGTAGTCGCCCAGTTAAAGGGCAGTGCGGTTGGATTTCTTCAACGGGACTGACGAGCGCCCGAAATAGGTCGAGTCGAAAAGAGAAAATTTAATGGATTTATAAAAAAAGACTGCGTTGTTCTTCCTTCATGGTTTTCTCTTCTGTCCATTCGCATCCTGTGCCCTTTTTCAGGGCAGGATGGCACCGCCCTAGCTACAAATGATTTTGCGCACGGTAAAAAAATGGCACTGCTCTGCTTGGGACCCACGGGGTTACGTAAGCTTATTTTGACCGGCTTCCCGGTCGATGCGTGTGTGCCCTCTTGTGAACAAGGAATGATGAATGAGTGCACGCACGTAGCTGTGGAGGAGCAACCGGAGGAATATTCGTCGCGCTGCTTTTAACTTTCCCACTCGCGTCGATGGAGAAGAACGAAAGAGACAAAATCATCGATACGTACGCAGTGCAGAGACTTTGCAATAAGAGCGTCTTCAATGGGAATAATAGCTGAGGGATGACGTTAAAAAAAGCACACGGGTGGCAATAACACGGAGTATAAGGCTTGTAATAATGGATTCAAACAGGTCATGAGAGAGAAGATGTTGGATCTTTGAAGAAGTGCAAGGATTTTCATAGCATACCAGTCTTCAACATGAGAACTACCGCTAAACAAAGGAGTTCATACATGCGAATGAAAAGTGTGAGAGACCGAAGGAAAACAAGAATTATCTCAGAATAAACCTCATGAAAGTCATTGTTAAATGAATATTTATAACTATCTCGAATTTCCAACTTAATTTCTAAGGTTAATGTTTAGTTAGTGTTCCCTCAATGAATGATTTCATATTCGCCGGTCGGAACTACAGTAATCGATGAAGTGGTTGGGAGTATATTTGAGAAGGGTCACTAAAGTCACTTAATACCACGCCCAACGGCGGGTGAAATTCACACATCAAGCTAGGGGGGCCGGTTCATTTCCTCGTACCCCCCATGTGGTTTCTCAAGAAGATCTGGTACCCGAAAAAACACGCAGCTTGGATAAAGCTGGCCCTGAGGACCCTCTTGTTTACAGTCCAGTACTCTTTCCACTGGGCTTCCACGTCCAAATTCACTGATATTCGCTGGAAAACGTACAACTATCTTTCATGATGCTAATGGAAAATGAAAAGACCCTTGTCACCTCAATGACGGTGTAGTAGAACGATAACCGTTGTCGCTAAAATTTATTTTCATTGAAGAAAGCCAAGTTGAAAACAGTTATGTCTACGTATGTTCATTTCTTTTTCATTTAGTTCCCTATTTAAGTGATAATTTTTTCAGAACTTGGTTGGCTATTTGCTGGAGGGGAGGAGATCAAAATCTTTGAGGTAGTGGGGCGCATGACTCTGAAAAATAGTTGGGAAGCTGCGAGGTGAGGGGGTTCATTCAATTTCGTGATTCGAGCCCCAGGTGTTGGGGAGGGAGTGAGCGGTGGGCCGGCCTCCCCCACTCCGCGACAATGACCTACGCGGTGTGCCATTGGTGTGTACGGAGCACGCGCAAGTCGGCTTTAAGTGGGCGGAAGGCGGAAGAGTGCCGTGTACCACGCGCCCAGCCTCCGAAACGGATGGACGGTGATGCTGGTAGGCTGCGAGGGTGGAGAGAACGGGAAAAGCACTTAATTTCCGCTAAGAGTACAGAGAAGGGTTCATGCTAACTTTTAATCCTCACTTTTTGCAGAATTAGGCATTTTGCTTAGAATTGTTTTGATTTCATAAATGTAATTTCTTTTTAAGTTGTATAAAGTTGGTAGAGGAAATGTGGAGAGGTGGTTGGATGACAAGAGGGGGGAGAGGAGGAAAAGAAAAGGCTCTTTAGACCGGCAGGTAGAAGTTACGAGGAACTGAAGACGGAAATAATTTAAGGCGGACAGGAGGCGAAGAGAGTCTGAAGTTCTCGCGAAGGGTAGAAGATAAGACGTAGTCGTTATGAACCGTCCAAATTCTACCTTTACTAAGCAGACAACCTTGAACGAAAGTATATTCTTACACAGCTGATGGTCAAAATAAGGTAATTCTTCATGGACGCATTCGCATTTCAATTGAAAATTACAGTCAGCATGTACAAAACGCGCGCGGTCTTCATTAGCACAGACCGGCCCGTGGTCTTATCATTGTCTTCTGCTGGTGTCGCCGTCCTTATTTCCCTGCGTTCTGGTCCTCTCCTTCGCAGGGTTGCGTTTCCTCATGTTCCTCCCTTTGACTCCCCTCTCTCAACCCTGACTCGGCGCATTTTCCACTATTTCCATGGGGAGGGTGGTCCTAATTTCAAAGCGGTGCGTGAGGGATGAGACAACAGTGCACCTGTCCGGGAGATTTGGATGGCGAAAGAAAGGGGTTCGCGAGGATTGCGCTCTTCAAGTGACGCGCCCAAGGTCCAGAGGGGGAACAGCGATGGGGGGTTGGAGGGGGGGGGAAGAGTGGGGAATTGGGAGGAGAGTGACAGTGCGGGCGTGGTGGTGGCGGATCTGACGCTCGCGTGTGGGAGCCCGGTTCTCCCCCCCCCCCGCCATCTCCCCCGCAGCGGCGTGCGCTGTGGCCTTGGTGGGCCCGCGAGAAGGAGGCGGCGATTGGCGGCGAATCAGAAGAACCCTCGCCTCGTCTCATTTTCGCGGAAACGCTCCGAAAAATCTCTCCTTCCGCATGTTTCTTGCATCACTCCCTTCCCCCCCACCTCGTTCTCGCGCTGTCTGCGTCGTCATTCCACTTCTCCAACTCACATTTTTATCGCCTAAAGGTTTCCCAATTTAGATGTGTTATGATAGAAGTCAAAAGATAAAAGATACACACTAAGTATCTCGGAACAACTAGTGTAAAATGTAAGTTACAAGGCACTGAGCTCACTCCGCTTCACACATGCTGTCTGATATTTCGAGTACGATAGTAATATAGATATCTACGTTACCAGGAAACCACAGGGGACGGATGGAAAAAGGGACCGGTCACACGACTCATGATGTGCGAAGTTCATATTTCGTTTATTATCCTTAGTATTATGCACACCGCTCTACCCTCTCCTATCAAACCAAACTGAGTTGATTACCGTCGTTGTACGAGTATTAGACAAGGAACGACGGAATCACGTCAACTGAGCGAGAAAATTAAACCGGCTCTCTTCAATTTATTTGACGAGCATGAAGGGCACGTGAGCGATCGGCGTAATTAGTAGGAACATGGTGGTCTTTTTGCGTGCTCCTACTCTCGCAGATGTTCACCGTATTCATGGAAACATATGTAAGTAAATAATCAAAACCGATCGTTGGGGAAATCAGTGCTGTGTGAGTAGTATTTTATCATTTGACTTTATGGCGTTATCGTTTTTGATTTGTAAATAGATTAACCAAGGATAAAAAAAGAACCTCGCGTCCTATTGTTTTCGCCAATGGTCGCCGTGGTGCGGCCATCGCTTTCTTTCTTCCCCGATCCATCCACGCATTACATGAGCGAATCGATTTCGGAGCGAATCCACTCGTAAAATCCCACGTAATTTTTAGTGCGCAGATAAAACACGTGATGGGGCATTTCGATCCATTCCGTACCTCGATGTGTAAAGCGCTGTTTAGATCCTCCACAATTTTCGCTATTTTTTCCTTCAATCATCCCTGCGTTGTTTACAGTCATTCTTAATCGCGGTCACGTGACGCCCTTTGCACTTTACTTATTCATTTTTATCGGGAGACTGGAAAATGCGCGTCGCCACTTCCACGAACTGCCTGTCGTGTTTATGTCCGTGTTTCGCGTGGGGAGTTGGGAAGTCTCGCAAACGACGAGACCTATTTCTTCCGCACTTCCCAAGTAGCCAACATTTTTTGAGTTAAGGCGGTGTTTTTAAGATAAGAGGCAAGTTCTCCACGAGTGAAGGGCTGAAAGATAGAAGGTCCTTCTAGCCGTGGGTAAGGTGAAGGAGACCTTGGCTGGGAGGGACATCCGGCATTCTACATCAATCGTTCAGTTAGGGGAGTTTTCCAACTAACTCTTCATATATAAAGTGTTATTCCTTTTCCCTATTTCTCCTGTGATTGAAGGAGTAATTTTGAGAAGTTTATAACTTTCTCATTTATTTCATTCACGCCTATGGGCAATGTAAAATCGATTATTTGAAATAAATTGAGACATTTGTTATGCAATAAATTGAGAAAATCGATCAATTTTTTACCATTAGAGTTTCACTCGTACTATTTTGAATTAATGTGCTTTCTTTTTGAAAATTCCAACCCCATATGTAGGCCTTTTATGCGAATCCTCCAAAACGATTCTCATGCCCACCTGATTTTAAGTAGTGCATGCTTTTTTGCAACTTTAAAAAAAAGGTTATATTGTAAATATTGTTCCCGACCTGCCACAAGTTTTGAATTAGTTTCAATTAATTTTTTTTTGAATCAGCATGGATAAAAGGGTTCATTAATGTAATTTTCCTAATTATTTCCGTCTTTGAGAAATATCAGATGCGAATGGGATTTAACTCCGACTCGAAATTTGATAATCTAAACTTAATGCAAACAAATTATTAATCGTGCGTTCAATGCCAAATCGTAGAATTCATGGAAGTTTTCTCCTCAAGAACATACTATTCCTAACAGTTGTTTGTGGATGATCGTCAGTTTCGATTTTTTTCCTTTTGAGTGTCGAACATGTGTGTGTTTGGTTGGAGTCGCTTTTCCCGCTTCGGAGTGGAGCGAGAGCGCATTTCGAAGATCATTCTAGTGCGCAGTGTTGGAATATTTTGATTTTTCATAACACGACAGCCTTCCTCCTGCCCACCCACTAATACGCCTCAACTTCAGAGGCAATGGGGAGCATTCTCGAGGAACCATTCTCGAAGGAAAATTTCCCAGGCTCCGGATTGGCCGCGCGCTTCGTGGGTCCTCCACCACCGCACCCAACCTTTCTTTTCCCGTGCGTCCGCGAATGGCAGCGTGGTCAATTGCGGGGGTCCCCTCCCTCCCCCCCCCCTTTCCGTAAAGTCTTCCTTCTTCCTCATCCTCTCGAAGGCGAATTAGTCGGTGCGTCACATCCAAGGTTACATTTTCGACGTCCCCGGGCCCCCGATCGCCAATCCCCTTTTGCGTGAGCCACTGCGCACGCGTTGGTGCGCCGCGGGACGTTCATTTCGCATTCCCCCCCCCCACCCCCTCTCGCCGCACGTCACCGCACCCGCGACGACGCCATCGGAGATTTCCCCGAAGGAAAGAAGCCGGCCGGCCGGCTGCCGGTTCCCTCCCTCCCTCCCTTCTCGGAACCGTCGGCAGAATTCCCGGAGGAATCTTCCCCCTCTCCCTTCTCCCTCCTCTGCGCGCACCCTCAGCTGAGGCGCTCTTTATCGGCATTTTGCAAGAAAACAATAGGGCGGCGTTTATTGTGAACGATATTATTTCGCCCTTCGATTTATATATTTCTCGTGGATAGCGAGACGTTTAAATGCATTGCGACGGAGACTTTATCGTGCTTCTCTTTAATTCGCTCTTTTTTTTTATTCTAGATTAGTTCTTTGACCTTGACTGAGTCGCAGTAGAAGTCAATGATATCGCACGAAAGCGGTTCGAAGTTAAACGAATGTCAAGTGTACTGCGGTCCCGGTTCCCGAGGAGAAAATATTTTAATCGATATACGGGTGTACTAATAATAGCACTGTCTTTCCGTGATTCCCAATTCAAATTTCACTAAATACTCCGATGATTGACGTATTTGAATCAGGTAATTAAGAAAAAGGTTTCGATTTTTTTCCGGTGATACTTATAATTGAATGTTCTTAGTCTCCTGATTAATTTGTCTCCTCGCACATTTTCCCAATTACCTGATGCCCCAAATAATCACTTGTCTGAATTGTAACCTTTTGTTATAATGTCAAAATGGCCCATTTTCCGATGCCATACTTGTAATTAGGCATGGAAAGTTTTGATATGGTCTTGTCTCGACAAGAAAACATGTGTGAATCAGCATTTTCAATTTTTGTTGGCGAAGATTAATTGGATATCTGACGAATGAAAACCCAATTTCATTAAGACATCCCTATAGCCGATGTTAAGTCACTCTTTTGGATTATCTAGTCACAATTTTGAAACCAGGTGTTGCTCACCTTGAGATGTATCTTAGGTGGGTCAGTCGTGTGTGAATTTCGTAACGCTGCCCTTGGTTAGTCGACCCATTTAGTGGAATTGCTTCACTTTGCTTGGCGTGTCGTATTTATGCACTTTATAAGCCCTCTTACTCTCATCTACCCAGGTGCAATACTCGTATCTCGTTCAATTTTCCCGGCCGTTTAATCATTCGAGATCTCTTCGGAATTAATAAGGCCCGATAAACTTTCCAAGTCTCAGCAAAGTGTCCTAAAATATCTTATCTTAATCATCCCAGAGATTCCTTTTAATGCCCATATTTGTGTTGCAGTTTTCTTTACTTTGTCAAATCATGTTTCTCGTCAGTGATAACTTAATAATTAAACTATAGAGACTTAACGGGGAGAATACTCTTCGTGCAACTAAGTATCATTTGCGTCTCCAAAGTTTTTGGTTCCGCGATTATTTCACTGTCTTTCAGAGTGTTCAACCATTCTGATCCCAATATTTACTGTATTTTTCTTAAATTAGTAAGTTTTTTAGGGGAAGTAAGTGAACTTAATAGAATAAATGAATGATTGGGAGAAACATTGAAGAAAAATGTCTAATTTTTCCCAGTATCTCAGTCAGTGCATTTAAGGCTTCAGAAAATACAACCAAAATCAGTCCTAAGCAGAAGGCTTTATACTCTTTTGTCTCATAGCATTGCATATTTTGAACATGTTTCCCATTCACTGAATTACGTCCAAATTTTCATCTCTCGTCCCCACCATTTTTCGCCAGTTGGGGTATTTGGCCAAAGGACGCGTGCCCTCGCCTCTGCGACCTATGACTATGGGCACCGAAATGTGCCCATAGGTCCGAATTCCCAATCCTTCCTTTCTGCCAAGCGAGGGAGGCAGGAACTGGGACGGGCGAATGGTGACCGCATCCGATAGCCAGGTTGTTATTCCCTCCTCTCTTCTTTGGGCAAGTTCGGAGGAGAAGAGGAGAGACGTTGCGAAATGGATTGAGAATGAGGAAGTGGGGTTTAGTGCTTGCGGAAAACATAGCATCGTAGTTGAAACCCTTAGCAAACCCTCGTTAAAAAGAACTTAGTTTGCGCGGGGATCCCCTTAATGCGAACAGACATATTATGGGTGATTTTTCAACTAGTATTCATGGGCATATTGGCAAATCAGATTTTTTCAAACAAGATCAATTTTGGTCCAATATCAATTTTTATGTACTATCGTGGGTTTACTCAGTTTTTGGAATGTGCGATACTCGATTTATTTCAACTAAGATATAAAGTATCGAGATGATTAAAGTGTAGTTTGCAGGCTTATCGGACAAAGTTTGCAAATATCGTTCTCGTCGATATGGGAGGTTAAGAGGTGGCGAGAAGGCACAACCAAAACTTGACACGCTGCAAATTTCCGTCGAATAGCACAGCGAATTGAAAATTTTACGCGCTGTGTCGATGAATCGACATTCTCTCGAGATTAGTTTCAAATCGAAACGAGATCCTCGCAAGTTCGGAATTCGTCCAGCCTGCGTGTGTTTCACGTCGCACGCACCAAGCATCATCATCCCCAAAACCTCTCCCCCCACCTTTTCCAATCTTCCCGATGTTTCGGCGTCGTCCACCAAAGTGCACGGCTTTGGCGCCTCTGTCGCCACGCGGAGTTCTCGCCCAAATGTTGGCAGTGGGTTTCGGCGCGGTCGCGAATCTTTTCTCTGGGCTCGAGTGCGAGCGTGGGTTTTTGTGCGTCGGATCGGAGGGGAAGGGATGGAAATGAGGGATGAGGGAGGGAGGAAGAGGGGGGGAGAGCAGAGGGGCGTAGTGATACAGCGGAGACCTTGTGATACGGCCGGTTCACCTCCTCCATCCGCGGGAGCCCGCACGTGTGACGTAACGGGTTTAAATCGCCTCAACAGTATCTATCGTTGCCCTCACTCTCCCACACCCCACTCTCTTCCCCCCACCCCATCCATCCCCCTCCCCTCCCTTCCCCCGCGACGCCTCCCTCTCTCTCTGTCTTTCTCTCTCCAAACAATTGCGCATCATTATTTCCCCAGCGAATGTTTCCGTTCTCAGCCACCATCCCTCTCTCTCCGGCATCCTCCACGACAGCCAACTCGCCGCTTTGGGGACCCTTCTCCTCCCGAATTGGTACTCCGAGTAACCCGCAAGGTCTCTCATTGTCTTCAATCGATGCAGTTGCTTACTCTCATCCCTCCGTATACTTTTCGTTGGACACGTTTCGATAATTTATTTGATGTAGTCCGACGCCCTACAAACCCACACCAATTCCTACTTAGACCTCGTGTCATCACGATTCGCGAAATTATCGAATGGATGATTTTAAGCTCTTCACGCGAAATTATGTAAAGTAAGTGGTCCAGCGAATGTCGCGACTTTTCCCAGCGTGAGAAATTTTCAGGTTTGGTATAATATTTAGGAAACCTGGGAAATTTAGGAAACCTAGGAAAATGGGATAAGGATTTTAAAGTTTTCCAGGAATAAAAAAAATTAATTGAAAAATACGGTTCAATTAATTTAAGTTGCTTGGTCATGACAAACTGAAGGATCAATTTCACTAAATAGTCTATCTAACAAATGGAAGCTAAGTCCCTCCACACTTGATTCTTTTCCCATCACGGAGTTACTCGACTCCTCCATCTTTCAGCCTTTCATTGCTTTCGGTTTCTATCTCGTTCTTTCAGTTCGCTGTTTTTGTTTCTCCCCATCGACAAAGGATGAGGATTGCATCATGCTCATAACCATTCTCATTCATTTCTGAGGTCAATTTGCAAAATTTGCGTGCGTTACGTCCTATCTCTCACTCTTATCTTTAAGGAAGACTCATTTTCGTTTAAGATGTCGGGGTCGTGTTGTAATCGTCAGGATGGTTTGACGCAATAATCAGCGTAGAGCGTAAAATGATTTACGCGGGCATCTTTTATTTTTGCAAAAGTGTTTTGGCCACAACTGCGCGTTCCTCAGGTCCCCCTTGTTGGCGCCTCCCGACCTCCCGGGTTGCATTACGTACGGTAATACGATTGGCAGGAGGCTTCCACCCGGTGCAAGTGGGTCGGGTTGGACCCGGAGGTAACGAGCATTCAGCGGAAGGGTTGTACTAAGAGCGAGTGGTCTCGCTCCCCATGGCCCTACTGACGGGTGCCCCTCGTCTCTCTTCTTGTTGGTGCCTTGGCACGAACCACCGTCGAGGATGGCACCCACCACCCATGGAGGAAGGTGCTTCCCTCCCCTCCTCATCTGCCCGCTTTGCTGGAAGGAGGATGTTCGTGAACTTTGCCCCGAATCCGTGCCAGGCGGCCTGTTTTTGGCTCTGGTCCGGTTGGAGGTTTTTCTTTTATGGTTTGGAAGGGGGTGGGTGAGTGATATATATGGATTAGAAAAAATGTGTGCCAAGCATGCTCTTGTAGTCGTTCCGGAACAAAATGACCTCTGAAAATGATGAGGTCGCTTTGTTTGTGGCCTCGCAACATGAAAGCGTTGCTGTGTGCGTGCGAAGCGGGGAGTCGCGTGCTTCAGACCCCGGATTGAGTGAGCGACGGGTTCCGCAGTCCAACTGTGCTCTCGGGTGAGGGCGAGCACACGTGGATGCCATCTCTTCACGTGTTTACCGCTCCGAAATTCAGCCTCGCGCCAATTTCTGAGGCCGGTTGAGCCGTGAACCGAATCCATTGGTAAACACACAGCATGGGATTTGTTTTCTCAATGGGAGGTATCACTTTCATTATTAAATGAGTCGTTCATTTCGAAGAATTATTCTTAAGTTTGTACTATTTTACTGCTCGCATCGTTGAACAACATTCCAATCCTCAACTAACTAATTCAAGGTCATTATCGAGTTGTATTCCGCTTTGTTTTTTTTGCACGTCGGGGATAAATCATTCTCAGATTTACGTTCATTGAACCTGATTGATACGTAATAAAAATTTGTTGATTTATTTACTTAATCACGCGTAGTTTCCATATCACTATTAGAGTACCAAATTAATTTTTACCGTGTTAATATGCGTTTTTGAATTATCCATGACAAATAAATAATCATGGGAAATTTTCACAAAAATCGAGAGACAACTATATTGGATTTATATATATATATATATATATATATATCTAGAGGCACAGTGAATTCCAGGGTACTATAAGAAGAGATAAAATATGAGTATTGCCTCATCGGAAGACGAACTAGTATATAAGGTGGGGAAAGCGATACAGGACCAGTGTTACCGGGAAGAAGGGCTGTCGTGAGCAATCTTACTTTCCTTTTGCAAATCGTTGCTTCATTTAAACCGTCCGTAACTTCTACAAACGCTAATTAGACTGATTATATTAAATAATATTTCTTATTAAAAACGCTAATTGTAAATGTCAAACGCGTAGAGGCATTAGATATTCCTGGAAAATCACTCCGAATCTTCCGGCCGTAAAAAAATTCAGATTCCCAAAAGTATTCTTTGTGAAATCGAGCACTACGTGTTTGTATAATATTTTGTGAATTGTCGACTTTTCAATAAAATGCGAGTACATATGTGGTACTTCAACAGGTTGGTATGAGCAGCACTAGTTTATTCTTACCGTGTATCCCGATTATCTCTTGCGGAAAATGCATATTGGCGTCGTTTGTACTTTGGGGAGAATGGTGGGGCGGGGGAGGCGCGTGTTTTTATAATTCGGATGATGGAGTATGGAGCGACATCGACTTACTTCTGTCGCTGTGAGGGAGCCATTAACCCGTCGACGGCGGACGGTTTCCAAGTGCGTCAGTCTTCACGGATTTCCATTACGTAAACCTGTCGTGTTTACTCGAAGAGGGGTGGATCTTCCTCCTCCTCCTCACCCTCACACTTATCGATAGTTCTTTCCTCACAATTGCTTTTATTCGGGTCCTTCCCCGAATTCCTCTGCATTTCTTTCGGAGGCGAACCTCCCCACTCATTATCTTTGAAATACGAAGTTCGTCTGAGAAGAATCGTTTCGCAAATAAATTGTTTTCTCCTTCCATTTCTTGAACTTCCTTGGCAACTAAAAAATCGCCTACATTAGGACTTATCTCTCCGTCTCAAATTTAAGGATTTCTTGTTTTCGTTAAGCTTGCCGGGTCGCCGAACCGGTCTCACATATAAGTAAATAAGTATAGGTCCGCGCGTGGGTTGTGCCTCTTCCGGATAGTTTTCCAGTTTCATCTGCGCGTTAAAAGGCTGTGTCTGCAATTCCATTCGTGTTGTCGTTTTGACCGGACAAACGTGTTCTGCATCCCGTACGCATTCTCGTGTTTGCGGCTTTTCGTCCTCTCCCAAACATCACGGTGGCTCCGCGTAATTCGCGCTCGTAATAAATTCGTGTCGGTCGCCCTCGGTATCTCTTCGTCCATTGAGCTCGCCATATTTCTTCTTCCTTTTTGTGTGTGCGAAACCTGTACGTCTAGTTTGCGGCCTACTGTTTATTGCTCCGTAGTAAGCAGACAGTTGGAAGAGGTAGTATTTCGCCCGGGGAGAGCAGCGTGTCGACTGACGTCACTTCGCTCCTTTCTGGGTTTTTGTCGTAAGGAGAGGCTGATACGAGTTTGGTGGGCCACGTTGCCATACGGCCCGCGAATTCGCGACCCGTATTTTCTGCCAAACAATGCCCGTATGACAATTACCCTTCAGGAGATGTTTGACATGTTTGCTATTCCGCACACTTTTTTGAACACAAATAGAAGATAAAAATCATCAGAGTGATTCGGCGAAAACTGCTGGGGTGGCACCATCATTCCTTCCACGCCGATAAAATCAGTTGCCAATAACATCGGGATTATTTTCATTGTTGATGGTAACGTATCAGTTAAGGTAGGTTTTGTGAATGGACACATCGATTACCTCTGCAACATTTCTAAGCCTCACCTAACACGACGCAACGTACGACGCAATTTTAATGCAAAATCGTGTTTATAGTCCCGAGTGTATCAAGTCTAGAATGCAATGGTGTCTCTTAATTTCTCTTCAAAAGATGGATCTTCCAAGGACAAGAGTGGTCGACTCTCTGTGCAGCGCAAACCTCACTCCGGGATCTCTCTTTGCGAAGAATTCCACGGCGGAGGAATGAAATATGGCCCGAGGTTAAAGAGTGCATGCCTCGTCATCCGATCAAAGGATTGCACCACACCCAGTGACCGTGGATTTGTACGACTCTCGTTGTCATTGCTTCTCTTCATCGTCGAACAGATATGCCCTTTCGCGTTTGCTTCGTTAAAAATTCACTCTTCCGCCGTACCCCGCCGTTTGAGACGCTCGAAGAAATGTCAGTCCAATCCGAAGATTGATCGACTGCAGTCCTCCACTCAATCCGATGCGGAATGCTCCTGCCCTGTGCACCCCGGTGGTCTTCTTTTCCCGACCCCGTCTCAATCTGTTAGCATTTTTTTTGCCCCCGTGAATATTTCCTTTCGTTTAACCCTAATATTTACAATGCAAAAATTTCGAAGGGTAAAAAAAAATCACTCGCCTTGACCGGGATTCGAACTCGAATTCCTCAATGTCCAAGCGTTTTAGGCGGTTCAGCTACCGAGGCTCAGTAAAAAAAAACGTCGGGGCATCTCCCGCAGTTTCTTTGAAATTTCCTTATAGTTCCCAATCAATGAATTTTTTTCTGAAAGCATTAAAAAAAGAGTAACAATAAGTACTGGAATGAGCAGAGGGATTCATGTAAACTACAGTGTTGGAGATAACGTCTTCCGGGCGGATGAAAAATATTGGACTTATTTTTTTTTACCACCCGACAAGTTTTTCACATCCAATTAAATGGCCACAGCTCGCTATTATTCCCTCCGAACTACCGACCGGTGCCGCGGGGAAGATTTGGAGAGGGAGAGGAAAAAACACGAATGGGCGGTCGCTTCATAGGATACGGTTTGGAAGAGGTGATAGGTTTGTGATAGCGTGGAGAGCACATAGCGGTTCGTGCGTGTGTGTGTGTGTATTACAGCGTCCGTGTTTTCGAGTTTATTTCTTTTTTATCCTTCTCCGCCGACTCCGGCCAACGGGAGTTGTGTTTTGGGATAATTGAGGGGATATCCTCGCGCCTCTCCAACGGCTCAAAGGGCGATTTCCCGAAATCGGTTCATCTTGACCATTGGAGGAGAGATCTTATTAGAGCTCGGTGAGCCACCTCCCCTCCAGGTGCGGCCTGCGCTACCCTCCCTTGGGCTCACGGTATCGCGATGTAGAGAGAAGAAAAAAAGGGAGTTTGTGAGGGTAGAATTTGATCAGCGCTGGGGGGAGAACATTTGGGGGCGGGTTAGTACCGGCCGGGGTCATCTTACGTTCGCGGATGGGCGTGGGAGAAGGCTTTCGTTTCGTAATTCCCACCCTTGTCTAACCCAGACGTAGCGGGAGGGAGGCAAGCGAGCTATTGCATGATAGAGTGATACTTGAGCATTGGTAATTGAGTCTATGAGTGCCTCTACTGCCCAATTCCCTGATCATGCTGCTATAAAACGTGTTCGTGCTCATTGAACGTACTTAGGGTATCGACAGTTTGGTATCCTTTTGATTACTGGAGACTTTATATCATTTTCTGTGTCATATCAAAAATGGAAATAAATGATGTTAGGATTTGTTACCATCCAACTAACGGGGATTTTTGCATGACTCTGTAGTGGTCATAGGAGCGATATAGCTTCCCGAGGAAGCTCTATTATACAATTTTATTTGAGCATACGAAAATGACTCATCGCAACATAAATGTATACATCTGTTTAAAATTTATTAGGTGTTGATATAATAGTTAAACAGTTAATTTGTTTTGACAAGTTATCAGCGTTCCAGGAAGTTTTATACGGTTAGTTATCGAGACTTTTGATTGGTTTTTACCTATCTCTTTCATTTCCTAGTCCGAGAGTTGTTTAGACAGACGTTGATGGCAGAAATAATGCGATCAGGAGGCGTGAGTTGGTAGAACATTAGATGGCAGTATGGAAGATGGGAATATTCGAATGATAAGGATTCTGTATAACTTTGTCTGACCGCGGTAGGGTCATATTCGGGTCCAAATTAGTCTTGTGTGTTTTCACACCCTGCCAGTGGCTTTCGGTACAAAAATATCAAATATGAAATGGCACAATAGAACTATGTGGTCATCTCGGTACCGTTTTTTACGCGTGAGGAATAGGCAGGAATTAGAGGGGGAGTCACAACCGTCGCGGAGGGATATAATCCGCTCCGCGGATAGGAATTTGCAGTTTTGCAGGTGCGGTGGCCCTTCCTCGAAACGCGTGATAAAACCGCTCCCCCGTCCCTTAGCGATGACATTCGTAGGGGAGAGTGCCATCCTTTGTTACGAGAGATTCGTTGCTCGGGCCGACCGAAGGTCGCCTTGGGATGAGGGGGTCGTAAGGGCAAATTGCACCCGGATATCCCGGGAGGTGCCCACGCAAGTGAGGACATGTGGACGGCGAGATCGCCCCAAGGGGTTAGCGGCATGATTTCACTCCGTTTCGATTATGGAAAGAAAACAGGGAGAAAATTCCGTTAAGCCGCAGGGTAGGGTGTGGAATTATTTTGATAATATCGCCCGAAATATTTACCAGTCGATAATCTTTGGGCCGTGGGAATATCGGAGGGAATCGAAATGATCTTGGTCGCGGTTCGTTTGTTCAACATTTCAAACGGGAGCGGATACTTTGCCATGGTGTCGTGAGCTGACACCTCAACCCGTGAAGTGCTATATCTCTAGTGTTCCACTTCACCTGTTGATGGCGTGCTTTGGAGTGGTGGAAATTTTAGATGTTCGTGTTTGAACAACGCGCCGCGATTAAATTGAGTCGGTAAGGAAATGTTAGACGCATCAACATCCAAGTATGGCCGAATGACTTCGGATATCAAATTTTCTCTGAAATTCGATTTCCGAAATCTAAATTATAATTCATACATTTCATGCATCAGGTTTCATAGTAAAATGTCAACGCCCGCCCTCCAGAGGACATTTTAAATTTTAACCGGAGCAGATTAAAAGCAAAACACACCCAAAAGAATACGTTTAGTCACCTTACCGCGACCGATGGTCAATAACTATAGTTAGTCCTCAATTAAACCAGAAAAGTTGTGAACGTGGAAATTATCGAATAAAATGCGAAAATCCAGGATGTAGGCGGACTCTTTCAAAAATACTATATTACGCGGGAGACGGTTTCATCCACTGTAGCTAAAAATGGAGTGATTTATTGAAAGCCCATCCTCTCTAAGCACGATAATAAATTAATTAACTTTTTATACCTAATGTTTTAATGTTAAATTGGGCTTAGATTTACCGAAAGTGACGGTGAGTGTAAGCTAAGTAGAGCATACGATCCCATGAGTGTAACTGTTTACTCCTCTGGTCGCTTCGGCGCTGCCGTCGTGAGAGCTTTTTCCGAACAGGGATGTCAACAAAGGGAGACCGCCCCTGAATCGAGATTCTCGGTCTAGGTCAGGGGTGGCGACTCTAGCCCACTTCTATATGCCCCACGAGGGCACTGTTTCTCACGTCACCCAACCAAGACACAAATGAGACACTGCTCATCTGCTCTTTGAAAAATTATGACACAATGCTTGAATATTTGCGATTATATCCTTTCATAACAATACTTGAGAAAGGTCGGAGCAGTAATTCGAGAATAACATTTCTGAAACTGGATAAATTTGTCATGTTTGGGGGAATACGCTTCAATCACCCCCCCCCCCCCCTCGGGTGTTTGCCTATTGCTAGGCGACGAGAGGGTGTGAAGAGAGTGGGTTACACCTATGGCGAGACAAAAAGTGGACGGTCCAAGTTGAAAAAAAAGCCTCGGTCCTCGTTTTATTCTCGGGAAAGGGGACGGTGCGCGCGTGCACCACGTGAGTGAGTTCAGCGGAGTCACCGGAATAGCGCCTCGTCGCCGCCCTCCGGCGAGTCGCTCGCAATCCACGGGGTTGGCACCCGCGGCTGTGACGCAGTCGGAAGCATCGGCGCTGATCAATGAACGGACGGGGTGGCGGCGAGCACATGGCTCTGTGCTGAGGCCGGCCGGCGCGGCGGAGCGGACCCAAACACTGCGAGTGTGTGTGGGGAAGGAACACGTTTAACAACGCCAGGGGTTGGAAGACCGCCGCCCTGCGCAGAGGGACAAGGGGGAGATTTCCCCTTCCCCTCCCCCTTCGTGCAATTAGCTGGCGTGGAACGTGGCCCGCGCCGTAAATAACCTTTCCTGCGCAAATCTTCACCCATTCCCAGCCAACATTCCGCAGAAAATGTTTTCACTCTTCGAGGTTCCGCGAATTTCATATGAATGCGCAACTCTTCGTAAATTAACGAGTCGATTTCCGTCATGGAGACGGTAAAAATAATTAAGGCGGCCTTCTTTTTAACGAAAATTCATAAACACAGCGAAGCAAAAGCAGTATGTATTTTGAATATACATTAATGCATAAATGTAGGTACGTATGTGAATATAATGGAAATATTACTGCATCATTTTATCCCCATTTACATATCAGAAATCATCTTTTACGCCTCATTTTATTTTTGAAAGTAAACAAAATTTACCACTGACTTTGGAGTACGTGTTTTGTCGTTTTCCTTGCGTTATCAAATTAGAGATATTTATTTACGACTTAGACATAAAGTCTTCTTTTGTGCATCAAATCTCCGCGCTCAGCTGACGATTAACGACCATTTACACGGATAGGAGTAGTTTATCGTAGTAGTGGCAGAGAATGGAATTTTCCTGATTTCTTTTTCTTCTCGTAACATTTTTAGAGGAGCACAATTATTCTGCAGAGACTCAATTTAAGTTCGGAAATAAGATGAGACTTCCTTTCTTTTTAAGTAAGCGAATTAACAAGCTTCCTGGGTTTCGTTGGACTCCTTTATCGAATTCGAAATTCTTTTTTTAAACACATTTTCGAAGGCAAAAGGTTTTTTGAAATAATTGATTGTTTGTCTTTGAAAAGCTTTAGTGGGTTGTGATAACTTGACTTTCCAATTTATTTGGAGCCCTTGACTCGTTTAAAAGTTTCTCATTCAACAAAATGAATATTGAGACCGTGCCGTCTTCATCATTATTCCAAGAAACCACTGCTGATAAGTGAGGAACTCTTATGTATTCGCGAGCGACACGGGCTCATGTTCGATAATTATGGCGACATATATCTCAGCGCTAAGCTAAATATTAAAATAGGCGGGGAAAAAACTAGAGCAAGTAGAGCAGTTTACATATCTCGGAAGTGTTTTGGACCAATACGGTCAAAATGGTAGGGACGTAAGGAGAAGAATTGCGCTAGGCAAGGAGGCTTTCTCAAGGAGGAGGGAGCTGATGACGGGGACGTTGAGTAGGGATGTTAAGACAAGACTCGTAAAAACTCTGATATGGAGCGTAGCTATGTACGGCGCGGAAACGTGGTCGCTGAAGCAGGAGGATAGACGTAGATTGGAGGCTTTTGAAATGTGGGTGTGGAGAAGAATGGAGAAGGTGAAATGGACCGAAAGGAAAACAAATGAGGAAGTACTAGAAATGGTGGGGGAGGAAAGGGGTTTGTTGAGAGAAATCCTATGGAGGCAGGAAAATGGATGAAAGGCGTATTGAGCGGTAGTGGAATGTTGAAGAGGGTAATAGAGGGGAGAATATTGGGCAAGCGAGGTAAGGGCAGGAACAGGATAGGGATGTTGAACGGGATGAAGGGAGGAAGGAAGTACACAGAGATGAAGAGGAACCTGATATAGATTAGTTTGCTAGGTGGGGAGTCACAAAAAGCTTATTTGATAGTTGTGTTCATCCAAAAACCTACCTTAAACGGTAGATTACCTAATAATAATAATATCTCACCGAAGTCGCGTGAGAAGAAGCACGGAGCATTTTTTTCTCTCCTGATCCCGAAACGCAGCTGGGCGTGGAATGACCTCTCGTTTAACTCTACTTAACTGCAGGTAATGCGTGATTTTCACGTACCGTGGTCACATGTCTAATCGTCGACTTCTTGAATAGTTTCTGCGCTGAGTGAAGTAAGGAATAACATGGCCAATTATTGATGCACGACAAACAGCATCACCTGATGTATGCAAGATATCCAGCCACGTTTGACCGTTTGTTGCAATGATTATTTTGAATATCGATTTTATAACACGGCATAAATAAAAGCGTAAGAAATGAAAATAAAAACAACTGTGAACATCAGAAGGGAGATCATTAATGGCCATTGCTTAATTTAACTTGCGTGCGAGAAAAAGCTGACGCGATAAGTAAATGGACTGTTGCTTAGAGAAGGCGCCAGAGTTATTACGACAAATGTGCGTAGCAGAAATTTATGCATAAACTTTTCTTTGGACACAAACTCCATTCGAACCGCGGAATGAAACGCGGATTTGAGTCTTTTTTTAAGTAAGAGGGTAATTTGGAAAGTTCTCGGAATTGAATAGGAAAAAACGACATACTTTAGTGAAACCTTTTCATTTTTTAGTGTACGTATTCAGAATCATATAAGAAAATAACTTGCTTAAATTTACATATTCAGATGATCTGATAAGCCATTTGATCGTCGTTTATTCCTTATTTATCATGTATTTGTTTTTTAACTCAAGAAGAATCGCATTTATGCATGGTGCTGTCCAAAGAGAAATTCTCTCCTAATGTTATAGTTTTTGGTATAAATTGTTGTATAAAGAGCCGAGATTATTTTGAAGCATAATTAAAGTGTAAATCAATTTTCAAATCAACATTCTCATCACAGCTACTTTTAAGATTCGCAAAACCCAGTTTTTTTTGTGTACGCATTTTTTGTGTGGTTACTGATTTCTCACCTCCTCCACAACCCAATTTCGGTACCTAGCACCAAAGCTTGTCTAATTCGAGTAATAGCAAGGTCGCGTACGGGACGAGAAGCGGATCTTAGCGGAGATGTGGATTAGAGCCGGAGGTTCCTCGGATTTGCAACGCATTAGAAATCCCTCCCTCCCTCCTCCCCAGCGCGGGCTAGAGGTGTTTCGTTGTGTGACGACCCCAAGGCCCTCCTGCCCTTTCCTCCGGTGCCGGGCGCGCCTCACCCCCGCCCCATCCCCCAACACCCCCGCCCCCGAATTCCGGCATCAATAACACACCCACGACGAAATCCTCCACACGGACCGCCCCCTCCCCCATTTTCCTCCTCCCACACCCTCCGAAAGAGGGACCAGGGGCACGGGGACCCCGTCCACTCCCCAGGCATCCCTTCCTCCCGGCACCACCTAACCCCCCCCACGTCCCCCATTGGTCCCGCCGCGTTCACGGCACGCTAATCCCATTTTTACACTGGATGGATGGATAAAAAAAACCGTTTCTCCTCTCACGCCTGTGGTTCCTTCACCACAGCTACGTTGGCAGCCCTGCCCCAAGAATACCTCCCCCCATCCCCCCTTCCTCCCCCACACACTCTCCTCCGCTGACCGTCCGCCAATAAAAAAGTTTCTTCTCCGATTCCCCTCAACCACCCATTCCCAGTTCTCTCCTCTCCCTCAACCCCACCCCACCCACACACAAACACTCGCGCACTAACGCACGTTTTATTTACTTTTTCGAAACTTGTTTTTCATGCCATGCGTCGTCCCCCCCCCCCTTTCCCTCTGCTAGAGTCGCAAAAATAAACGCGCGCCTCAGTACGTGCGCGTGACGGACATATTGGCGAGACTTGTGCCGACATGCTCGCACACATAGTCATATCCATTCGTATACATATTTATGCATGTGTCGTCACTCCTTCCAGTTGCTCCTCCGCCTCCCGCCGGTTCCCTTCTCGCCCGGGGCGGCGCCCTCAAATTACGCACCCGTCTCGTTCCCCCCTCGCTGTTCGCGGAGGGAACTGAATTAGCACTTGTTTATTTTCTTCTTGCCTGATTACTCCACCACCCCCCCCTCCCTGCTGCCCGTGGAATTTGGTGTCGTTTGGTGGGGGTGCTGAGGGGAAGAAGGTGGTGTGGTGATGTCAGAGTCGGGTCTAAACTTCACAGTTGGCAGCGCCGCTTTGAGTGAAGTCGATGGACGAAATTAATTGAGTTATTCGGGCGCGGTCGAGAGTGAGAATATGGATCGAAAGGCCAAGGGTGTGTCTGTCCTTCCCTTTTTTTTCCCTTTCCAACAAGGAATCAATCCCATCAGTCATTGTTATTTTCCGATCTCCAATTGCGTCGACGGTTTTCTTTGTCGTCCTATATTTTTCGCCCATTAATCCCGTCATCAATCGGCTCGAATTCGCCTGCCCAACGGTGCATTAACATTCAGGGGGTTGCGCAGCTGTTGACGAAACCGTTTCTCGGGATCGTTCGTGCTATCGGAACGGAACATGCGAAAGATTAGTCCTTTACCCAGTAGCGGCCGGCATTCATGGAAACGACAAGCGTTTCGTGTTGGGGCGTTTCAGCGAACCGCAATTGGCATCGGGAAGGCGTTGCGAGTGTTCGAATGCAAAATTTAATAGTAATATATTATTGAAAGTAGTCATTCGAGTCACCCTTGACGCTAGGTACTCGTATTTTATCAATTTGTATGCACGTGCGAGACTTCTTACTTAAAAATCCGCGTCGTTTATTTTCCGCATTTTAGTCACTAATGGCGTATTTTTAGCTTTTTGTGTTTTTGTAAACTCAACTGTTCCCCTTGTTGATGTCACAGTTCCACTGAAACAGGAGTTATTCATGAATAAACTATATATTTAAATATTAAAAATACGGGTTTATAATTTCACCCGTTTAAATGTGGCATTCTTCTAAATAATAATAATACATTTACTCTGAACTTCATTTCTTTGTTACCCTCACAAATATTCGATCAAAACTTTTTCTTTACGAATATTTTTCCAATGACGACCACTGATGATTTTTTTTGCCATTTTAATCTTTGTTACTCTAAGTTTCCCTGACAAATTTCGACTATCCGTCTAGTTGACGAAACTTTTTTAGACTAAAGCTATCGTATTATTTTGCTAAAAGATCATCCTATTATTATTTTCGCACTTGTGCTCGTATTGTGAACATTATTGGAGCAATTCCATGTGTAAAAAACACTATTATCTCAGTTACGTGAGGGAAGTTTCTGCATTTAATTATTTGAAATTGATTTCCAATAAATCCCGTGGAAACATTTCGTAGAGACATTGGAACTGGAAGCTCTGCCGCTTGGGAAACCTAAATGGTCCGGCTATAAATTTCATCGATCGGTTCTTAAAGAACTGTCTTTTGGATACGATCGAGAATTCATTAGTAAACATAGGAGAGACTTAAATGTTCCCTCCTCGGTTGATTTAAAAAACGGGTCCAAACTTGCCCCAAACCCCCTCCCTCGGCTTGGCCGTCCAAAGGACGCATGTGTGGCCACGAAGCCAACTTCATCCAATCTTCTTCCCCGTCGAAACGCCTTGTTTACGTTCGGTTGCCATGGGGGAACGGAATGGGGGGGGATGAGGCAGAAGGTTGGAGTTACGGAGAAGCCGTCGTAACTGTTAAGTACTCCTCCTAATACGGCTGAGTCCTCTAATATGGGATAGTTAACGGTTTACCTTAATCATATGCCCGTCGTCGGCAACTTAAAATAAAAATTACTCATCTGGCTGTTTCTTTCATTACCATTCTGTGTAACAGGAGCGTTAGATGTGCGTAATTATCATACGTCGATGGTCGCTTGTCTAATGACAAGGGGAGGAAAAGGAAAGTCGAGGGAGCACTATTTATTTCGAGCGAGCGCCATATAAATAGCGCCCTGAAGTGTTCTTCCGGGTGTGCCTCTAGCACGCCACCTCTCGATTAACCTCCGTTCGCAAGCGTGCGTGGCGCTTCTTTCAAATTGTTTACTTTTACAATATGAATTGTTAATGAGAATGAAATGTAAAGATCAAATACAGGTTCATCGCGTATTATATGAGTGAAAATTAATGCACAAAAGCAATTATTTTATACTTATACTTGATTTATAGCATATGCCAAAGTTTAGTGATTTTGGCAGGCTACGAAGCTAGATCGTGGATTGAAATTTTTGAATCTTCACCATATTTGTTGTGTTATATTACGATACGCCCCGCTATCACAACAAATAAACGTTAAGTATCGCAGTAAATTCTGGCCGGCACTACATATGAGTATTTATTTGTGGAAGTGTAACGAGTACCTTTTCCTCGTCGTACTACGTAGTAAGTACGTTTATAGCTATTTGCGCATCTTCAATATATCCAAGGTCGCTTTTGAAGTAGCAATACGTGAGCGTTCGTACGATGAATCACGAATAATATTTCCAGAGCGTAGCAAGTTGGTGGTTGTTGGGAGAGAGCGATCGGCCTGGGAACGAAGGATATCTTCGCCGACCCTACTCCACGGGCGGCGTCGAGAGGCGAAAATAGAACATGGATAAACCATTTTTCCTACTCGCCAGCTTAGTTTTTTTATTTTCTCTCCCCCCTCTTTTTCTTACTTTTTGGGATCGCTGAACTGGGACAAGTAAAAAAAATGAGAACAACACTAGGGTGAGTTGGGCCAGTAGTCGCTTCTGAACTCGAAATGATAAACAAATAACATCGCGGTGCCTTTCAGTCTCCACCTGTTATGCGATGAGTCACATCGGGAGCGAGGGGTTCTAAGCAAAGAGTGACGAATGGTCAACGGTGTTGCGCTTTTACAGATATGAGAATTGTCCGCTCGACGATTTGCAAACAGCTTCGCGGTGAAAAAAAACAGCCTGTCCGCGATCGCTCAAGCGAATGGGTGGGAAGGGATATTAATTGGGGTGAGAGATCCACCCAATTTATGCCTCATTCTAGTTTGGGTCATTTTTGAGAGGTATGCATGCCGCGGAGAAAGATTGGCATGGCGAGGAAGGGATGAGTGAATGATAATGTGAATACATCTAGAGGCTGGCAGTCCTCTTTGGCAGAGATGACCTTTTATAGATATGCCGCCGGCAGATGTGAGATTGGGTCTTTTGACCAGATTTTCGAGGAATTGCCGAATAAATAAGATTTAACATTTACGTTAATCAGTTTGATGTTTACGTTCTTCCTTTGGAAGAGTCATTATCAAGCATGCCTCATCTCATCCCGTACTCCATACTCGAGTTCTGCGGAGCGTAGACGTATTCAAAACGAACCTCGACCTCAGGAAAAGGAAATCGTGTATGCATCTTACTTCATGGGCATCTTGAGAGTAGAAATATTAGCTCAGACTACACCACTCTTTGATTAAATATCTCAGTCAATTAAACGTAATTGACCAGTGCTGAAGGTACTAGGATTGGTAACATATTATACTTCATATGATAGATTTATAAAATCCAACCTTTTCATTCTCCAACTATAAAGTTACCTATGGTTTGTTTATGTTGTCTAAAGGATATATTTATATTTAGAAGCGGTCGTCTCCTTGGGAAAACTGAAAATTCATTGCTACTATTTCATCTAAATGTTGGAGAGATAGTCACAGCATATGCACAAGACCCGGTAATTAAAAAAATATATATTTCTGCATCTCAATAGCGTCACCCTGCTCAAACATTGCGTTAAAAGTCATTTCAATTAGCGTTCAGAAATTAATTCCAAGCGATGAGGAAGTGGAAGAGGGATTTAAAGCACGAATTAATTGACGCCGACAGGTTTCGCAGAATGCGCAGTTCGGGGTTTAATTAAAAAAACTTCCATTAGCGTTCCTCATGTGATTCTCCCGCTCAGTTTTGTGATTAGTCCTGGGGCTGTATCTGCTCACGTGCCTCTCTTTTGCGATTTCGCTCGCTCTCTGATGATTCCGAATGGCAGGATGGTGGTGTGCGTTTCTCTTCCTCGGAGGAAATTTGAATCGAGTACGAGATAGCGTATTTTCGTGCTCGGGGTATTTTGATGTATCGGGATACAAAGTAAGCCGAAGCATTTGAGGAACTGAAGAAGGATTTGAAAGGAAAGGGAAGCATCAAAAGGAGTCAGGGAATGAATTTCGATTCTCGAGAAAAAATATTGCACTTGGAAAAAAATCGATTCCGTCCTCTCTATCGCAACCCGCTTTTATTATTTGAATCATCTTCGTGGAGTTTATTCCTCTCGGGATCGCTTCCGAGTATCCAGGTTGAATGTTTTGAATTTTAGGAAAAAAATAATCTCTCCTTCCCATTTTTTCGAGAGTGGGGCAGATATTTTATCACGATGAATAATTGAAATCACTTAGACTAGGGTTTTTTTACACTCATTCGTCGACAATAAGGTTTCCGAATACGGAAATCTCAACGTTTTGCGGCGTCCGATGACATTTCCATTGGTTTATACTATTCCGAGGCTCGCGAGTCGCGATGAATAACTGGCTGGAGTTTAAAGTGATTAGGTACTCCCACGACGGTCGAGTCACCGATTGCGAGAATCCTGGAATCATGGATGCGACCTGCTTCGGTCCTATATTTTTTGTGAACGGCGCGCCACCCTTTTATGACAACAAAGCTAATTATAATGATTCAGGTCAACAGAGTAGTCTGGGATTGAGTTTAAGGTTTGGAAATGATTTGGTCATTTAATTACACTGAAGGATAATTAATTGATGACAGTATTGAATGGTAACGTCATTTAACTAGTTAATATATGTGCATATACATATAATGTACATCCATTTTATCATGTTGAAGAAGGTAAAATGGGCAGAAGGAAAACAAATGAGGAAGTGTTGGGTATGGTGGAGAAGGAGAAGGAATTGTTGGAAGAAATCCTTAGGAGACATAAAAAATGGATGCCAAGAGTATTTATTGGCAGTGGGATGTTGAAGACTGTGATAGAGGGGAGAATTTTAGACAAACCAGGAAGGGGCAGGAATAGGACTCTTCGATAGTACTCAGCTCTTTAATGCCATCCACGATATTCTCTACTGCCTGCTGATACTCCTTCCCTGTCAATCCATTTAATGCTTCTACGTTCCATTTCCTAACCCGCCGCCCCTGATTTATCTTTTTGAAACGGACGCTATATTTCATAAAAACTAAATTGTGGTCAGAGTCCGCTTCCGGGAATCTGTGCGAATTGATCGCACTGTTTCTGAAAATGTGCCTAGCCCTAATACAATCCAACTGATACCTTTCTGAGTTTCCTGGCATTTTCTATGCATACCTACGCCTTTTGTGGTGTATATATGTATACACACACATACACACGTTGAGACACAAAGGATTGATTAGGAATATAATAGAAGAGAAGATTCCTCGAGGAAGACCAAGAGACATGTACATATGCAAATTGAAAAGTACGTAAAACAGAGAGAGTATCAGGGATTGAGGAGATTGACCTTGAATAGAGTGGAATAGAGGGCTGCAGTACACCAATCCTAGGGTTGAAATACAGATGATATATATATATATATATATATATATATATATATATATATATATATATATATATATATATATATATATTGTAATCTACCGGTTAAGGTAGGTTTTCGGATGGACATAACTATCAAATAAATATTTTATGACTCCTAAGAAAACCTACTCTACATTAGGTCCCTCTTCATCTCTGTGTACTTCCTTCCTCCCTTCATCCCGTCCAACATCCCTATCCTGTTCCTGCCCTTTCCTCGTTTGCCCAACATCCTCCCCTCTATTACCTTCTTCAACATTCCACTACCGCTCAATACGTCTTTCATCCATTATATATATATATATATATATTTATATATAAGTTGTGAGTGAATTAATACACATAGAAGGTGCTTTGATGTGGAGTTTAACTTTGTACGGCTCGGAAAGTGGTCGTTGAGGCAAGAGGGAGGGCTAAAATTTTACCCTTTTGAAACGTGAGTGTGAAGAAGAATCGAAAAAATAAGAGAATGCTGGGTAGGTGAAGTAGAGGGAGGTAAAGCTAGGCATGATGGATATAACGAAGGGTGTGTAAAAATGAGAAGAAAATTGCTGTTTTTTATAAATATTAGCGAAACGTAAATTGGGAGTTCAGAAGCGCACTATTTTACTATGAGATTAAGACATTTTAGGTGATAGTTATTCTAGGTGCGACAAAAACTCTCTCATCTTGAACGGAATTACTACTAATGATAATATGAATTTAACCTTGAGTTTGAGCTAAACAATTACGGTGATATCGTTATCAGATATCCGGAATCAATCAAATTCCATTAATGTTAGGTCATCATTTTTGATTTTTTGAAATTCATGTCAGAAGGAGCATCCTCACATCTCGTTGGGGGTAGTGAATACTGGTTCAATCGAGTTTCACGTGGTGCTCGAGAGAATGGTGACGATTTTTTTCAGGAGTCCTTTATTTTCCAGTGGAAGATTTGGCAAGCGACTCCGGGATGAACATGGAGACGTGGGAATGGGGGGAGAACAAATGGATTGGCAGTGAACGAAGCATTCCGAGAGACCGCCTTGCGCGGACCACCTTTTCCTCTTTAAATGACGAACTGCGCGGACCAAACATTCAATCGAGGATTCCGAGATGTGGGGACGAGAGAAGATCGGAAGCCTCTCTTTTCCCTCCCCTCCGTGTCGACGGGACACATTCTGCAAAATCCCATGAGATTTTATAGGATTTATCTGCAGATATGACGGGACAGTTTTCTTGTTGCTTCGGAGATTCAGTTCAATCTTTCCAATTTCATGCGTATCCAGTCATGTGTTATAGAATGTCGATATCGAGCGTGTAAAATGTTGAAGGTAATCCTAAGCATTGCGACGGAGTCGTCTTCGGCGCGCAAATGCGCTCCGGGGGGCGCCACTTTTGCGCCCGATTGCGCATCCGTCCGCCGATTTGCGAGATGGGGAACTTCGGTTATAGTGTCACGGATGTTTGTGTCAAGAATAAACTGTAGATTAAATGTATAAGACAGGGTCAAGTAAACTATGGAATCCACTCAAAGCTATGGTCCATGATAAATAAGCGAGTTCCGATAAATATTTCCATTTATTTTTTTTCCATTCTCATAATTATTTCGGTAAAATGAAAAAGTGCCTCGAAGAGGGGGCGGGGAGAGAGAAGCTTATTGGGGACACTGAAAGGAAGAAGTGGGATTGGGATTGGAACCATCTCGATGCGCGATAGTTTAATAAAGATCAAGCCCGAACGAAAAATATAGGGAAGACTTAGAGATTATAGAGGAAGGCTAAGGATGAACTATGTGAAACAAGCAGTGCAAGGAGCTATGAGCTAGGAGAATGAGGGAATGAAGAGATTTGAAAGGAACAGAACGATTTGGAGAGGCTGCTACAAACCAATCCTCAATTTTATAACCCACGTTGATGAGGATTTTTTCAGTTTTTAAGAAGTGTTTTTTTTTCTTTTTAATATTGTACCTTTCGTGGAGGGTTATTTTTTCCATGATTTTCATTTTTGTAAATTAATTAGCAATGATGACTCACTTATTTCTTACTGTCGCACAATGAAGAGATCGTTTTAGCCATCAGTATGGACTAACGAAAGAATTTAAAAAACAGAAAAGACTCATATGCGAATAGCAGGTGTATTTAGGCAGTTGGTACGTGTACTCGTGTTTATTGAAACCTTAATTCCAGGTGTTATTTAGAAGGGGATTTATTTTTTAACGCCCTTCCAGTTGCACGACAGACTTTTTATATATTCACGTATTCGCAACCCTAGTTGAAATAAAACCCACCTGTGAGGGATTCGAAACCGCGACCTCTGAAGCAGAAGGCGAGAACGGTGCTCCAACGCCATCGGAATTAGTCTGCCGTCAGGACTGGAAATAACGGATAAACCTGCCTATTTAAATAGCATTGACTATTTACGTGGTTGTTTCAAGTGTAAAACACTTTCCTATTTTTCATTTCGGAAATGACATCTTGTTTTTTAAATAAACATAGTAGTTTTACGGAGAGGAGAAGGAGGATACTTGGAACAGTTAATTTCCACGAAATATTTCGAGCAGTCTTTTAAAATGAAATGTCCCATAATCGGGGGACTCGACTTAATCGGCACTGAATCATGCGTCGACCCTAATTCCTAATGAGGAAAATGATTAAGGAGTGAAGTTGAAGGAGTTGGGGGGGGGGGAATGAAGAATTCCATAAAGTGTGCCGGCGGTTATATTGTTTTCGGGCCGGGCTTTCTTCGTCCGCTTGAGGCTTATACTGTTCGCGGGCAGCGGCCCGAGACGAGATGTGTAGGGGAGGGTGAGGTGTGAGGGAGGGTGAGGTGTGAGGGAGGGTTGTCGGGAGAGGGGGCAAGAAGCAATTCGATGATACTCTTCTTGAAGGGTGGGAGGAGAAGGGTTGTGTGGAGGGGATGCTGATATTTACGAGCGGCAAAGCTTTACCGGGACGGGTGCAGCATCTTCTCCGGAGAAGAATGAGGAAGGGGAAGCGAGTCTGCGAAAGACGGGAGGGGAGGATGATTATTGTTGGGAGGTAAGGCGGCGCTGCGCGCATGCGCGAATACGTAAGTGGGATACATACGGCGGTGTTGTGTGTCGGGCGTGGGCGGGTGAAGGGAACAAGGGGCAGGTTGGAGGGAGGGGCGCTCAAAGGCTCCCATAAATGTTGCACATTACCCCTCAACCCTCGCTCTACCGATTTGGGGCGTGTGGCGCACACGGCGAGAGAATTTTAAGGGAGGGGGTTCCTTGAGAGGAGCGTCGTATAATCTTTTTTGCCCCCCCCCCGATACCGTTCGCCCCCCCCTCCCTATCCCCACTTTTCTCCTTCAAGTCACCGAATCGCTCCGCGAACTCCCGTTTAAAGATGACCCACGCGTGTTTTCTCGTTTTAGGACACCTCCCAGCCCTATTGTGAATGCGTTGAAGCTGATTCTTCACCAAGATGTTGCCGTAAAAGTCACTTGTCAAAAAAAAGTTGCACAGATACTGAAAGGGAATAGGTAACGAATGTATTCCCCATAATCGTATTGCATCTAATTCCCCTTCTTTTTCGATGTCCGTTTTAAAGTGCCGCGTAGTGACACTCGAAATACATTTATTTCGATTGAATTAATTTTGTAGATAATGCTTGTCTATGCTTTTTATGACCCGTTTTCATGTAGGCTCTTATGATTGCCTAAACTTAAATCATAGAGTCGTTGTAATTGGCTCAATAGAAGGTGCATTATGGATGCTCCCATCACTAATCTTGTTCTAATGATGAGATGAAGGGTTTCTTAAACTCCTTTAGAATTAAACCAGGGGGTGATAGCATTCCTTGTGGAGATCCCCTTCCCATGGCGTTTTATACGGATACATTCAATATCTTCAGCGTTTGTAATTTTGAAATACGCACCAATCACCACCTTCTTTGTAGAAATGTCTTCTCTTAGAGTTTTTATGTTATGGTTTTGTTAATATAGACGATCGTATTTCGTTATTAATTCAGTTAGGTTCATCTTGGAATGAAAATAAAGGTGCTCGAGAGACACTACTAATGTTAAAACACATCCAACGAAAACTAGGTTCCTCCTCAAGAAGTCGGCGATGCCTTTAGTAATGTGTTAAAGCAATATGACAACACGGCGAAACACCACGGATTATTTTTCTGTTGCGTCAGTAAGCTTTGGCACGTCACATAACAGTAGCGTATAGTTTGCCCATTAAGCTTCTAGTCAAGTGTTCCGTATTTTATTTAAGCCGATCTACATGCGTGGCTTCTGGCGAACTACATAGTTTCCCTCCGGTGGAATTACCTGGGACGGTGTCACAAATGGGGGTTCCCTGCGCATAGCGTATGGTGATAGGCGATTGGAGTCTGTTTACCGATGTGAAATGGAATAATTGATGAAAAGAAATAAGGGAGGGGAGGGTGTGGCGATGGGGGAGAGGGACGGAGAGCACAAAGGATTTTCGCCTCGGCGTGAGGAGGATTCCTGGTGCGCGGTATTGTGTGCTTCCTCCTTGTGCCTTGTGTGGGGCGAAGGGGATTGTGGGACTTGCGAAAGAGGGGGAGAGAGGAGATGGGATGGGAGTTGACGACGGGGTTAGAGGGAGGACATTCAGGCAAAGAGATTTATTTGGATGGAATTGAGACAAATCGGGTTTCTCTGTCCCGACCTCATCTTGTCCTGGCGCCGTCCCACCCTAAGGCGGTGGAGGTGTTGCTGGGAAGGGGTGCTGACAGCGGCGGGGGAGGGTTGAAGACGGAGCGGGAAAAGCGGCTGTGGGGCGGGGAGGGAGGAGGAGGCCCGTGCGGAAAGTCGGACAAATGACTTCGATGTTGTCCGGAATTGGGTTCCTCCTCCAGTTCGGCCCCTTAATCGATGGAGAAGGAACGGGAAGGTGCGAGATTGCAAGGTGAAGAAAAGGATTTGTAATCAAAGTAGCGCACCACGTCTCCACCAAATTTAATTTTTGTTCCAATCAATCCGAGTGAGTAATAGTCGTAGGGAAGTCTTTTGAGACGTTATTTTCATGGGAGGGCAGACTTGAAAACATGTATCCTACTAAATTTTGAGAAGGTTTGTTTCGAGCTGCTTTCATCTCGAAGATTGAGAACTAGAACTGGCGTTGGACGATAACAAGCGACAAGCTGGGAATGGAATGAGAACAATATCACCTGCAAAATATTTTACAAACTTTATTTCATTTCTTCGGTAGTGACATGAGATAACATTTATTTTCTTTTCCTCTGCGCTTTGATTTTACATGCCGCGATGATGGTGATCCGATTTTTTCCTTGTTTCTTCTCATGCAGGACTCGGAGACGTAGCTTTTGAATTGATGTAGCTCTTGCGTATTGTAATAAAAATTCTTAACGGTATGCAGTCGTCGGTTGTGGCAAATGGATCAGAATAAGAGAAGGAAAACTAATTTTTACGAGTATGCACATCATATTGGAAAGTAATTTTCAAATAAAAAAAACCCGTTCATTCCACTTTCGCAAATAAATTTCGAGTATTATTAGGGAATAGGATTTTGATTTAAATGGTTTTGAAATTAATTAATGATGCAAATCAAATGATATGGTTAAAACCTTTACTATTATGGTGTGGGTCTCAAGAAGTTTTCTCGCAAACTGCAAAATGTAGAACGAAATTCCTTACTCCCACGGGAATCCTGTAATGTGGAGTGGTGCCTGGTTGCCCACACCAATACACGTAGCTCGGATGCTACCACTTAATCCTATAATTTTATGAATTAATTAGAAATCCCGTGGTCGAATAATATTTGTGAGGGTCTTCCCTTCTGCGTTATCTTAGAGTAGAGGTTGAGGAATACGCTGGAGAGAGATGGGGAGGAGAGGTTGACATGGGGTGGGTATTACCATATGGAGTCGAAAAGGGAGCGGGGGGGGGGGGCGTTCTCCACGTATCGCCGTGGGAGGTGGGCGGGAGATTGGATGGGGAGGCGGAGCGGGAGGTTTGGTCCACGTGGATGTAGTATGGCAAACAATGGCCTTCTCCTGTGATGCGCAAGGAGTTCCTCCCCCACCTCGCAGCTAGGGGGAGCGGGGCGCGGGCGCCAAGGGATGGTTGATACCGGAGAACCGGGTCACGGGATTCACCGGCCGAACCCCTCCTCCCTCCCCGCAGTCCTCTACCCCCCTCTGCCGCTCGCACGCCACTCGATTCACATGGAGCTGGGTGCTCGCCCTCCCTCCCGTCGAGGCTCCATTGAAATGCATATTGATCGTCGCCCTCGTGGTTTCGTCAATCCCGGACTTATCGATACTAATCGTGATCACTCGCTTCCCTCCGGTTGATTATGGGCTCGGTACTTTCCAAATGCAAATTAAATGAATATATTGTATAATGCTATCCTTAGTTCGGTCAAACTTAAACGCTTGAATTCCACTATTTTTTGCACTTCTGTTAGACGAATGACGATTAATGAAGCTAGAATGATCGGTCATTCATTCAACTAGGAGAAATATTTTAATGAGTAAGCAGAGAAAAGTATGTTAGGGCTTTGGGTTTAGGCTGGTCACCAGCATTTCGATTGTGTTATCTCGATCAATCTGCCTCATTGGTTGCTTGTCTACACTCATACGTACAACAACTTCGGGCGGCTACCGATCATGATTTGCTGGAAAATTCCGGGTGACAAGTTCACGGATATTGCAAAAAAGAAAGGAAAATCCAAATGTTTAGACGGCATTTTAATGTAAATTTCTAATATTTCAGCAAAAGCTCTGTATTATTATATCGTGATGAGCATATATTATGTTATTATTAATATTAGTATTCTGTTTGAGGTGGGTTTTTTTAAGACACAAAGACTAACCACTGCTACACTTCTAAGCTTCATCTAACGTGGCATCAAAATCCGCACCACACCCCCACACCGCAAGGAAACCATTTCTCAAATTGTGTACCCCCCCTTCATTCTCTCCAAGTCAATCTTCGCTTATCTAAGACTATAAAACGTGCTATTCTATCGTGATCTGGTCAGTCCCGTCCACGGGTAATGTGAATTTGACTCTATCCGACGCAGTCCATCGCGCACCAATAATTACGGCGCATCGATTTATATGGAGTCCCCCCCCCCTCCATGCGATTTCCACCCTCGCCCCAGCGACCACCCCCGGGTAGCAACACGCGCGCCCCTGCATCTCTATTCACCCCATGGGAACGCTCTCGGGGGGGGGGGGGGACGGTCATTTGGGGAGCAGGGAAAGGGGGTGGTTTCTTGTATCACCCCTCTGAGCGCTGGCTGCTGCCAGTGCTGGGAGAGGGGGGTGGATGCTGTTTCCACCCTGTCCGCCCCCGCTCGGGGGAAGGGGGTGGGAACTGGCTCACACAAAAGGGGGATTGGATGTAAAGGACTTTTTGGGGGAGGCTCGGATTTTGTGTTGCCCAGCAAGGAATCAGGCACCGACCGCTCGGGCATTTGAATAAATTAAACCCTAACGGGTGTTTACTTTGCCAACAGGCGACTCATTCATCCCTTTCCCCTTCCGATGCTCTCTGTCTTTCGTTCTTAGATGTGTCTCTCTTTCATCCTACTTGCAGTGAGGCTATGAGATACCAATTTATCTACACTTCCTCGTGCAAGCTTGGCATTGATAAGACGATGAATGCAAAGATGGAAGCGGTGCAGTTTGTTCGAACTGAGTAACGTCGGTCGTTCGTTTTGTCATTATATATTCTTTTCACTATGATAATTATCATTATAATTTAATTAAATTATAAAATAAATTAAAAATTATAAATTAAATTAAATTATAATTTTTCCCAGGGCATAAATGTCACACTACAGAAAAATATTTGGTCTCGTGCCTGGGTGATCTGAAATAATTATAGGTACCGCTGTAATAAAAATAGTGAATTAACGTTTCCAGTAGCACGTGCTAATTATAAAATAACAGGAAGCCATGAGTTAATGTTCATGAGTTAAGTCACAGAGGACTGACGTGGATGCAAAGCCCGTTAAAAATAGTTATTTGGCATTAATTATTTTAACTGGAGTAAGTTAAGTATTCTGTTGTATCAACGAATGCTTAAAGCTGGTAGATTGTCCAGCTGCTTACTCTAGTCCGTTTATACGGCATAGATCGGATGGATTTTCAGCCGAAATAATTATCCCCGGACTGGTCGGTATTTCTAAGTGTTACATTTTGCAAATCTTTCAAGGGTAGATTTAGAAAAAAAATGCAAAACTATTTTATTTGACCGTTTCTCCTGTCATGGTAAATTTGCGTGTAATTTTGAAAAAAGTTCGCTTGGGCATTTAAACCATTGGTCACTTATTTATGACAGCAGAGGCCGTTATGGATAATATATATATATGATACGGATTGTCCCGAGAAATGAATGAATATCCCATTTGTTTCCAATCGGCATTTACCGTCGTTAAATTTCCAAATTTCAGCAAACACATATTGGGGGATATGAAATAGTGTCATACCCGTATATTATCGATTGGATGACCGAGCGATTAGGTGTCGTAGCGGTCGTTTGTTTGGGGGGGTGGGGGAGGGCTGACGGATGACCTCACACCTCGATGGACAGTTGATCAATTTGGACCCAGGGGGTGCGCGCCGTGGGGAGGAGAGGGGCGGAAACTCGGCGCTGCCACAACGATCTCCCGCGTGCAGGTGCTGTGCCGATCGGGATGGGCTCACCCACACGATGAATTCCATTGACCCCCAACTGAGAGCACTCGGTGCCACTACCCCCGCGCTGAGCGGGCATCCAAAGGGCTGAGGCCGTATTGAATCCTGATGTTAAAAAAAAAGTCCCTTCGCTGTCCACGCTCCTCAGAATCAACTTTGGCAGGTCATTTGATGCGATTGGAGTTCGATTCAGGGCCTTCCCTTTGCTCCCAGCACAAAATGATTGTACTTAGTAACGAACGGAGTGATTCAGTTCACCCTATGCTATCTCCCGATGCAATAGTCAAACATAACAGTGGATGTTTTAATGTGACAAGGGAAAGAATGAGCGGTATACCGGGAAAGAATAGAAGCTTAGGGAATCCGATGGAGGAGCCTGGGCGCTGAAGTTCAAATGGACCGTTGAAGCGAGGAGCTTGGAAGCAAAGTGAATAAAGATAATAATTCGTCTTTATTCAGGCAAAATTGAGAGTGTGGCAGTCCCTTCTTCCATCTAACCCATCGTCAAATACATTTAATGAAAATATATTTGCATTTGAGTACTAAATAATATAAAAAATAACTAGATATTGACAATTTATTTCCAATAAATATACATCAGTACAAAGGGCTTTGAAAGATATGCACAAATGTGGGAAAAACGTAAGAAATAAGGCCTCAATCCTTGACGAAAAAAAACTCAATGCAGGAAAATACTCGTGCATAAATAGGAGTGTGAAAAACCTGCGATAAACTACGGAGAGATAATGCTAATATCATCATTTACTAAATAAAAAATATTTAGCAATGCATAAAAAATAAGAGAAGGAACAATAGAACTGATATGCATATATAAATGTGGATAAAATAAATTAAATAAAATTACAGATTAATAATACAGAAGTAAGAAATATTAAAGAAAAAAATGAAAGAAAAAATATTACTACAATACTAAATGATAATTTGAAAAAATTATGGCAAATCATATGAAGAAGTGAAGAGTAGAAGAGTAAAAGGAAAGTCAGTGTGCATTAAGGAAAAGGAAAATTAGATGGAATCAGCGCACGTTGAGATACAATGGCATTTTTCGGGACATAACGGAAGGTAAGTAGCCACAGCGAAGCCTCTAAGAGGGACAGATACAAGTATATACTTGTACATACTACCTTGATCAAAAATTTCCCGGAATAACCACCGTGTGGCGCTCCCATCGTTCCGATTTGAGTTCTGTTTTTTTTTGTTAAATTGGTACATCTGTTGTTGATATTCCCTTTAAATCTTAGTGTCATAACTTGACATTTGCAAAAGTTACGTAGCCAAGAGTGCATCTATCTCTGTGTGTGTTGGCGATTTTTTACAATTGCAGAAATGGATTTAAATTTGCAACAACGAACTTGTATTAAATTTTGCGTAAAAAACGGATTTAGTGGCGCACGGACGTTGGAAATGTTGGAAAAGTGTTTCGGCAACGATTCTCTAAAAAAAACGGTCGTTTACCAGTGGCACGAGCGGTTCAGAAGTGGTCGTGAGTCAATCGAAGATGATGAACGCAGTGGCAGACCATCGACATCGAAAGTCGGTGAAAAAATTGATAAAGTAAAAGAAATGTTGGTCAATAACCGCATGTACGCCAAGTTGAGAGGAATGTTACGGAAGAGCTCTCAGGACGTAACGCATTAGAGAAGATAGGAAGTATGGAAAGTTGCAACTGATCACTGCTTAAGTTGGACTGCGAATGAGGACGAATCTGATTATTTTAAAAGTAAAATATTACACAAAATTCAGTTTCAATGTAATTAATTATCAAAGTGTAAACAAATCGAAAAAAAATATTATCAGAAATAAACACGCTAAAAAAAAGTTTCGAGGGTTCCAAGAAACTTTGTGTTCCAAGAAGATTTTGTGTAAAAATGTCAATTTTAATTAATCATGATATTCCACCATATCACGCCTGAAACGTCTCTTTTTTGTTCCAAGAAACGGCAAGAGGTACCTCGACAGTAACTTTTAACCGAATCATTCGCTAAATGTGTATTGCAATGCAAAAATTGTAGGGTGCAAAAATCATTCGCCTTGATCGGGATTCGAGTGCTTTAGCCAGTCAAGCTACCGAGACGTCCTCCTAGAACTTCGGACGGACACCGAGGGATCCGGGTTCGAATCCCGGTCTATGTGAATGATTATTATACTGTAATTTTTGCATTGTTTCTAAGGTTGATTTTTAAGCATCAGTATTATTTATTTTTTCTAGCTTGCCATTTTCGTTCCCTCTCGCGTTTTCCATCCGTCTCCCCTCTTTTGGACTGCTTTTTCCCAGCACAAGTACGTAGGTTTAACTTTTTTCCTGCCATAAACAGATGCCGTGCCGCTCGAATATACAAAATTACCGCACAGTGAAAAAACTCAGAGAAGCAGAAACAGAAGTGGTCCGTATTTTCCCGACGAAGGCAGTTTCGGCACTCATGCCCTGTGTGTGTGTGTGTGTCTGTGCGCGCACACGTGCCCGAGAGAGAGAGAGAGAGAAAGATGGAGAACGCCTCTCTTGGCCCGCTGGGGAATGGGAGAGGTGGGGAATGGCTTTGCACACACTCAACAAGGTTTATCAAATAAGCGTGCCAAAAAATAGAACAACAGCAAAGGGTGGGGGAGGGTGTTGCGAGGGTTAAGGGGAAGGGGAGGGGTCGAGAGAGTAGGAGGTTGGAGGTCGGGAGATTGGCGAGTCGTGGCAAACAAAAAATGCGGGCGCCACTTGCACCGCGTGCTGTCCCTTCTCGTAATTGGGTCACCACCGTTGGCTTGTAAATTCTATTTGCTCCGCACCTCCCTCGCTTGGTCTCATTATAACATTTCGCCCGTTTCATTTTTCTCTACCGGCGCGTGCTCCCGGTCGTTCGTGGGATGGGCTACGTCGGGATGACTTCTGGTAAGGGTGAAAAGGACATTTTGGGGGAGGTGTCCGGGAGGGAAATAATGCGAGCGAGCGACTGCCTGGCTCCGCAGAGAGCGGCGTTACGCTCGATTCCCTGCGAGCAAATGAGCGGACGACATTTTCCCCATTGCTCCGCCCATTGCAAATGATTTTTATTTTATTGGCAAATCTTTTGATGTGAATTCTCGTCCATTTCTCCGTTCGGGAAGCCCTCCTGGTCCAGGGGGAGGGGACGGAAATGGAGGATGATAGAGGATCGGAAAGATGCATCATCTCCCGTCCAAATAGCAGTCGCTGCGGGTTTATCTACGGCCCTAGCCGAGGAAGAGGAATGATACAATACGCCGTCCCGAAGGCACTGACTTCGCTGCTGGATCGAGGCTGCTACATGAAAACTCGTGCTTGAGCACACCGTTTAATTAGGAGACCCATGGAGTTTTTTCCATGAAAATGAATCACTTTCTTTGTCGTCGGAAAATTTAGCGTAGAAGATTTAATGTGGTCTATCCATTCATTAGGTTTTAATTCCACGCACTGGTGAACTCCGATGATTGATGGCATCCATGATTAATCATTTTGCCTCAGGCACCGGATTTTACTGTGAATCCTTGTGTTGACGGATCAGAACCGTTACGACAGAATAAAAAAAAATTGCAATGTCTTACAACGAATCGAAAAATAATCACAGCCCAGAGGTTGTTCACCAAATAGATTTCAAAGTAATCGCACGAGAAAAATTCTTCTTCGCTTAGTTTTATGAACATATTTTTTGTAATACGTATGCCTTCGAAGCTGGGGTAAAATTTGTTTACTTTGCCTACGCGAGGCTCCAATTAACCCAAACTTCTCTGGTGAAGTTCGAAGTTCGTTATTCTCCTTCCATGCGTGATTAGCTTAAATTACCGGATAGCCTCGAGGATCGACTTTAAAGCTGCATGGAGGTCCATGTGAAGAAAAAATTCCCCTTTTGAAGGGACCTGAATTTGGGTCAGTGTTTTTTCAGTAAACTTTTTCATGATTGAATTTTGATGCAACCCACGTTTCGAAAAGAGAAAAGCCAAAGGGAGGACTTGGTTATATCAATGGTTTTTTGTTATATCAAGATATTTTTTTTGATATTTTCGCTTGAAAGAATCATATTATTCTAAAATGTAGGTAGAGATACTTTTTATTCATTGCGTTCCTTTGTTCTTTCTGTAAACCTTTTAAATCACAGCTTAATCGTTTATAAAATCAACTTTCTTTTTTATTATACAGTTTGATCAGAAAATGCTTTCATTAAGAAACTTGTATTTTCGTTAAATCTATTCAGAGAGTATTCCTGTCATTTTATGTAATATACAAGGTTTGTTCAAATAATATTGGTAGCAAATTTTTCCTGACGTGTGCGTGAAGTGCTGAATTCAGACCTTCGGTTAAGTGTGCGCATGAGCGCAGATCGTAATGGCAAGGATGAGAAGACAGTGCACACAACATTATCACTGAACATTTGGCGATGCGAAAAATCTGTGTTAAAATCGTGCGTTAAACTGCGTTAAACTTGACGGACGACGAAGAGTTGTCGAGTGTCTGCTTGCGAAGATCTTCTGCAACGGCATCGCGACAATTACAGTGTCCACGACTTGGCACCAGCAATCTATTTCCTATTCCCAAAAGTGAATTCCACCCTCCAAGGGCACCACCACCACAGGACCTTAAGTGTCGTCAAAGAAGTTTACACGCGTACTCTTGAGGACCTTCCGGAATCCTCCCTACCAGGTAGCCTTCGAGTCGTGGAAAAGCCGCAGACAAAAGTGTGTTGGTGATTAAGGGATGTACTTTGAAGAATTTTGAGGCATTTTAGCAATATCTGAAATAAATCTATTTTTCCGAATATCTACCCGATATTTTTTACACTAATATTTATTATTTGATTATGTATGTATTTTATGAAATTTCATCGATAAACAGGTAAATTAATCATTGCACAAGAGTTTTCGAGATAAAAGTCAGCCGTGACTTATGTGCCATAAATGCTTTCCAGTTTATCAAGTGGCTTTGCCGTATCTGTTGGTTATGTTTGAGGCTTTATGCAACCGTAGTCGGCACAATTTATGTACTAGATTCTCTCTACGAAACGAAAGCTGGGGAGCGGATTCCTCATGAATTTGGAGGGTTTCCATAATGTGAGGCCGATACAAATTAGTTATTTCATGGCAAGATTATTTAAATATTGTTCCATTTAGTTTCTTCGTGGATTACGTCATCATGTTTGAAATTATTTCGCCGCTGAAGAGCTTACATTCGATGCTATTAGTCCCGACTTATTTCTCAACGGGAACGCCCGGGCTCAAATTTTCGCTCGCCGTCCACAGCGCGTGTCTGCACCAAGAACATTGGATGGATGGATGCATATTCGCCCGCGGATGGAGAACTGGTTGCGACAGGATAACTCCAAGGAATGCTTCCGCGGGGTTGGCACGCTTTTGTTCGTTTGCGAGGTAAAAATTTCGCATCGCTTCGCTCTGGTATTTTTCCAGCGCGGCACGTGCGGAGGGGGTGGGGACCACGATGCACGGTAGGGGCGGCAGTGGGCTCCACCCTCGCGGCACGCGCGTTTGTGTGCGTGGAACTGGAATTCAAGGTGCACGCATGACCTCCTGCTCCCCCATCCCACCCCTCCATCCTCGCATTATCATCTCCGCAGATTTTTATGCCTGCGCTTTTTAATTTTTTGTCCGTTGAATTTTTACAATTTTGCGGATTTATTAATGGAGCTGCACGAACATTAGAGTTTACGAGTTACGCAGCAGGGAATATAAGCATCGGAAAATAAGGTCAATCAATCAAAAGAGGAGCAGCGTTATGCCCGAATGGATTTACACAGTTGCATATTCTTTGTGCACGAAATTCTATTCAAAGAGGAACAAAACCAAGTTTAGGCTAAAAAAATTGAATGATCGGAAAATCTAATCTCATCATTTGGCATCCCCCGTTGCGAACGCATCGCATTTATCGGAAAAATCGTAATTAAAGGATGATTTTGCAGCGCGGCGGCATTCATCCCCCGCACTCCGATCCCACCCCCGCCCTCCCCTCGCCTCAAAAAGCCGCCACCCTCTCCCTCCTTCGTTCGCCCCCCTCCTGCTTCCCAGCCCTCCACCCTCGACGTCCTAAAAAGCAAGCTAGATTCCCAGCGCCCCAGTTTCGTTCGGGGCCAGCCCTATATTGCAGCCCCTCCACCCTCGTCGCGCGCGTGTGCAGCAGCCCCTGACTTTGCTCCCTCGGATCTGGGCCACGCTCTCATCTCCTCTCTCCCTTTTGCCGTCGGCGAGGAGGAGGGATGCAAGGGGATGGTTGGAAGGGGAGGGGGGCGGGGAAGGAGGGACCCCAGAGAAAAATGTCAAAACCCCATCCCGGCGGAGCCATTTCTCCGAAATGCCCCCCCCTTCCCTTTATGAATAAAAAAATGGATGCGATCGAGGAAATATCGAGAGAATAGCTCTTGCATCGGCATTGGAGGAAGAATGGGTAGGAATTGATATTGAAAAAAATATCGGCAGAGGCTTATAAGGGAGACGACCGATAGTGAAGGTTAATTTACGCCACTTGATAGATAAGTTAATATATTTATTTACTTCCAACTCATAATGAATTCTTATAAATAATAAAAAATCAACAACGAAAGATTTATGTAGTCCTTAATGGGATCCTGAGTCAAGGCTACCTTTAAATGACAAGTACTAGTGGGTAGCCTAACGGCCACTAGAGAAATTACAATAGATCAAGATAAAATTTGGAATTAGGATTGATATTCAGGGAATTGGGGAAGTTCAAGGAGAGAGAATCCTGGTGTCGACATTAACCTTTTTGTTAATAACGAAAAAGTGCCGATGGGTCACACGCCCTGTCCCCATCTGATGGACGGAATGCTGCAATTGAAGTGCTCTTTCGACGACGGATAAGGTGACCGAAAACTTCTACCACCGCCGAGATTCGAACTCGGGCCCTATAGGGCAGAAGTTAATACAATAATCGCTGCACCAACAAAAAAAATATATATATATTACCGGCGGAGGGTGTTTTGCATTTCGTGTGTCGAGGGATGGGCACTGGTGCTCGCCAAGGTTTAGACCTCGTGGGGGATGGAAAATTATGGGATTTGATGTCAAGTGTCACAGTTTCCGAAAATGTGTTCGCATTCGGTTTCGCTCCTGCCTTCCCCCCTGTTCCTGTGTCCTGAAAGTGCCTCACGAGAAACTCCCCCGCGTGGAGAATCGACGGGGGAGGAGGAAAGGGGGGGAGGTGTTTCTTTGGCACGCATTGTCGCTATCACGGTCGTCCCCTTCGCTCATTTAGGCACACGTGAGTTCGGGGTTCGCTCTGCCATTGATTTTTCGCCCTGGAAGCGCTCGCTCCGGCAGTTGGTCGTGACCCAGTTTCCTGGAAGCGAGCGAATCTCCTCCCCCTCGCGCACCACTTCCCTCCCCCAAACCCTCGGTCCACCATCCCCCCTCCCCGTGACCTCAACCCTCTCTCCCCCACCCTGCCGAGGGATCTGCGGCTCCCCCGACCCTCGAACACACACACACACACACACCCTCTCCATCCCTCTCCCGCGACCCCTCAGGATCCGTGTGCATCGCTTAGTTTCGATCCGCTGAAATCGATGGACCCGCAAGGGGTTGGCGATTCGGCAACTCCACCCTCGTTCCTCACTCCCGGAAAACCCCTGGCCACCCCCATTCCCTTCCCCTAAACCCTTCCACCCGGCCGCGCAAGGCGTAGCTGGAGCCGCCGGAAAGGGTTTTCGCGAGTCCGGGATGGAAGGGAACGCGCTCCCCCCTGACCCTTCCGCGTCCTTTTCCCTCTCCCTCTCGTGCCCTATCTCGAGTGCTCGGATCGCTGCCGAGAACGACAGATCGCCGCATCTCTCGCCGCGAGTCCTCCAGCATCAAGGATGACGCCGTTCTATTTTAGCGGTGTTGTCAAAGCTACGTTTGAATATTTTTCATTCTGGTAACATCTTCGTTTTAACATGCACTTTCTTCTCGAGCATTTTGTTGACTTACGTATCACTGTTTTATAATCGTTTACGTTTTAAAATATTAAAGCATTAATGAGCTCGTATTGAATTAGATTTTTTCTTCGACTAGATCTGATATATATTCTTAGCGTTTTAATGATAACCAAATGATGGTTTTGCTTCATAATTTATAATTCTACCACAGTGATGATGTACCCGAGTTACAATTTTCTCTCATCTTACCAAAGCAATTCTTAAATGGACTCTTATTAAAATTAATTCCGTAAAATTAGGTGTTTCTTCAGGGCAATCATTTCGAAAATATAGTAATCAGATCCTTTTTGTGTTATGAGTGCGCGAGTGAAATAATTTTTTTCGTAAACCTAGCTTTGGTGACATTCATTTTGAACAAAACTTCGTACTTTGTACATTCTTTGTATACTTATATTTTTACACGATCGTGGTTTCGACGATTAACGTCATTCCATAAAGTCTCGCCTAAAAACATCAACTTTAGTTAAAATGTTTAAAAAATACCTTTTCTACTGGGATTTCTCGGATTAAAACTTATTGCATGCAAATTAATGAGACTCGGGGGTTGCGGTAATTTTAAATATCTCTCTCTTGATCGAAATTTACATTCCACGTAACTAAAATCCAGGTTCATAAAATGTATGCTTAGCACAGTTGAAATTAATTGCAGTTGGAATGTAAATTGCATGCCTTCACAACCGTTCCTCAGTCGCTGGAACTCTCCCTCTTCGTTTCTGCCTCCCTCTCTGACGTTTGAGAGTCTCTGGAAATCATTCGGAGCTAAGTGACTTAGAGGTGAGCCGAGGCGAGAATTTATCTCACCCTCGGACTATTGAATGAATTTATATTTATCCTAGCCTGAGAAAATGAAGTAGTCCGGGTGTTTGTGGCGTGGCGTGAATACCCGAAGGAAAGAAAATCCGGCACGGAATCAATGGGACTCGCAGATGGAGCATCGGAGGAAAAATGGGGGCCATATCCCGAGGATCCAGGTCGGGTGAAAAACGATAATAAATCTTAGGTCACTCGGGTCGTGGACGTGACCCAATTTCGTACGGTTTTAAAGGCGCTAAGGATTTTTCACCCTTGGGAATTTCTCCCCTTAGATGTGACGTTCTGAAGTCGTCCCAAAAAAGTTATCGTACCTGGTTCACAACAGAGATGACGGCAATTGGATATTTCTCAATTCTGTTGTATCCAAAATTTTCGTTTATCCGGCGGTTAATATTCTCCGGTACCCTTATGGGACAAGAGTTAATCTTACATTACCCCTTTTAATCCGATCAGTGTAAGTAGCATAGAGTTTCGGTGAAACAGGGTCATAGGTTTCGGGCAGGCAATGAAAATGCAGCTGGAGTGGACATTCGTTCAAGAACATATAGTATGTCTTATGGATGAATAGCGTTGTGCAGAATTAACCAATCATTTCGCGGAACATGTCACATTTCACAACATCGGGTGCGTCTTGTTTCTTCTGCGTGAGTGATCATCGGATTCCGAAAGAGTAGACGGGCACAAATGCGTTACGTCACGCGTCCGGAGTGCCCTCGTATGATGTTTTCTACCCCCCGAGGTCTTCGACGGTTCCCGCCCGTGGTGTGGTGGCGTTTGCACTGCCATCCTCGCCCACTCCTCAACCCACCAAGAGGGTGTACGGAAAAGGGTGTTAGAATACGATCATTTCATTTACACATGGTTTGTATAAAAAGTATATGGTAGATTTTTGGAAAAATAGATTTATTTAAGGTATCGCTAAAATGCCTAAAAATTCTTCTTCAAAGTACACCCCTTGAGCGTCGACAAACTTTTCCTAGCGGCTTTTCCACGACTCGAAGGCTCCTTGGTAGGCGGATTCCGGAAGGCCTTTAAGGGTACGTCTGCAAGCTTCTTTGATAGCACTGAGTAGGTCCCATGGTGGTGTCCTTCGAGGGAGATTTTCACTTTTCGGAATAGGAAATAGTCTGCTGGTGCCAATTCGGGACTGTCCAAAAAGTCTTTGCCAGTAGACACTCGATTCTGGGCCTTCGGGGCGAGTTTAGCGCAGATATTTCGCATCGCCAAATTTTCAGTGATAATTATGTGCAGTGTCATCTTATTAACGCCAATACTATCTGCGATCACACGTAAATTTAACCGAAGGTCAGAATTCTACACTTAACGCACACGGCAGGACAATTTTTTTACCGATACTTTTTTTGGAAACCTTTTGCATGAACTGCATGTAAATCAATAGGGACGTAGTAGTCGAGGGGTATATGGTTGGACTACTCACCAGAGGGCCCGGTTTCGATTCCCGGGCACGCCTCTAGGAACTAGAGCTGTGTGATTTTTCGGGAACCAGAACTTCTCGGGAAATCATAGGTAGCACAGGGAATAGATCTGGCCCCCCTACCCTGATGTCTGAACACATAGCGTTGGGTTTTGTACTGAGTGAACTCTACCATTACATATGTCGCCGACGTCCAGGTTGATTTGCCGGTCGTGGCCCAGTACTGAGCAGTTTTTGCGTATTTTTGCCAACTCTCATCGAGAAAATTGAAAACCTAGCGATTACCCGGTCCACTTAAACTCTTTTATACGAGCTAATATATTGATAGGCAGTATACCGTCTACCGCGTCTCGGCACTTGTAATAACCTATACTTTTGTAGCTCCCTGAGTTTCTCTTCCCCTACAAAATTTCCCTCTGGCGTGCCTTTCATTTATCAAATTCTTGTTACGGTGTAGTTAATGCAGCATCGCTCGGTGTTCTAGGAGGTGTATTGAGGTACTTCTCGCTGAGAATCCATTTTCCTCGGGCATTTTTCTAATAATAAATGTATTTGTTTCACTATCTTTCGTATGTTCACCATGAAATATACCGGACACCGACCATGAAAAGAGGTGAGGTCGGACAACATCAAAATAGTCATCTAGCCTTTAGACTAACTCCATCATCGTCATACACGTTCGGTCAGCTGCTCGCAGGAACTCCGTCCGATTCAAAAGATACGGCAGCCGTCGGATCCCTTTGCGCTCCGAGGGCATCCATCCCTCGACTTCCTAGGCTCCGCACACATCGCGGGGGCAACCGGCGTCATAGAGCGATCGCAGGCGCATGCGCCTCTCGGCGGCTTCCTCTGTCATCCGATTGCGGAAGTGCGCGCGCACGTCGGTCTATGCATTCGTCCTCTCCCTCTCCTCACCTCCGACATCCCTATCCCTCGCCCCCACTCCCCCTCCGCTAGAGCATCCTCCTCCTTCGCCCGCCCCTATGATTCCATGTAAACAAAAAACCACCACCGCGAACGTTTTTAAAGGTGGTCCAACGGAAAATTGGCGAACGGAAAAAAATGAGGAAAAGTTGACGGGCGCTCCACGTGTTAACGATCCGAGTCGACCGGGGAGTTTGCGCTCGCTCCATCCTTCGCCGGACCGAGCATGTGCCGTTGTCATCGACGCCGCTCATTGTTCCGCGGCGTTAAATCCCTTGCTGGTGAGCACGACGACATCGGGCATAAAAATAAACTGCCTTCGTGTCGTCCAATTATTTTTGTCGGATTCTAATTCTATCTAAAGAAAAAACTAAGCAACTAGCTCTTGTTCCAGTTTTTGGGAGGAATCGACCGATGGGAAGGGTATTTTTTTTCACTGCGTGACTTTTTCGAATTCGATTTATGGTGACGCGCGTTACTTACAGTTTACTTCCTTTGCGAATCGGTGTTATTTTGATCGATACGAATCAGTGGCAGCGGGAATTGAGAGCGAGAGAGAAAGATATTTTGAATTCGTTCTTGGAACAATTGGCAATTCCAATTGAAACTTGTTAAGAAGTCGTGGAGACTTTTCTTTATTTTCATCGGGTTAACATCTTTAAAAAAATAATGCTGTTAATGCATTCTTTCTGAACTGAGCATCCTGGACCCGCTTCGTAAAAATATATCTCTCGCACGTGCACTCCCTTGAATGAAAAAGGCGTCCTCATTTGCCGAATGGCGTAACCACCATGAGCGCGCCGCTTATTTTCCAAAGAGAGCCTGTCACGGTTATCCGAGTTTTGTTCTGAAAGAATATCGGCAGCTTGCTTGCAGTTCGACTTCATCCCCTTCGTGCTGCCATTAATTGAACTATGTTATCCTTCGCTTTCCACTTGATGTCCATCCTGAAAAGTAACGTCACCAATTGCAACAGGAAACACGAATCTCTCCTCTCCCCCCGTAATTCACGATTTATTTAAATGAACGATGTTCCTGGTTGGAAAAAAATGCGTCGTATTTGTCCAATTAGCACACCCCAGTGGCAATGAAGTAGTGATCAAATCCATTTAAGGTGTCGGAAATCCTGTTACAATGCACGTCGTTTCAAATTACTTCATCAGACTTGAGGTCTCCCACCTTCGGCTTGAATTGAAAACTCCCTCTATGCCTAAGTATTTTAACCGTGGACTTTGCAGGGGGATGAAAAGGACTGGCGATGTGTATGGCTGAAGTAAGCAGGGTCGGTCAGGGCCGGTCTATGTCATTGCTAGTTGTAAGATTGCCCCCCCCCACCATAGTGCATAGTGCACAAGAGAGTGGACTCGATCACCCACTCTCGCGTGACGTCGGTGGTTATTCCACAGGCGCAAGTCAAGGAAGTAAGACTGGTAGCACTTACCGACGGGCCGACCTCACGATCGTGCGGCGGGCATTCCTTCCTTTCCCTGCCCAGTTCGTGTTCGGTGGGGGGGGGGGGGGTGGCAAGAGAGCAAAGGGGGCACGCATCCTACTCCGGCTCCGAAGGCATTCAGCGCATGACGACCTCCCGGAGCGCTCATCTCCACCCGAGTCCTCGATGATTACGCAAACAGAGCCAAGGAACACTTCGGGAAACGACGAATTTTTAGCTTTTAAAGAGAGAAATCGTGGAGTGACGTCTTTGAAGGAGTTGTATTCTTTTTAAATGGCTAGCCAGAGGCTTATTTTTCAATCGTGATGAAGCTGACATAAATCAAAGTATATGACGTAAAAATGGTAAGAAATAGATTGTAATGTAGGTGAAAAGAACATGGGTTTATAAATATCTAAAAATAACATAGTATTGGAATGAATTTCGGCGTAATATTTGTGATCCGCATTCTCACAACTTTAGTGCAGCCTCTTCGGTACTTGATTGCGGGGCGAAATGGCAAGTTTCTTTGTGTAAAGATACTTTATTTAGAGATTGATCGGAGCATTGAGGCAATACTGCTTTTGATCATATTTTTCATACCGTATTCTATGCGGTATACTATAAATTACCAGCGAGGAGGATGGCAAGAGCACCTAAAATTCCCTGCCGCCTTAAATCAAAATCCTGAGTTGACGGCGGCATTCCAGCTGACACTCGCCGATGCTCCTTCTTTTCCCAAGACCCTAAGGGAGGATTTCGGACATATTCGGAGAGATAAGCTTTATAACGCTGCCAATCCGAAAATCAAACAGTGCGAGGCGAGCGCCCCCGTCAGTTGCCTTCGTGATGTAAACACGAAGAGGCACGGAGGGCGTAAAACCCAACTCCGTGCTCCACTGCCCGCCCGACCGTTCGTACCGTCCCATTGGTTTGTTCGAATCTTCCCGTCCGCTCTCCCGAACCAATGGGAGGTCCCAAAACTCGTTTGTTTACCTCCCGCGGAGGGAACGCGGCGGATGTCAATACTCTGTTTCGACTGCCGTGGTGCGTCACACACACACACGCACATCTACGTATACCCCCCAACCCCTCGGCAATAGGCAATGAAGAAAATGTCGCCCGGGGGAGGGGATTGTGAATTATAATAAAAGGGAGGCGACTGGCGAAATTCGTGCCGGTCTCCCCCGTCGCGTTGCTAAGGCGGCAAATGGAGAAGGGGGGGGGGGGAAGAGCCACCCCAGCAGTATACCTTCTTCCTCTCGCATCAGCTGGTCTCTCCTCTCTCTCTCTCTTCTGCTCGGTGGGTGATAGATAGGTGGTGAAGAGGAGGTATGTGCGCGCGCCACGCATTCAACTGTTGCCAGGCGCCCGACTGAAACCCTGCCCGCACGCGATCAATACTTTCCGAAACGACCCCACGTGGCGCCACTGTCGGACACGTGCCGTTGTCCCACTACAAACCCTCGCCTGTCCGCCCTCAGGAACCCTGGGTCCCTTCTCCGGCGAGGAAAAAACGCACTTCCGAGTTACCAAACCCTGCACCTCTGTCGTCCGGAGCAGTTTGGGGGTAAAGGGACAAAATATATCGCATCCTCGCTATTTATATTTTCTTCGATACCCATGGGTGGCGCCTCAAGGCGTTTATTCCCCCCCCCTCCTCCCTTCACAGTGTCCATCCCTCTGCCCTTCGCTCTCGAGGGGAAGACGGATGGATGGTGCTTGTCGCTTGGTGACGGATACGAGGAAATCGAGGTTCGTCACCAATTGGTGATACTCTCAGTTTTCCATCGTATGACACTATCGACATGTAAAATAATTGCCTAAAAATTGCTAAAGTCCCAATTTATGCACCTGAGCTTTTCTTCCTATCCGATTTTCTTGGTTTTCTTTAAAAATAATCCCGATTGTTAAGAGCTGCTTAACTTACGATTGGCGAAAGGAGAACCTGAGACAGCGTATTTTCTTATAGGGTATTTTCCTGAGATGGTGTATAGGATCTTGCATATTTTGTCGAGGGTACGAGGTAGTAGAGCGCTGTTCACAACCCTGCCATTTGTTGCTAGTTGATCAGATTCCTCAAAATACTGGATTTCTTTTAGAGTACACAAGAAATTTTATATGGATTTTCGTAAGGATTTAAAGTATTGTTGGCCAATCGACTGCTGAATATGTTATATGCACGTCTACAAATGGACAAAACGTCACGATTGGTCCATTTTAGATCGCGTACGACATAGCAACGAGAGAAGATACTAAGAAAAACTGGAGCATGATACGAACTATGAACATGGATATTGAAAACAATATTCTGAAAATCATCAAGAGATTGAAATAAATGGAGGAATTAGAGACCAATGTGACGTATAGGATATTGCCACTTGATAAAAACAAAGCAGAAGATACGGGTTTGGTAGATTGAAAAGAATGGAAAAAAAGGATTAGCGCCCATAGCACTGTCGGAAATAAGTAAACGTAGGCTTTAAGGAGACTATATCTGAGTAGCTTCGATAAGAAGCAGATCGTTAGACTTAAAATAAGAAGAAGGCGTCTTCTGTACAACTACAACGTAGTCCCATTTCCTTTTAAGAGTAAGACCAGCTATCAAATCACAATTTTACGAAACTTCGTTCATTTAAAAACTAAGCAATCCCTTGTGCACGATATTGAAAGACCATGCTCTTGGTTGGTGAAACTGTCAAGATAATAAAAATAAATACATTCATTTCATGTATTGGTACTTAAGATGAGGATTATATTACCTCAAATGGAATTTGGGGAGGTAAAACGTATTTCAGTATTACTACGGACATTGCCGCAAGCTGCGGTAATTTTACGGAGACTTAACTGGGACGTATAACGTCGCTTGTTGTACTGAGATCCAAATTTGCCGCGGCTTTACCGGGGGAGGGAGAAAAGGGGAGGGGTGTTGTTTTCGTTTGGCTAAGGGTGCAGTTGGCAACAGGGGTGCTTCCCCGCCCGCGCGCCAGAGGGTGGGGAAGCGCGCTGCGACGCACGCATGCTTCCAGCGGTGCAGCTCACACACACGCACTCCTCCCCGGGGACCAAAACAAATGATCCCACCAAGAATATTGAGCATCCCCGCACTGGTTTCTACGCGAGCTCGGCGAATGGCCACTCATGCACGCACATATATGTATATATACGTGCATAAATACAAATATATGTTGTTATAGATTGCATTTTTCAAAACCATTTATCAAAACTATTTACCAAAAGTATTTTTCAAAACTCTGTATAGCATTTTTCTAATATCAAATATATATATAATTATAAAAATATATATAAGTAGATAGAGGAAAGGACTGAGGTAGTGCGTATTATACTCGACGATTTGAAAAATGCTACTTTGTAACGTTAATGTTTATATTTCCATCCTCCTTTACACAAAAGTCTCGAAAGCACCTGATCTAAGCTTATCCACTCGTCTTAAATACCAAGTTTACGAGGAAGGAGGAGAGATGTTGTTGGGAGAATCCGAAGAAGTCTGTAAGAACTCGTGTGGGGCATATTGAATGGAAATTTAATGTTGAATACTGATGGATGTGAGACTACTGGGTAACCGTTGCGGAGGGGGGAAAGGACTAGGCATGTTGAACGGGATAGATGTAGTCTGGGAGTATGTGAAGTTGAACCATGGTTTATTTTATTGCGGGGTGTTTATTGTGGTTTCGGATGGGGCTAAGAAGTATGGTTGTTTTTACTCCCTGGATCTGTCAAAATTTTTATTGTTCAGTGTGACTAATGACTCTTGATAATAATACTCCGGATGCATGCGTGTGTTGGTGACCACGATGAATCATTATGGGACTGAGTCTTCAACGGAGGGCTCATTCATGTTAATTGTTTAAAAATCTCCATGGATTACCACCATCTTGTTTGTATCCCTCTGTAAACGCAAATGGAGAGCGTGGCGAATAGAAAATGAGCGACAGAGTTCAGTGAATCATGATTTGGTTGTCATTTCAAAACCGTTTATCGTATGTTCTCATTATGCCAGGATTTCCATGCTGTTGAATGAATTAACAAGGATTCCGAAATGTCTCGGTTAATTAAATACGGTTTATACGCACCTAAAATAAAATAACTTCCCCAAAATGTTCCAGTTTTGTTTTTATATTCAGGTTATGCAGCGGTGGTGATTTCCTTCAGATTGGGTGTTGCTTCAGGATTTCGTGATTTTTTTTTAAGCCTCTGGTTCGGTTCTCGCGGCCCGCTTTCTCTGTGTTACGAGTTCGCTCTTGCATTGGTCAACACTGCCCGGTTTATTCATTTCCAAGCGAGAGGCCCCTTCGAATATTTAACGCGCAATTGTGGTGGGTGACTCACTCCAATTAAACGGTTGGGGACTTCTGATGTGCGCGTACCGCTCGTGTATATGCATAAAAATATATACTGTATGTATGTATGTCATGATGTGACTTTGGTGAGAGGGGTACCACGTGGTAGAGGGACCACCCTTTTACCCTAAACCCTTCCTCCCCTACTCCCGTCACCGCGACCCCTTTCGGATAGCTCCCGTGCTCATCATCATCCCTCGGGGGCGATGAAGCTGTGCGACTTGAAAAATAACGACTTCTCCCTCTCTCTTTTGTTTCGTGGCCTGTGGAGCACGTGCCATGGTCTCCTAGGGAATACGGAGTCAGAGGCCAAACTCTTGATTGGTGGATCGCGCGGAGGGGGCGAATGAGCTAATTTGAGGGCATTTGAGGGAGGCGTGGGGAGTGCGTTGCTATGTGGGCAGGGGTCGAGAGACTTCCGTATTAAAAATCAACTCGGGGGTGAAGAGGGTAACTGCTCCCTTTCCCTCCGCCCCACCACGTCAATTGAACGAAGCAATTTGTTTCACGCTTGGGCTCACGGCAATTTTTCAAACATATGCCTATCAGATTACGCACTTTGTGGACCAACCTGTGCGAAAGTGCGGGGTTCACTTTTTTCCCTTCGACATAAATGAGATCTCGGGGCACGTGCCGTGCACGAGATTTGTCAAATTTATGTCGTCCAGCTGCAACGAATGTGCGATGCCGACACGTCTCCGAAAAATATCTCCCTTAGCAAAAAAACAAGTGGGCGAAGTTCACTCTCGTTCTCTTTTTGAAAGTAGGCGCGGGAAAACTTTAAATTAACGACCACTCGGCAGGGGGATATCCCAAATTCGTCCTCTTAAGAGATTTATGAGCTGAGAATGCGCTTTAAGAGTTTGGTAATCTGGCGGGTCATGAGGGGCTCATAAAATGCACCCGGAATGGGTTCGGGAATTGCCCCGCTTATTCGTAACCGCGCGCTCCATATCCGTAAAATTATAGCCGTCGACTCACGCACGGCGTTTGTCATTTTGGTTTCTCTGGGCGCTCTCGGGGGTAGTTGGCGCTCTCTCCACCCCCGCTCCGCTCACCCGAACATCCCCTCTTCTCATATTGACTTTATACGCCGCGGCTTGCACCTCGTGCGCCGACGCCAGCGCCACCATCATCTCCCCGATTGGCCGGCGTTTTGACCTCATTCGAAGCAACCGGCGTCCCACATTCCCACCCTCCCCCTCCGCACACCCCCCGTCGCTCACCCCCAAACCCACCCCCTCTCGACCCCCCATCGCTCACCCCCCCTCCCCGCATCGTCCCACCGCCCAGCAACCCCTCTCTTCCGAAACGAAACCGCCCCCGAAAACTCCGCGTTGGGGGATGAGGGATGTGGAAAACGTAAATAATGAGGAGCGAGCCCTCGGTTGGTGCGAAAGGGTGGGAGGGAGAAGCCAATAATGACGGGGGGGATGGAGGAGGCAGTGGGTACGGGCAGTGAAGCCAAAGCAATAATAATGCGAGATGTAATTCCCGCGTGCACTTCGCGGTGCCAATGTTTTCCTCGTTCGGAGTCCGCGTAGCAACGAACAACAAGGACAGAAATAATAGGAATCAGGCCGAAGCGTTATGCAAATCTCATCGTAACTCTTCCCGGGGAAACTTCTAGGGAGAAATTCGTTGTGGCCCTCAGGAAGTCACTCCGAGCTTGCGCGATGCGTCGGAAACGGATTCGTATATGAGGAGTTTCGCGGGGTGCATAATCACCAAGGATAAATGTTATTTAAGTTAAGTTTGGAAAAGCTTGCGGAAGTTTGTGATCTATCTGCGCTGCCAAATAAGTTGTCGGAGGTCACATTAACATAAAAATGTCGTTTGTACCCCTGAAATCAGAGAGAGGATGCGAGATGCTTTTGTGTTTACAAAGTTGTGTATTTCTTCACTACTAAATGTTATTCGTTGTAACATAATACCCTTCGAATTTCATCCTGAATATTTCTCAGTTTTTTTGGCCCAAATTTTTTTTCCGTTTCCTTCTCTTCTCCTTGTCCTTCATGGAGAGAGAGAATTCAAATGCGGTCGACATGTACAAACTTGCACGTGATATATGTCACGCAACAGTTATGATTTATTTGCCAAATTAAGTGCGTTCTCGCTTATTTAATTATTTAATAATTACATATTCTGATAACACCGGGCTATTCCTGCAAGTCTCGTGTTAGGACAAATGTCATGTCACAATGTAAATGACGTTTGCATTGATTCAAAAGCGTGTGCATTTGTGAAACGTGTTCTCATCATTGATACTCACCTGCGTAATTCATCCGCTGCTGATTAAGGGTATTAACGTTTCACCTCACTGCTATCGCCGTCAACTGGCTGAAGCTGTGGTTTTACCACATTATATGCATTGATGAAAATGTGATGCTATTTCCTAGGCTCTCACTCTCATGTGTGGTTATTTATTGCCAGTCCGTCACTTTCATAGCTTCGCTACTAATGAAGTAATTTTTGAATCTTTGAATGATGTTCGCCAGACTTAAATTGGTGTGAGAGTTAGGTAATTAATTTGCCAAAGTTCATTTCTTCCCTGTCTCCAAAATCGTGATCGATTACCCCGCTAAATCTTGTCTTTCGCCGGCAACTTTATGTAACGTTCTTTTTCTCTCCTTACTGTGAATGAATTTTCCATCGCATTGATTTGGTTGCTGGCCCATGACATTTTCCCTTATGTTTCTATCTATCAAATTACGAATAGTAAGTGGAGGGTTTACGTATGGGTTGCTATACACAGCACTACTCGTTTATTTTGAGAGCTGAATGAGTTTTCTGAATTGATTCCCACGAGTGAGAGCCACTGGCCACTCCATCGCGGAAAGTTGGATCTTAAATATACTTCTGCGTAAATGCGTGCTGGGACAAAATAATTCTCTTGTCTCTTGCTGATACTTTTAAAACCATGTTTCCAGTGTTATTGCCAGCTAATGAGGTTTATTTTTCTGTTTCTCCCTCCATGTTCGCGTCGAGCAGCCTATGAGCCTCACGGTTTTCCAGTGTACTTGGCCTGGCTGCCAGTTCGTTACCACAACCTGCTCCACAATTGAACAGCACGTCAGGAATTCGCACCTCGGGTAAGTGCCATAAATAACAACCCTTTAACATTTGATACGCATAGTGCTATAACATCGCGACTCCTTCTCTTTGGGGAATATTGTTGTTTGTAGTTTATTTATTTTATTATATAACCTCGGTCTCAGTCGTATTTATTGTGAAATCCAGAACGGTATATGTTGTTTGGGAGTCCATATTCACTTATCGTCAGAAGAATTTGACTAGTCGACTATGTTTCCAGTGACCACTTTGTTAACTTGTGATTGTCAACGAGCAGATTATCCGATGAAAAAAATCAATTAAAATAAATAAGAACTTCTGAAGAGAATTAAAACATTTTCTACTTTAATTCATCTTTAAAATGTTCATGCATTTGTCAGAATATTAATCATGTTAAATAGTGGGAACTTGCTCAAAACATAAGATTGTTGCTGCAAATGCTTCCCGTCCTTCAATTTTTTCCCCTTCCTGTTGCATTAACCACGGTGTTCCATTCACTTACTCATAAAGTCGTCGGAGTATTTGGAATTTTAATGCAATTTATTAATCATTTGGAGAGCACTTCCGCGATTTATTTCTTCAGAGAGAGAGAGAGAGAGAGACCGCGTACTGAGAGAAACTTCTCCACCCTACGATAGAGGTCCCTCATTTACTTTAAAAGTGATAATTGGACCGCCAGCTTTGCATTGATAGCTTAAGAACAAGGGGAATGAAGTATTGGAGAAAACCACAGTTCTCAAGGCGTGCCAGGGAATTGAACCCAAGCCCTCCGGTTAGTAGTTCAATGCTCTATCCCCTGAACTTCTATGTATGCAGGAGCGCTCATCACCAAATGAACTCAGTTCGATGGTCTTAGGAGCGCACGCTTCCGTGTCTTTTTTCCTTTCGTTGCGACTGACGAGGCATTTCGTCCGCTCTTCGTTCCATGGCGACAGGCCGCGGGAGAACACAGACGACCCGGAGCTGAGCGACCACGAGGAGGAATTCTACTACACGGAGGTGGAGTTGGCGGACGCGTCGAGCGTCGCGCACAGCGGTAGGGTGCCCGTCATCAACGGGGCGAGCCAGGCGAAGAAGTCGGCGACCATCAAGGCGGAGTCGCGCATCAAGGTAGACTCGGGCTCCGTGTCTCCCACCACCATCCCCATCGCATCCCCGCCCACGCTCTCCCACCGGGACATGGCGAGGCCACCACACGAAGGTACGCTCACCACCCCACCCCCGCACCACTACCCTCCCCCGCCATACCCGAGTGCGACGGCTCCTGATCGGCTGATTCTCTTGCCTCCCCTCAGATCCCGAGTACCAGAGGCAGCTGCATTCTGCTGCGGCCCAGAGGCACAACCACCAAGTGGCGGGGCCAATAAACATCCCTGCGGAGACGATCATGTGGAGCAGTCCACCCACCATCACATCACCGGTACGTACGGCGAGTGTATGACCCTGATGCTTGTTATTCGGCTGAGGGTGTGGCATGATGGGTCCATAAACACACGGGGACGGCTTCCAGTCATTTAATGGTGAACCGTCTGGGTTTCATATGTGACTGCATTTAGACAGTGAATAATAGTAATAACCCTCGGAAGTGTTTTCGGTTTAAAATAATCTAGTAAAAATTTAGTAATTTTGGATTCTTTCAACTTGTTGCATTTTTATCCTGAAATATTTAAAGTGTAATTGGGAGCATGAACATCTATCATCAAGTCGCGCTTGGGTGTATTATTTTCAGTTGTTTATGCTAAATTGTGCAAAGTTGAATCATCCCTTTTCTCTTCCATTTATTCCTCGCTAGCTTACAGTATTTGAAAGAAATCAGCCAATAATGATCTCTGTTCTCAAGTAGAGTGTTAGACGATTCAGAGAGAGAGAGAAAATTTTTGACTAGAAATTGAAAATAAAGATCTCTTTCAGTCTGTGCCTATTTCCGAGTCCCGTCCACTAATCTCTTCCATTGCTGGTGCTTCTCTTGCAGGCATCGCCCCAGAAATACCTGAAGCTGAGCCCCAAGCCCTCTGGACTGAGCCCCAGCCGCAAGGTTCGGGGTGAGACAAAAAAGTGTCGTAAGGTGTATGGCATGGAACACCGCGAGCTGTGGTGCACGCAGTGCAAGTGGAAGAAGGCGTGCAGTCGATTTGGGGACTAATCCATGGCGTGCGGTCGATTACTCTGAGGGGGAAAGGGGGCATCAAATCCCCCCATGAGACTCCCCTGTTTATTTTCTGTGAGCCTAATTACCACCGTCCTGGCATCCAGTCTCAAACACAAAGTTAACCCTTGACGGACTCTCACCGCCGCACAGGAGATAGAGAGAGACACAAGAGTGGGTTCTTTGGGGGCACCTGGATTTGTACATAAAAGTGGGAAGGGAAGAGGGACAATGATTTCCTGTCACTTCCCCACATGGTGGAAGCAGGTAGAGAGAGGTTTCTGTTTGTTTCTTGACTCGTGGACTCGTGAGGTGAGGTGCTGAGATGATCTCCCCCCTGCACCTCACTGCTGGACTGTACGAGAGTTTCAACCGTTCCATCCGGAGGTGAAATTTTTATTGTGGTCCGAAGCAAAAGGTCTCCAGGAAATGAATTAGTTTATGCAATAACCTTTAATAAGCTATACCCATTAGCAACTGCCATTTTAATGTAGTTTTTGCCAGGTAAAGACAAAAGTGAGATGGTTTGTGGGATGAATGTAGGAAACAAACGCAGTGCAATTTATTGAATTGTGTAGTTTTCTTCCCAGGGTGCCTCATGCATTGCAACTTTGACCAGCCTGGCAAAAACATGTGATACACATGCTTTGTGCATGACAAATTCCTTGTTGCCAATCATTCACAGCCATTCCAGAGTCCAACTCTGAGTAATAGCTCAAAAGTTGTGTAGATGAATGGAAATGGAATCATTGCCACTTGATCAACATTCAATGTATGATCTCTCTGGCAGCTCATATGTTCTTAAGAGCTAAAGTAAAGGAGTAAGTTATTGCTAATCCATGTGGGATGCAATGAACTGATTACCAAAGACTATCAAGCTTTCAAGCTGAGGCATGTGGATATGAGTAGAGCTGTAACCTATATGTTGTGGTTTGACCAAATGTATGTAGCATGGCAAAGATATTTTACATCATGCCTAAAATGATTGAGTGATACAATGATTTTAAACTCCTATATGTGGCTTTTGATGATGAAGCCTTAAAGAGATTTAAAAAAATATATATACAGTACATATATATATATACACACAGACAGATATATATCTACATATATGGAAGATGATACGAATATGGATTGAATGCAAATCATATTGTGGGTGTATTATTTGTGACATGGCAAAGTCTTTGGTAAAATTTTTATCCACATGATTTGCATTCTCTTATACATAGTGTTGTATAGATAAAATAGTTACAATTTTAAAATGTTTTATTGAAAAAGCATTTTCAACAGGTGCCAACTAGCTGTTGAAAATTATACCTCAGATATACACACACTTATTGCCTAAAAGATTAAAAGGAAAAGTGGAGGTGTGAAATGATAGTTAGCAATATGCAGAATAAAAAAGAGAGGAAGGAATATATATAAATATATATATATATAACGTATGATAGGGGGTTGGAAACATTGGCATGTACTTACAGGCCTTGGAAGAAATGGTGCAAGTGTGGCAACAGTGTAAACAAAAGACATGAGAGAAAATGAAAGAATTCACAAGTCATGCTTTAACTGCCACGGCAATGAGGAATATGCTGGTGCCGAAAAACCATGCCCTGAGATCTGAAGTTCAAATATACAAATATACTGCACAATCTTGATAAAGAACCAAATAATTAATTAATATAAGATGATGATAATAATAATTCTAATCGGTGGCTATTAGATTATAATGGTCCTCAACAGAGTGGGTTAAGGTTGCTATCAGTATAATATCTGTGATGCATGCGGGAACGATGGAAGGTTTATAAAAAGGTGCAACTCCAAATTCATTGTACTGCATTGCGTTGGGGAGAGCAAGTGTGCGCACCATGACTGAGTAATCCTTCCCAAAGGCACACAAATTCTATTATATATTTCTCATTTATTTCTCTCTTTACCCTTAAGAAATTAAGTGTGTGAAGTGCTTTGATCTTTGTAATGCTGTATAAAATGTGTCTTTGTTTTCATAGAGTAAACTCAAAAATATTGTCCATGACTTCATTTTTAATTATTTTAGTTACCTACTCATTACCATAAATTTTTGTAATTTCATGATATATACAAATATAAATATATATATAATTATAAATATAAATCATTGTTGGAAATTTTTCTGTATTTCCAAAAAAATCATCTCATCATTAAAAAGGTGTGGAGCAGAAAAGTTTTGTAAGCTGTAGTTGAGGCTTGAATCCGTGTCCTTTCTGCATGTAGGTCCACGTTTTTAAAAGGTGGTTGTTAAAATGGAAAGCATACATTTAAACTGTAATCATTGTAGATCTAATGTATTTTATGTTTTAGATTTCTTTTTCCAACTGATGAATCCTTTGGTATTCGTTAGCAATGTGCTTTGGTTTATTTATATCCTTTTGAACTATTATTCCATTGATTTAAGTAAGTTAATAGGTTGATAGATTCTTTTTTTTTTCATTCTATCTATAATCAATGTGTCTGTGTTAACTTCTGTACACTGAGAAATTGAATCATTACTAGAGCATTTATAATCAAATAGCAAAGAAAACTGAGATGGATGCATTAATAAAATTTTTGCTGTTCCTACAAAAACTAAAGAGATGGTATAACAGTAGTTGTTCTGTTGAAATCCCAAGGAAGTGGCCACAATATTTTTATATCATTAAGATTGCATGTAAAACTTTTTTCATGTCATTTGTGTTTACTTATTCCATCATAGTTGATATTTCGAAAAAATATGATTTTAATCCAAGTGATCTCCTTCCATGCTTAAGGAACATAAATATTTCATAATAGGTATTGTTTTTAAAACTCTTTCAGTAGATTTAATATTTTATTGGTATTTGATATCAGGTATTATGTATGGACTTTAATTATTACAGTCTATGATATAAAATAGTGTGGTCATTGATTTTGGGCTATGGAAATATTTACTGACTTATGGAATAATACAATCGCTTCTCATAAGTGAAAGTAAAATGATCATTTTTATGCTAGTCACAATTATCTAAATAATGAAATGCATTATCTACAATGTTTTATTGATCATTACAAAATATTCTGAATTAAAAAAAGTGGTAATATTGGAATAATTCAAAAGTCTCTTGTCTTGCTGGTCATTCTAGTGGAACTGTATTGATAATGAGAAAATATCAGAAATTATTGCTGATGAAAAGCCAAAATATTTCAGAATGCAATGACTTATCTACTTCAACTTCAAAGCAACATGGATGAACATACAGGATACTCTGAATATTTTGAATACCCGAAAGAATTTTGATAATTAATCTATAGGGATTGTATTATTCAATGATCAATAATTACTTCCTATCTATAACCTATCAATAAATTGAAAGGTTAAAGGCAATGTAAAGATAAAAGAAGAATGTATGGCAGAATTGTAACGTTCTCATATCAAAATTATATGTTAGTTTCTTTTAAATAAGACAAGAATATAAAAATGGAGGAAAGAAGGACTATTGAAATGATACGTAAAGAGAGTATTTATGGCCATTGAAATATATATACTGTAAACTGCTTCTTGCTGCATTTCATACATTTTGGAATTTTTTGTACATCTAAAAATAATTGTTCCCCCATATGAATTTCTTAGGGAAAATGAATTGCTTTGATAATATATTATTAATTGGCCTAATTAAAATTTGCAAAGTAAGAATATATAATGAGCCAAATATTTTGGATATTTGCTATAGTAATCCACTTGTACTCATCAGAGTAAATGGTGACTGTGATGTTAAACAATTAATTTTGCAATACATATAAAAGTCCTAGCTTGGTAAAATGTTCTCATGGAAATGCCATAGTATCTTTGCCTATTTTAGTAATAATTTCTTCAAATTGAAAACATTAAAAGATTTAGCTCAGCATGCAAAACCAATGTGGCAAAGCAAAATTGGATTGTAAAAATGAACACTTTTTCTTCCTATCAAACCTTAATATAATATCTTTTATATTAATAACAAATTAGGACTAAAAATTAAAGAAGAAAAGTATATGTACTATATGTATTTGAAATTTAAAATAATTATATAAAGATATGAATGTGTATTTATATAGTGAATTGGCTACTTGAATACCTCCTTTGAAAAGCAGCAGGTACTGTTTTTAATGTGGATTATGATGTAAGCATCTAAGAATATGCATGATTATTACCTACCACAGAAAAATTTATTATTTTGTGAAAGTAAGAAATAGATAAGATTTTATCACTTGTATGTCCATTGCCAAGTGAGGAAGTGAAGGGAAAGAATCTGTGCTAAACTCAAATGATTATAAAATGACTCAGCACTATTTAGACTATCCTATTGTTCAATAGAACTCTTGAATATGGTTTCCTAGTGTATTAAAAACTCCTCCTGTGTTCACAAAAATATATGCTCTTTGGTCAGTAACGGTGTCTCAATCATGCTTGAACATTCAGTGAGTGGATTAGATTCTAAAAAGTTGGTCATTGTTCACATCTCATTCAAAATTTTCTCACGTCTAGCTTTGGTGTTCATAGGAAGGAATGTTTGCATTAAACTAGAGGCTTTAAATGTTACCTTCATTAACCATGACAATGAATACAATGCCTGTAAGCAGACATCGACTTCAATTTCTGGGAATGCAATTTTTGGAAAAATAAATATGCCAAGCCAACTAATTAACCATGGTACTATGATCCAAATATTGCATGCTGAAGTAATATTTTAAAGCTCTAGTGAGCTGGCAGTGAATTAGTCCATCCAACAGAAATCCTTGTTCTTAGAGCCACAATACAGTTTCAAAATTATCAAATATCTTTTCCTTTAATATATATTAAATTTCTTTCCATCTCCTGTCAAATTCCAAGTGGAATTTTTTTTTTAACCATATGATGTTTGTTTCTGGTGGCCCATTGGGCCCGTAGGGTCCAAATGAGTCACTTGGCTCATCATCTCATTTCTCCGGAAGCCAAACCACCAGAGTTAATGAAACACGTGTGCCTGAGAGGCAGGAGGTGTGAGAGCCTGCAATACTTTTGGGTTAGCAATTTGGGCAATCCCAAAGTGGGCAGACCTCCACTTCAAACATGGTGACTCGCGTGGGTTTATTTATTTTGGCGGCAGGTGAAGCAAAGTGTCACATTCCCTCACAAGTGATGCTTTGTCTCACCTACTCCACTTGCCTCTGTGGGGTAGAGCAAAATGGTCCATTGTACTCATTGTCAAGGTTTCAATTCTATCTGCATCCATCAATTGCTATTTTTGTAGCAGTGTAAATGAAACTTTAACTGAAATATCTCTATTTTATTTTGTGATAACAAAAATAAGATTCCTTGTCATTATGGGAAGGATTGTGAACTGCACATTAATCAATGAAGGGAACATGACATTCCTTTTATTCATACCAGAATGTGAGTACAGTTCCCAATTTTGACCAAATTTCTATAGATGTCAGCACTGAGCTGCAAGGAGGGTTATACCGTAGCTTTAATAAAAGTACTTGTATTATATTTGTTGTACAGTGTAAAAAGTGAATGAAAATAGATACCCCAGATCTCATTTCCACCAATGCATAGTAGATTGGTAGAGTTAGAGCAGGGTGTTGACTGAGCCATAAAATGTTGTGGGTTTGTGTCTTAGCAACATAATGCATTATATCGAAATTCAATGTCTATTATAATGTGTCCATGAAAATGAAGATGAATATCACCATGAAGGTTTTTAAGTGTAGTAAATACTCAATCATATATACATATATATATTTAAACATAATATTTTGGAACCTTTTGTAATATTTTTATGAAAAAATTCAAAATATTAATTGTGAAAAATTCATGTTTTATGTACGTTTATTTAAGAGATAGGCCTACGTACCACATTTGAAAACATTTTGATGGCTCACATTTTTAAATCAACAAAAGTTGTGACTGTGCTGGATATTTTGTTTTTGGCAATACAAGATAAGCATATTCAAAGGGCATTTCAAGTGGCCATTTGATTGCTCAATTGTGAAAAATTAAATCCTTGCTGCGACCAAGTAGGCAGCAAGGATATGCTTGGTGCCGTATATCTGCACCTTTAATTTTTTGTTCATTTAAACTTTGTTCTAATACTTATGACAAACTCTATGTACATTTGTAATACAAATTGTATTTTCCCATGATTTGAAATGAAAATGTAAAACTACCTTTATTTCAGGCACATAGACATAAAATATATATATATAAATTGTCTTTACAGCATGGCAAAAATGTTATTTTATATGTAATTTGATACAGTTTTGTATCAATAAATAATTTTCCTGATCAATCTTAAATAATGCATTTATTTCTTATTCTTTAAAATCTAGAACCCACTTCAGGTCAAGTCAAAAGTAAGTTAAGCCCCGAGTACTCTAAATGCACACAAGATGAAAGTATTCCTCTGTGTAGGTTTTAACAATGTAATTTGATTACATGGACAACAGTGCCATTGTGTTTCTTAAAAAATTCTTCAGGTCACAATGATTTTTACCCTGAAGAGGAAACAGCCAATCAGAGATGGTTCCTATATATACCACCCCTTTTTAAGGTGGCCAGATTGCAAATCACAAGTGGCAAAACTGTTATCTACAAAATCAAATTATGCAATAAAAACCAAGGAACAATAATTCCTTCACCTTTGTCCTGCCATGGACACCTTCAGAATGATTTATTAACTTATTTAAACAATAAAACAGTTTCTGGCGTAACTTGGTGGAAAATCTTCATACTGATGTTTTTATAAATCAAACCACAGACCATGTCATTCACCATAATTCTAGGCACTATTTTGCTCAAAAATTATCCGCCTTTCACCCCATGATACACAAAGTATGTTCTATCCCCTTGTCCAAAGAAAACACTCTCAAAGAACTAAAGATCATTATACAAATTGCAGTGAACAATGGATATAGAGAAGATTTAATTGATATCCTTTACCATAAGAAACTATCCCGTTTAGCAAAGTTATCCATATCTAGTTCACCCACATATACAGAAAACCAGCCAAAGTGGCGGAGATTCCCTTTTCTTGGTCACTTGACGTTAAAAGTACAAAGAATCCTCCCAAAGGAAAAAGTGAGACCGGCCTTTTACAATAAAACTAATTTCAGCAACATGCTATGCCACACGTTGAACCACTTCACAAAAGTGGAGTACACAAACTCCACTGCAAAGACTGCAACCGGATATACATTGGCCAGATGGGGAGGAGATTTGAAACAAGAATAAAGGAACACCGAGCTTGCTTTAAAAATAACATCTCCGCATCACTATTCACCAAGCACTTGAGGGATTGTGGCCACACCAGCGATTTCACTCCCAAATTTCTACACTTTGAGAAGAAAGACTACCGTCTTGCTAAGCTGGAGCAGTTGCAAATCCTTCAACACACGAATTACGGGGAAGATGTTTTGACCAACGATTTTCTTTACCCTTCGCATTCCCCGTTGTTGTTTTTTCCCTCATCCCCTGCCAGCTCACCTGAAGCCAAGTGAGACTTTTTCAACAATGTAGCGACTCCTCCCAGCCCGCTACTGAGTCACCTAACTAATTACTAAGTGGCATTCTCCCCAATTACATTTACAATAATCATTTCCCTAATCCTCTGCCAACTAATCCGATGTCAGGTGGGCTTTTTGCAGCATTGTATTGACCCTATCCTTCCAGCCTGCTAATTATCTAATTGGTTTTTATCTAATCTAATTATCCAATTATTGCTAATTTGTCAATATTACCAATCCTCCTTCTCCGCCTCAAACCATAGACTTTTAGCCCCCCTCTTCCTAGCTCAACCAATCCTTTCTTGCCTACCTCCTCTCCCCCTCCGCCCAGAGATATGTATATATCCTGCGCTTGACTTGTATTTTTACCTGATACCGAACCTACCAGCCTATCTAAGAGACCTAGCCCTGTCATTTCAGCAAGCAATAGGAAATACTGGTAACCCTCTCATAGAACCTTTATGGGACTATTCTGATAATCCCCATTTTAAATACAAACGTGCAAAAACAAGTCTAAATGAATCCTAATAATCACCAAATATAGAATTGACATCAGCTGCACTTACATATACGTGTTGGCTTAATTTTGCCCTTAAGCCACTTATATCACACAACCGTTTATCAGCATAGCTGGGTATTGGTATAAAATGCACCTAACGACGCAGTACTTAAGCATCAGTCAGTCAGTCATTTTTACCTGATATGAACTACAACCCCCATCCACCCAAAAACTGGAACTTGCTGGAATAGCAATAAAAGGAGCTACTGGGACCCTACATATCTGGTCAGCCTACTGCCCACCTTCAACCTCTAAGTCAGACTCTCCTGACTTATCAGCACTCTCATCCCTACTGTACCAGATGATGTTATGCTATAATGAAACCTGGGTCATGAAAATTAAAAAGTTTATGTTAAAAAGTAAAGTGGTTTGATTTATAAAAACGTCAGTATTAACTTACTTACTTATTATATTGGTCTGTCAGTCAGGCATAGAAGATTGCAACAAAGATGCACAGGAAGTAGGATTACAACAAAAAAATGAAGAGACACACTTCAAGGAATATAGCAGTAGAACCCGTATAAAATTTAGACAAATACATGAAAACGCTACATAAACTTTTATATGTATCACAACTGACAATCACAAATTATCACTCGTAAACCCATTCACACTGAAAAACACTTAATTAATAATAACTTCCTAAGTTCAGTTTTTGATCTGTTTACGGTGGATTTATTTTTTATATTTATTTAAAAATTGTTCAAAATAAGTACAGGAGAGTGATGAGGATATTTCTTAGATACAGACTGCTGAGATAAATATATGCTGTGTATTCCACGAGTGAATTGACAATGTGCAGATGAGTTAGAAAAAATTTAAGTAACCTTAAAAATAGCTTGGATGACGAACAGCACAGTGAGAACTTCAATAGAAACAAAATATTGCTTGATTTAAGGTTGGTGAAGTTCATGACGTATTATCAGAAGAAAAGACTAATATAAATCAATAGATTTAGTAAAATTTCAATATATTGAGCGGATTCAAAAACTTAGTTGCCTACTCTTGGCTATAATTTTTACTTAACATCTTTTTAATGAGTACTAGATTTGTTGGAAAGACATCAACATTCTGAACCATAGCTTAAAAATTAAACTTGGCCTTAACATAGTAATAACCTCAAGTTATAACCAGTAATTTGCTTTTTCAAGTACATTAGTACTACAACTATCAGAATCACCGATTATCCGAATCGCTTTAGGCACCGTCACATGTTGTAGTTCTAGAAAGCGAATAGACCTAGCGGAGGGGTGAGTGTGGCTACGGACGATCTGTAACTGTTTGTTTTGATTGTGTGTTGATTATTTGGGGTTTTTTATGCGCCGATTTGTTGTTTTCTTTGAGTGGGTCTCGTTGTTCACCATGGCGTCGAAGAGAAAACGTGTAGTGATTTCGAACGATTTCGGACTTTAAAAAGAACAAACCTACAATTGTGAATTTTGTGTCAGTCCTTGAAAATGAAGATGGAAGTTATTCGAGGAAATCAATGAAAACGGCAACAAACAAAGTTTTAGAAGATGCTGGTTTCAAGTGGTTCTTGCAGCAACGTTCTATGGGAAACCTTATTTCAGGTCCGATTTTTTGCGAAAAAGCTAATATCTTGGGTCATAAGCTTGATTTTTCATCGTTTAAAGCAAGTAATGGCTGGCTAAGGAATTTCAAGGCTAGACACGGGGTACATACATAGGTTTTTCTCATTTTTCTTGTAGTTTTCTTTGAGTACACCCTTCCTCCGGACAAAACTCCGAACTATCCGAATTTTCGATTATCCGGGGTCCGGTCCCGATTGATTCGGATAATTGGAGTTCTACTGTACAAACATATAATGAGGTTGCTAGCTTAGTCTTGGGTATCACTAGTTTTGGGAAAGTTTCTGAGTAAAACGTTATCTTCATGGAGTATAATTATGTGAAATGTCATTGTTTGAGCCACTAAGTACTAATAATTCTTCAAGTAAATGATTTTGACAACTGAGGCAACAATTAATGTAGGGACATCCAATTTTAAGGCCCAATGAGTAACCTGGAGGTGTTATTCCAAAGCAAAGTAATGCAGTTATTATATTTCTATAAACTTATAAAAAAATGAACTTCGATATAGCCCTTTTACAAAACTTTAAAAAGATTACTTTGAGCTTATTGTCAATTGGGATGCCTTGGATACTTTCCTCAATCAGCTACAATAAGTTTCACTCAGACAACAGAGAATTGACCAATAGTTCAAAGTGGATCAGTGATCCACGTTGAACTTATGAGCGATGCACTGTTGTTTTAGGAAAATGTACTTTATTGCCATTGTCAATAACATCACTAAATATTGGTATAATATCAATATGATATTATGCCAATCAATATCACTTGATGCCAAAAGTAGTAGGGATGGAATATATCCATTCATTACATTACATTAAAATAATGTGGCAGTCAGGCCAAAACCTTTTTATCTGAATGATTCTATCACTGCAATAAACAAGCATGCAATATGTTTGCATTTTATTTTGGGGTAAATTTGAATATGTTTTCAAATTTTGGCAGAGATCCAATTTGATACCTTACAGGTTGAAGAGGAACTCATTCAAGGTAAGATAAGAGAGAAAGATGAATTATTGTTAAAACATTCTACATAACATTTTATATAAAATCACACAATTTTTTAATTCTTCAATGCAAAAATATTCATCGAAGAATATAAAAGGGTCAACTTACCCTTGTGTTATTCTATTTTTAATGTTAGATCAATACCTATCATTTAACCCAGGAGTAGATATAAACGAAGAGAAGAAGTAATATAAACTATAAATGTATCTTGAATAAACTCTGGATTACATAAACACTTATATAGATAATTTTGTCAAACTAGTGATTTCATATTAACGTATTAACACTTACTTCATATCATATTAGTGATTTCTTTTCCCCCACTCAGAGCATACTTGCCTATCGTCTTAGACTCTGGGGGCAAGCACATGAAACTGTAGAAATACTTATTCTGCAGGAAAAGACAATAAGGAATCTAAGCAATTCTAGGCCCCCTAAGCATTGAAGACCTATATTCAAAAACGTGAATATTTCAACTATTTACAGCCTGTTTGTGCTATGCTACCTTAATATGTGCCCAATCTGGTCATCAGTTCACTCATATAACACTATATCAAAACACAATCTTGATATAAACCAGCGTAGGCTGACTAAAACCTACTACCAGTCTGACAATATGGCAATAAAATTACTCAACAAAATGCCCAGCAAAGTCTACTCAGATTAGCAGCAAAAGGGTCAAAAATGCAATTGAAAAATGGTTGTGCACTGACCTGGTGTACTCGTACCTATGAGTATTTTGCTCTCATTCCTATCCCATTTCCACTCCCCTCTGGCCTCCCTTTCCCCTTCCACAACCCTTTCTTTCACCCCTCCCCCACCACCCATTCTCCTCTTCCCCCGTCCCCTTCTCTCTCTCTCCCACATACCTTTCACCAGTCAGTCCTAACTAATCTTCCGAGGAAGACAGAGCACAATTCCAGATTATGATTATTAGATTACGTATGGGTCTACAAACATTTACTATGTGTTGAAGAAGGTGCCTATCTATGACTGTAACAAATCTCAACTCAATCTATGCACAATTTATAGCATAAGATTGAAATAAGCAAACGGATGTTCAGATTTAGATATTTTTGTAAGGATTATGTGGTGCTCAATATCAGATACAAATTGCAGAACTTGCAAGATCCACTTCCATTTCAGTCTCAAAAATTTTCAAAAGTGTAGTTATTTTGCCCTTTTACAAGTGATACATCTAAAAAATGAATTTAATCTATTAACTCATCTGCTGCTAGAGAGTAGCAGGTGTGAGAAACTAATCATTATTTAAGTCTAAAACTGACCATTTAATTTTAAAACTTCATTAAGTTGTAATTGCATTAATTTTAAATCTATTCATTTTATTCAATAAAAACAGCAGATATCAGGGGAGACATACGTACATTACTTTCTCTTATGTCAACTCCTCTTGTCATCGTCAGAGCTCTCACCCAGTTGCTGATCCATTTACTCCCCTTATTAAAACTACAATGATTACCTAAATACGAATTCTGTGACTACAGTAAAACCACTGCTTTTTGTACTATACAATAAATATGGAATTGAAGAAAATAAAAGCCATGTAAATAATTTGTAAGTATTTTTATAAATGATCACAGTTATGAAAATTCTTTTTCAGAATGGAAATACAATTGTCAAAAGAGGTTGTTACATAAGAGTGGTGCTCATTGATCCATAGGGTGCTCTATTCTTTGCTGATGACATGAGCAGGCAATTGCTGTGAATATCAGAGGAGGGAAGCAGTAGCTGATGACTGTAAATGTCTCTCTTGCGTTTTTCCAACCTCTTGATGAACTGATGAAATAAGTGAGCTATTATCTGAAATTATAAGCATTCATAAAGCAATTAACTATCTATATTTTATAATATAGACTTGTTTGCAATTATAATTATGATTTTTAATGAAAATAACATAACCTCTTACACTTGTAAAATGATGAGGACAACTTTTTTTTACTAGAAAAAACTTACACATATGATGTGCACAGAAGACACTACCAAGGACCCTTTCCTGAATCCAATTGAGTCAAAGAGGATGCCTCCAATGGAAGGGCCAACAAAGGCACCAAGAGCAAATGAAGAGGCCCAAAGTCCAGAAATAAGAGAATATGTTGATACACCTCCAGGGAAACCACCGGACCTGTCAGTTGAGTATACAGAAGGATTTGTTACCAACTAAACCTACATTAAAATAAAATAAATCATTCTGTGGTTGCATGAAAATGGAAACAAATATCCTAATTATTTTTCAACAGAAATAATTCTCTTGTCAAATTGACCAGCATACTCATATGAATAAGTCAGCTTTAATTCTTGCTGATGGAGAGGAAATTGTGTGAAGAATATAAAAATTCCATTTATGTACAAGTTATGTGTATAAAACCAAACTTTGTAATGGAGTGCTAGGCATCACATAGAGATTACTACAGCTCTTGAGTAAAATTTGTAAAGTTTTTTACAGTGAATGGCCATCTTCCCTATTTTGTGGTAAGCATCATCTTCAGATTATGACCATTGGAGGGAGAATGCCCATATGCTGTCCATCAGACCCCAGTAAGGGCAAAGTGACTCAGTCCAGAAATTCACCATAAATTTTGCAGAATTCTGATGCACCTGAAGTTTGTCAGTCAAAATTTGATGGCAAGGTCATTTGCTGATCCCCACTTCCCTCGACGACTTCTCTGGTACATTCAAACAATTGCATAATGAATCCTCTTCACATGGTCTCTTGATAAGGAAGGTTGTCTTGGACTCAGGCCTTCACCAACTGACATTCTACCCTCTTTGAAGAACTTAAATCATTCATGGTACTGCATTCTACTCAAATAGAGCTCTTTGTAGGCTTTGCTAAGTAATTGAAATGCCTATGAAGGATTTTTACCAAGTTTCCAAATTTTATCCAGCCAAATTTCACTTAAACATGTTTTTTGTAGCTATTAATCATTACTTTTCCACTTATTTAAATGGTAGCGTAGGCATGTGTTCTCTTCAGCAGGAATAGCTTAAAGGCAAATGATCATAGTATCATGGGTCAAATGTCAGTCTACATTTCTCTATGTCTCTTTTTATGTTTCCTAGCTTCCCTGTCCTCACAACATTCCGTGTACCTATCCTTGTACCCTTCATGTTGCATTCATCCTCTGTCTTCTTTTCTTCTGCCATCTACTCACTTGTATTAGGATTTCATATCATGACAATCATGAAGGCATTGATTACCTATCACCTCTGCTGCTGGGCATGACAATCAGCCCTATGAGTTGCCAAGACTAGTTTTTTTGCGTGTTTCCATCATATTTCCTTGGGATAAATAATTGAGGTGGCTCCATGTTGCTTTCCTAAATAATATTTTAAGCATGACACAATCACTCAATTGGGCATCCCAATGGGGTGAGACACCTTTGCAGCCACCTCAATGAGGAACAGTTACTGAGCAAACTGCCTTTCATCTGACTCCTACCCTTTGACTTATCTGGCATCGGTGACCCTACCAGAAGCAATCATCATTGCTCTCATCAGCATGGATCTAGGGGTTAATGTTACTTCAAGACCTTTCACCTTGTCAAGAATGTAGTCCTTAGGAGGGTTTCATGAGAAATTTCATTAATGATATTAAGTATGAACATTTTATTTGGCATTAATTTTCAAGTGGTACCAGATTAATATTAGAATAAAAATTCACATATAGTAAAAAGATGAAAAAATGACTAACATTTAAAATTCATTCCAAATATATATTAAATTTAACTTTTCAATTTGATTGAAAATTACTAAGAAAACTAGTTTCAGTAATTAGAAGTTTTTAAGATCAAGTTTCAAGAAAGAGTATACATTTTCACTTACAGGGCTGAAGCCATTCCATCAACAAAGGCTGGAACAAGAACAAACCCTGTACCAATTCCATGGATAAATAGGCCAAATATTGACAGCCATAGAATTCTGTAGAAAATAATGGCAATGAGAAATAATTAAAATTTTAAACTAAACCTATCTTGAATGAACAAATGATTACGTCAAAATATTCCATAATCTACAAATTTACACATTCTAATATAATTATATATATGGTCCATAAATAGCTTAAATATTGTTCCATGGAGGATGAAAAGATAATATAATACAAAATACTAGCTCTGCGTTGATGCAAGTCAACTCCATGTAAAGACATGAATTCAGTGAAATCAGCATCTCCATGTTTTTTTGTTGATGGTGATAGTAGAATTTTATTTGGAGAACATATTGGACTACTCACAGGTGTCTTTTATGCTAATACTTATAGTTGCAAAGAAAAATAATAAAATTCTAAAAAGAAATTTATTAGTTTGTAAAAGAGAATGGCTAAAAATACAATGAAAATGTTTCTACTCCATCTAGAAGATTTAGTTTTCCTTTAAAAATTTATATTCAGTTAAAAATTCCAATTTCATGGAAAATTTTCAGCCCATCACCTGCAGTGTCTAGGATTCTACGGTTAACCTTCACATTTAGCCTTTCTTGCATAGCCCAAATTTCACCACACTCCTTCGTGAGAGATTTACACTCATCACATTGAAGCTACATTTTCTCTTCTGTGAAGAGATGTGTGTTGGTCTGTTCACAGTGCCCTATTCTCAAACCAGTGATGTTGACCTTTCTTTCCTCTGACTACTCCTTGCAGATATAGGCTATGCTGATAATATGAGTTTTATGCTCCATAGCTTATTATTGGTTATTAGATTTCATGATCCCAACTTCTCTAGTGTTTTTGCATACTTCAGTGTAATGTAGTAGCAGACTGGAGGAGTCAGTGCCATACGAAAGAGGTGTTATTGCATGTGAAAAAATGTAGTGCTATTTTAATTTGCAAATAGTCCTGCTATAGAGGTATTACAGAGTGAATCAAGCTTTGCTTTCAGAACTCAGTGATCTGATGCCTCCACCATACTTGCTCATGTTACAGCTGCCTTTGATGAAGGACGTTTAGTTACATCTGAAATGTGGTGCTGCTATGAAACTTATAAGCATTCAGCTAATGAGGATGTTGCTTCTCTGCTAATACATTGCATATCTTCCAATAAACTCCTAAAGGTACTATACCTTAAGCAGTATGATCTTGTCTTTCAATCTATAATCCTCTCCTTTATATTTGAACTTGCATTCATAAATTAAATATTGCTGAATTAGTCAAAATTAGATTAACCTAATGGGATACAAAAAGAGAAGATTGCTATAAATGACTGTATTGAAACTTGAAGTCATGAATTGAGGCCATCATAGAGTCTTTTAGAAATAGCAAAGTGCTAGATGACATAACAAACAAACAAAGATAAAATTGTGTATAACAAAAAAGTGACAAGTCCAATGACAATAACTGAGTCTGAATTTAGTTAGCAACAGTGATGACAAATTTCCGGGATTCTGTGATGAATGAACATTGAGTGGCTAATTTTTTATGTGACAGTGCCATTTTCTTAATGTAAAGTTTTAATATTAAAATACCTTTACTTTTAAATCATTAAAATACCATTACTGTGTTAAATAAATTCCTTTTCTGTTTGATCTAAACGTTTATTAAAATTCTAACCTAAAAAAAATCAAAGTATGTAATATGTGCTAGTGCATCTTATGGGCTGGGAAGTAGAGCATGTGGTAATAGAGTATTCCAGTAATTTAAAGGGAGAGGACAATCTTTGGGAAGGATGAAAATCAAATGTGTACATCAGCATATAAAATGGTTTATATATTCCCTCTTGATCAAATATTTGAATGAATTTCCCTACACTGGAGTAAGGTCGTTGGGGAGAAGCAAAAAATACCTGGGGCCTCCCTCCCTAAGAAAAGAAAATATGTACTTATTATTGTTGGCCTATTTGTGGCTGAAATTACATTTATCAAAATTTTTTAATCCAAAATTTTAAAATTGTTAATAATATTGATGCACTTACAGTAATTAAAGTGTAATAAAAAGTTAAATTAAAATTAAAAGTTTATCTAAAAAGGTGATATACACTTCCCAGCAATTTTCAATAAGTTTTATACCCTTTTTATAATAAGAACTGTCTTGCTCCTTAAAATAGCCATTAACTGCTGACATCAATTCTTCACAATTGGAAAATCTTTGACCCCCACATTTTTTCAAGTTTGCAAACAGAAAATAATCCAAGGGGGCTAAATCTGGCAAATAGGGTGCATGAGGTAGCAATTCAAACTTTAATTCATGAATTTTGGCCATTGTAACAATGGATTTGTGAGCTGGTACATTGTCTTGATGAAATGACACTTTCTTCTTAGCCAAATGAGGCTGCTTTTGCTTGATTTCTTCACTCAAACGTTGCATTAAGTTTGCATAATACTCGCCGTTGATAGTTATTCCTATTTTAAGATAGTCAATGAAAATTATCCCACCCACATCCCAAGAAACCGACGCCATGACCTTGCCTGTAGATGAAACGGTCTTCGCCTTCTTTGGAACCGGTTCTCCATTTTGAATCCATTGTTTTGATTGCTCTTTTGTTTGGGTATGAAGTAATGGACCCATGTTTCATCCATGGTTATGAAACGGTGCAAAAATTCTGCTTTGTTTATGTGAAACTTTGCTAAACACTCAATTGTAACATCTTCATGACACTGGTTTTGCTAAAGTGTGAGCAAAGACGGCACTTATCTTACACACAGCTTTCTCATGTCCTAATTTTCAGGTAATATCCATGCAATGTACTACACTTTTTGAAATGGCTACCATGTCTTCTGCTAGCTTGCGCACTTTCAGTCTACAATTATCCAGTATTCTTTATGGATTGTCTTCACTATTTCTGGAGTCGTCACTTCATTTGGTCAATCAATGCGACCTCATTTAAACTCTGCTACCCAATATTTTACTGTTGTCAATGAAGGAGGTGACTCACCCAGAGTAGAATCCAGTTCAGCTTTTATATTGGTAGGGCTGAGGTCTTTCAAATAAAAGTATTTTATCACATAACGATGACCAATTTTCTCCATTTTCACAAATTCACTGAAAATGTTCACTATTGATGGCTGCTAAACAAATACTAAACAACGTAGCATCTTCAAACTTGAAACTTATGCTTTATAGATTACGTACTTTCTAATACAGTGAAATTTTTCAAACAATTACCGCCATCTCTAGGCCAGGCCAGGTACTTCTGGGACCACGTTTGTACTTCTCTGTATATATACATTTGAATTTAAATGAAATTTCACCTAAATACATTCAGAACAAAGCCTTGGAATAAGATCTGGGGGGTCACCTAATAAACTAATTGATATAACAAGTTAAAAGGTAATTATTTTATGAAAAAACAAATTTGAAATTATAACCTTGTTAAGAAATTATGGTTTACCATAAAATATATCATGCTTATAAAACACAGGCACATTTGTTAAATGTGTTAACAATAAAAGGGGTGCCTCTTGGTTCAGGGTACGCTAAAAGTGGGGCAGTGTAGTATCTTGTGTCCCATAGTTGTGCTGTTGGAATTTCATGGACAAATGCAAAATCTCTTTACATAATGTAATTTCTTTTTCAACAACTTACGTCGACATTTCAGGAAGAAATGGTGCTGGACCAGTTGCAAAATAGGATACTGCAACTGAAGCATGGCCCAGAATGAGGGCAACAGTAGTTGTCAGAATTTCATTGTCACAAAGACGGCCCACTAATGGAGCAGAGATAGCATAACATCCACCATTCACCACAAACACTGCACCAATGACAGATGGTTGAAGGCTGAACTGTTAGAAAAGAAAATTTTGATTTGGCTTTAAAATGGTAAATGGAATTCAATTTTATAGACAAACAATTCTCAGAAATAGAATAGATACATAGAGTTAAGTGTAAAGAAATACAAATGACAGGTTTTCACAGGAGGCTATGGAGAAATTCATCCTTTCTGTCTCATATATCTGGAGAAAATCATAAAATAAAAGAAACTGCAGAAAATAATGAACCATGTTGTCGCAACCAATATTATTATGCGACTGTTATGATCACTATCAAGAGTAACATTTATATTTTCTTTGGGAATGTATTTTGAAGGTTATAAGTATGACTAAAGGGTTACTAATAAAATCAAGTATTTATTCAAAGAGTTTCATCTTTTTTTGAACATAACTTATATAAAATCAGTCTACAAACTACAAAAGGACTAGAATTTCATTGCAATCATTGAATTAGGGACATTAAAAATATTTAAAAAATTGATGAAATATCAAAAAATAAATTCAACACAATATTTTATATTTTTGTCATCATAATTGGAGATTAGATTTTTGTGTAATTATTCTAGGCAAAATTATGTTGATAAAAGTATTTTTGGGCTAATTCATAGCATTTATGCATGAATTAAAATCCATAAAATCAATATGATTTGCCAATGATCAAGGCTTCAGTTAACCAGTCAGCCAAGTGGTTGCAAGCATTGCTACTAAAACTATCATTGCACTAAAAAATCAGTGCAATAGGTATGGATTGAGAATTAATGTGAACAAAATAAAGGTTATACATTTGGAGAAATTGAAAAGCTAAGTTAATTGTTAAAATATGGTGGCAAAAACTGGAGTAGGTGGAACAGTTCACCTATTTTGGAAGTGCTCCTTGGAAGTTGGGTAAGGATGTTAAGGAAGACTCATTAAAACTTTGATATGGAGCATAGTTATGTATGGCATAGAGACATGGTCAAGAGGGTGATAGATGTAGATTGGAGGCTTTTGAGGCATTGTCATGGAGAAGAATGGAATAAGTGAACTGGACAGAAAGGAAAACAAGAAAAGACGTAATGAACATGGTGAGAGAGAATTGTTGGGAAAAATCTAATTAAGGCAATTAAGATGGATGCAGTGGATTTTTATTAGTGATTGAATGCTGAAGACTGTGATAGAGGTGAGAATGTTATGCAGGAGAGGAAGGTTTAGGAAGTGAATATGGCATGTTGGATGAAATTAAGGAAGGTAGAAAGTATGCAGAACTGAAAAATATTTCAATTTAGTGTTCAGTGTCAGGTGGTATTTTGTTAGGGCAGGTAAAGAAATGTATCATGGTTTAAGTCTGTGTCCATCCAAACCTACCTTGAATGGAAGATTACCAAATTATAATAATAATCCTAGAAACAAAATTTAAATATTTCGTCTTCATCAACCTAAAATGCCCAAGGCTCAGTGTACATTCAAGTTCATTTGAAATTGATTTTTGGGGACATACCTGCCGCAAGTGTGGCTCCAAAGTGGCTGATATGAAACCAAGACTCAGAGATGTTGCAGCAATGGAAAGACAATCAAGAAATACTGAGGGAAGAGAAAGGGCAGCAAGGAGCCCATCCTTATTTGGCTGAAGACTTGCAAATTTTGGTGATTTAACTCCAGCCTCAGAATTACTTTCTGTTGTTTCTACAGAAAATAAATAAAAATGCAAACATAAAAATATTTATAAGGATTTATCATCATGGATGAAATTGTACATTTTGGTAACTTTTAACAAAATTATGTACTACAATATTTGTTTTTAATTATAACTTCAATTAGCATTTAATGTTATTCTCATGCGGCAGGGTGGATCTTCAGAATTGAATTCCCATTAAAGCTCTCATTGAAATCTAAGAAAACCATTAAATACAGGAATTACGTATACTACACCCTAAGGTCCAATTCCAAAAGTGTAACTTTGCTTAGATATTGATTGCTGGAATAGAAAAAGTTAATAAGCACTTATTAACACAATGAGTTCACTAAGAACTCTATTTCTAGACAAATTTACATATATTTTGGCTGGATTATAACAATTCTTTGACTTATTGTTTTATAAATCAGATAACAACATATGCACTCAGTTAAAAGGTTCTTTCCCCAATTGTGCATCCATATCAATATCAAGAAACAATGGGAAACAATATATGATTCATTACCTCTAAAAGTAATGCATTTATTATCCCCAGCTTACTTTAATATGACAATCAACTGTCCAAAAAATCTAATATTTTCTTGTTACCTACCATTTTTGTTATCACTAGAATGATTAAAGGCTGGGAGTATGCAAAATGTTAATGCTGCTGTTGAGAGTAGTACTCCACCCATCACCATAAATGGTGTTTTATAGCCACCAATCTGAAACAGTGTAAAGTTAAATGTTAGGTATTTCTTTTTATCAAACCATCTCGGTGCCAATAAATTGAATGAAGATTTATTTAGACTGGGCAGAGGTCATTAAAATACAGAATAACTCTATTCAAAGGTAATTAATCCTAACCAATTTTTGAGAAGTGGCTAACTAGTTGGAGGTGTCATTACTAGTGCTTATTACGGTGATTGTAGATGAATAAATGACTTTAATGAGTACCAGCATGGGGAGCAAGGGAAGTATAGAAGGGTACAATAATTGTATAATGCAACTCCTCAAGATTTTTGGTGTTCCTTTAAATTTTGCTGTCAAAGAAATATTTAAAACAAAATGAAAGTTTATTTTAGAAAAAATCATGGCTATCAGCCCAGATGTCATTTTGATAGGTGAAGATAGAGCTCATCTAGTACTAAGCCTAATGGCATGTGGGTTCACAATCAGAGTAAGGGAAGTAACTCATTTCCCTGTGTCACCAATAGTTTTCCAGAAAGATCTAGTACCCTAGCACCCAAATGACACTTCAGAACCCAGAGGTGTCACCTAGAATCGAACCCAGGACCACCACTCAGTGGCCCAGCGCTCTACTCACTAGACCACCACATCTCCCTTTTATGCTTCACATATTCTAATAATTATGCCTTGTACTAAAGCCAAAGCCTTATCACTGCCCTGTCAATCCTCTCTCCTTATTTCTTTTTAGTTGCTGCATGTCAGCATATTCTTCAAGTTTTAAAAGCACGATTTTCTGAGTTTTCCTCTGCCTCTCTCTCCCAGCTTTATTTTATCATCACTAATATGCCATTTGTAGTATTCCATGAGTGCAACTGTCAGGACTTCCAACATCCCATGATTGTCCTTTACTGAATTACATGTAGTTCAGTTTATTTAGCAAATATTAAGCCTTGGATTGGTTCTCCATTTGTTTTTACTCATTTTTTCTTTTCTTTCAAGAAGTTGATATTTTCCTCAAAATAAGTTGAACAAGTATGGTGAAAGGAGGCAATACTTTCTCATGCATTTTTTTATATTTTTGCTGATCTTCCATTTCCAGCCAGACTTATCAGGCTATACCGGTTCTCAAGGATCTTCCAGATCAGTCTTCCGTACTTTCAGTTAATTCCTACTTCTTGCATACTCTCAAGCATCAATTTCCAGTTTAACATATGAAAGACCTCTTGCAATGAATTCAAGCACAGTTGTACTCTTCATTTCAAATCTTTGTTCCAATATCATTGTTGCTGCCAGGATTACCTCTAATGCCTCGCTAATTCCCGTATGTTCTAAAACCAATCTGATCCTTCTTTGCATAGGGAAGAAGCTATATATTTTGCTTTTCATTTTATTATTTAGTATGTTCAATTATACTATATGAGATAAAATACCTAAGTACATATCGTTTCCTTTATTTTGGTGAATCATTTTTGCTTTGGTTGAAATCCTCAGGGATTTTTCCCAGTGTGTTTTATTGCATTTAAATTAATCCCATGCATTTTTGAGTTATCGAGAGTAAATTGTAAAAAGACATGAATGTTGTTAGTAGTCTGCTGATTCAAAAGTTACACAGTTTTCTAAAAATTCGACTCCCTCTCTATTGATTATCTTCAATTATTATCATGTAACACAGTGTGACCAACTCAAAAAATGGTTCTTCATATTTTATCCATTACTTTTCAGATACTCAGCTGCTATGGTATATACTATATACTTGTTGTTTTACTATTGCCTAGTTCCTTCACCGAATGTTCAAATTCTTCCTCGTCAGACCTACATTATACTAATTTGAATCCAAGATTTCTTTATCACATAATTTATTGATGAGGTCATTACCATGGTACAGATTTTCAATGTAACCTTTTCAGCATTCAAATGGGTATCTCATCACTGTCAAATGTATTCTATTCTACTCTATTTCTTTTACTGTAGGATTTTATTTTTGACTAGTGTTGCAGAGATTTGACATTTTACTGTGTGCTATTGCAAAATGTTTATGTAATTCATGGTATGTAATTGCAAAATTTGACATCATGCATCTCATTCTGTCCATCATTTTCAATATACTCTACAATTTTTATGGCCCACTTTTCTTACTTATCCCTGAACTTAATAAAAATTTTGTTCTTAATTCTTTTCTAGTCTTTCATGTTGTTTACTCAGTCTAATAATTAGAAATGTCTCAAAACTGATTTATCTTTGCAATATAATTCGAAAATTTCATTGTTCTTATCAGTAATTCCTGTAACACCCCCACCACAAGCCCTTGTGGTGGCTTGCATATTTGTAGATGTAACTTACATGGGGAAGATGTGAAGGGCAAAATGCATATTTTTACAAAAAATCATGCATGCATATATTGATAGTTTTGGTGGTTATGATATGGGTTCCTACCAGCTGCAGTAATCACCCCTAAGGTTGGCTTAATAGATACTTACATGCGAACTTCCAAGGAACTAAGGTCTCCGTGTCAAGCAAACATTTACAGTGTTGCTTGTTTGAATCTCTGGATAAAAGTTAAAAAGTTAAACTTCTCAAAATTCCATAACCATTTTGATTTCTCCAGCACAACCGTTTTTGGCTATCATTAAATTATCGAGCTCTGTTGCAAATACAAATATTTGGAAATACTCGAGGCATATTTATATATGTATTAATATGTAAAGATAAGCGGGTGGGTGCTAGTGGGTATGGAGAAGGGAGAAAGGTAGTGTGAGCAATTAGGACCTGTTGTGAGCTTATTGAGAGGTGCTGGATGCCATACTAGTGCAAGGGTGAACATAAAAGTAGATAGAGGTGTAGTGGGGTAATATGCAGGATAAGAGAGTGTGATGGCAAGAGGTACCTAATTGTTTGCTCTGTTGAAACTGTTAGAGAGGGTTAAAATTTCCAATTGCTCAAGGTGTGCAGCTCCAACATTCCATGTCAAGCATATTGTAGAATAGGTTTTATCCTCCAGCGTGCTCCATGATGGCAATGTGGTTTACATCTTTCCATTCTTCTCTAAGTTCATATCTTTCTAATTATCTCTGAATCCAGGACTTTCTCATCCTTTTCATATTTACCAGACCTTTTGTTTCATTCATGGATTTTGTAATCCCATTTTTAAGATATTTCCATCTTTCTTCAACTGTACCCCAGCCCTCTTTTATCAAAGGCTACCTGGTTATACCTCCTTTTAACTTTTAGTTTTAGCTTTTAAATTTTATTTTCATATTCCGTATTTCCTAGCCCATAAGATGCACTATGATTTTTCAGGTAAGAATTTGTAAAAAATTCTTGGATCAGACAGAAAAGTATTTTAATGTTTATATTTTATAGGAAGAAAGTGGAAAATGTTATATTAAAAAAATTAGCGGCTACATACATTTTATTCATTGTAGAATCCCAGAAATTTGTCATCACTGCTGCTAAATCATTTCTGCAGCTATTTTAACTGGAGCTTTAACTTTCCTCATACACTTGTTATCTTCACTTCTGTCTAGTGCCTTGCTAATTTCACATTTTGAAAATACTTAATGATAGTCTCACTTTTAACTTTCTACCAAGACTTATATTCCCACTTGCAAACACTAGAAATCTATGGGCGTTTTATTATTCCCTTTGGTGTGACATCATGAGCTGGTGCCTCTATCCACTTCATCCACTCTTCATGCATAAATCCCTTGAGATGTTTGTTGACTGAAACATACAGAGGCTGCAACTGAGAAGTTAAAACATCTGGAATCATAGCAAGGTGCATATTCCATTCATTGGGAAGGTTTTTTGCTGGCTCCATTTTCCTGTCCTTAAACTCATTGGGCATTAATTAAGATTATTTCTTCAGAAGATTTCATCCACATGGATGGCTGGACCATGCCTTCCATAACCACAGCTTCATACTGTCTCCAATCTTTGGGATGGACATAAAGTCCATGTGGAATTGTACCTTTAGACAGCATTATTTATTTAAAGAATAACCAAGTTTTGGGGAGTTTTGAACCATCAGCACAACATGCTAGGACAACAGTGTAGTGCATCTTCTCATTACCAGGTATTGATCATTACTGTCTTAATGCCTTTAACATCCAATGTTCTAAATGATGGCATGCCATGGGTACCTTCAAACTCCCTATTAGCCCTATCCCTAAACATTTGATCTTCTTGAATCTCTTGGCCACTAATGGTAGTTTGTGGTTGGAGGATCAATGAGGATTATTACAAAAATATGAAAGTACATTTTCGTGCATGGGTAGTTTCCAAAGGAATTGAATATATGTGCAGTAAAAAATTAAAATTACTCTATAAAAACAATATAATAACTTTAAAAAACTCACCTGAAACAGAAATCCTCCAATTGATGGGCCAGCAATCAGTCCCAGACCAAAAAATGTTTCCAGGGTTGCCTTAAAGAAATGAACAGAGCTAAGCTGAATGGATTAAGGAGCTGCAATGCTGTTTGAACAACTTATAGTTATGCATTTTTGAGCAGATATTAGCCCCAATCCCATGTACATATGATCCAATTGGTAGGATGTCATTAATTTATAATATAATTGATTAGTTAAAAGCAAGATAAATATATGTACATGGAAGGAAACTATAATCTTGTCTTTGAATCAAAAAAGAGACTAGCACATCAGTCACTCACTGCTACTGCTAATCAGGAGTAAATGCATTCTGTTATGATAAAGAAAATTCTGCATCATAATCAAAGTTTTCTAGCTCCTTTAATGTTTTTACAACTGAAAGCGGTCACTCATGTTAGTGCATGAGTCACACCAATGCTACCCAGCTCTGTATCATGTAAGACACAACTCAAACCATTGATATATATTAACCATATTCAAATCAGACTACCTGATTCATGGTGCATAATTTTCTGTATGATTTTATTTCTATGTACCATGATACAGAATTTTCTGTAACTTCTGTGTGTTTATTTTCTTCTTCCTTTTCTTTTCAAAATTTGCAAATTGATAATCTATATCAAATGTGATGATAAAATTTCATGCCTACAACTCACGAATGTGGTGGCCACAGTTTCAGGAAACTCAATTGCAATTATCGTGAAGGAGGCTGTGACAGATGCAGAAGTACCTAGGGCCTCCACTATTCTTATGGCAAAGGACAAAATGAGGAAGTCTTCTTTCTGCTGGACAAGGTCCAATAACCTGAAATTTCCAATGCAAAATATTATTCACTTTTTGGAACCCATTCTGGAATGGCCATATGAGTCATTGACAGAGAACTCATTTTTTCTACATTTCTGGAAAAATGTTAGCATGTCTGACTGCAAAGTTTATTAAAATAGATGCAGAAAGACATTTGGAATGGATACATTTAACAAATAGACATTCATGGCTAAGATAAAAGAGTCCATGGACAGCATTGCAGTGTAGGTGTGTTTGGTACATGCACCTATGATGGCCATGAAGATAATAAAAAGAAGAGGTGAGTGTATTAGAGGATCATAAAAGTAATAACATGTAAATGAAGAAGGAAATGTGACTGAGGAGCTTTCATTGGAGAAGGCTAAGATGCAAAATTTTCATGCATATATTTGTCACTTGCAAGTAAAACAAAGTATTGAATGGAAGATGCACAATTTACTAACATTTGTGAGCTATTGAGATAAGTTTGGTTTGAAAGTAGGCTGATGTGATATATTATCTATGTAGTGGATTTGTTAGTCATTGTTTTTGTTTTTATAGAGCAAATTAAAATGTTTGACCTCTTACTTGGTGGAATTTTTCCATCATACAGACATTTTTAATTCCAGGGTGTGTTTGTGTGTATGCAGGGTGTGTTTGTGCACACATACTTACGCACTGCCGAGAAAAGGAGATGGGTTGATGGCTGAGAGGAATGAGGGGAGGATTGAAACAAAGTGGTGCATAGAAGTGGAGGAAAGACCAGCAGACTCCAATGTGGAATTTTTCTGGTAAATATTCTTGTTTTACTAAGAATATTATTTTCTCTCAAGGATTATTCGTGCTAGCAGCTGTGCCAAATGTTTTCGTTCCCTCTAATGCCTTTGATATAGAAAGTACTGGAGAATTATCAAAAACTAATTTTTTTCCTGTTTAATTTTCTGTCACCTGTTGCAGATAATGAAGTAATGCTGTCCTCAATTAAAGTTTTCTTTTAAACTATTTAGCAACTGCTCTATTTAACATGCTGCCTTCCTTGCTACATTGCATAATTACTGTTGATGTGTGGACCATTCTTTAGGAAAGACCATTTATGTCTTCTTAAGATATACAAGAAAATAATCATTCAAAAAGTCATCTTATGAAGCTAATTGAAATTGCCTGTTTTCCACATCTTCCCATGATTATGATGATCCAACAGTTTGGTGTCTCCAGATATGCTTCTATATTCAATATTACACTATGTACATGTTCATTCTTGCTCCTTTGTTTTCATTTTTAACCATTACTTCTGCTTAAGTCTTTCTTATTCCTTGATTCATTGTCATTGGATTGAATTTCAAACATTCCACCTTTGTCCCTTTTCCAAATCCTGAGTACCTACCCACTAACCAGCCTATTGAGTTAGATCAAATGGTTTCATTTGTAATTAATTTTTAGGTCATTGCACATTTCAAAACTTTTTTCGAAACATGTACTTTGTTGCAATAGTCCAACATATATGAAGTAAGCATCATAGGTACAGCATATTTTTACATATATAAATAATAACCAAAAATAAAGTTATTTAAACGTCAAGAGATTTGGCAATTTTTTCACACTCTTTGGTTATGGGAATGGCTAAATAGGAGTGTTAGGAGGGGACATCAAAGGAAGTTCAAACCTATGACATTCATGATCACATTAGTACATTAATAATTCAAAAGTAAATCAAAATTTATGTATTTCATGCCCTCGTCCTTATCCTGAATGCTTTTTCACAGAAGGTATGTTTAGTTTTCAAAGGTGAACAAGATATGGAAAAATATTAGGAAACAAGAGATTAGGACCTACCCAAATAAACAGGAGCATACTGCAGAAACAAATAGCCCAGCATTGTATGTAAAAATTGGTCCCAGAGACTCAAGCTGAAATAGAAAGAAATATTGATACATTCCTGAAATCACTTGGTAACCAAAATGCCTAAAAATATCTTCCTGTCTTTTATAAATAGGTTTACAAGTCAGTTTATGTAGTTCAATCCTAGAGGACAATTTTCATTTCCTACCAGGTACTGTATAAAATTTGACTTTCAACAGGCAGGCATATTTTTTTGGAATTTGACATACGCAGAAAGCAAATTGAATTATTATCGTAAGGATCACTTGGGAATTAAAAATATCTTTTCATATTTTAGCTTATAATCAGCAACTTGATGGTTGTTAATTCAGTAGGTAGGTCATTTCATTCTTTACTTCAAGAGGATGACTTGAATCTTTGTGATTTTTAGAAATTGGTTACGATATTGAAACAATTTTTATGATTTCATTTGCCTAATTATCAGTTTTTAATGTTTATCAATGAGATTGTTTGACATGATTTTTTACTCCAAATATAGAACTAGTAAAAGCTTTTACTTGTTTGCATGTTTACTGCATATGTATGAGAAATTTAATCAAAATAGTGCTTGTGATTAATTATTTTCTTACTTTCTTTATTTTATTGAAAATAATCAACTCCAGGATTTTGACAAAAAGATATGTTAAGAGGTCCTTTAAACACACTTTAATCATTTCCTAGTTAGTATAAATACATCAAATATAAATCTTGTACTTTTTAAAAGGGTTAAATCCAAAGTTAAAATGTATGAAAATAACTTCATAAAATCCTAGACTTTCACTACAAAAGGTTGTGTACAAATTACTTGTGCGGAAGAATTGGGAGGGAGATACTTACATATTTTCCAAAGAAGGGACTGCTCAAGAATGAAGTCAGTTCAAAAATTCCAAATACGAATCCATACTGTGATGGCGTGACACCTTTAGATTCAGCCTGAAAAACAGGAAAAAGTGTAAAAATATACTGCTGTGGTAATTTTCAGAGTTAAAGGTTAATATTTCTTAACAAAAATACATTTTTTTCTGTATAAATGGCAAGAACATTAAATATACCAAAGCACAATGATTGAATTCTACTGGTCTAATGCGGCATAGGATATTCGATTGTTAAAGGTCAATATTTCTTAACAAAAATACATTTTTTTTCGGCATAAATGGCAGGAACATTAAATATACCAAAGCACAATGATTAAATTCTACTGGTCTAACGTGGCATAGGATATTCGATTGTTTCTGGCTCAACTTTGTGGAAGTTCATGTTCATTTAATGAAGAACACAATGTATTTTTCCTCTGTTCTTTATTTTGGTACTAGAGAGTACCAAAAGGGAACTCTCTTTTAGAGACTGCCAATATAAAGAACAGTGAAAAATACATTGTGTTCTTCATTCAATGTGGCATTGAGTATTTGGTACCTATTGACCGACTAGGGGGAGGTTCATCCTAAGGACATGCAATCCCACATGCAAGGAAAGAGAGGTGAAGTTCCCGAAGCTATTTTGAAATTATTTTCTGAAAAATGTAATGTTTGCTGTTATTGTAAAATTAATAGAGGGGAGAACGTTAGGCAAACGAGGAAAGGGCAGGATCAGGATAGGGATGTTGGACGGGAGAAGGGAGGAAAGAAGTACACAGAGATGAAGAGGGACCTGATGTAGAGCAGGTTGTTGCATTGGGTTTTGTTCGGAGTCACCAAATATTTATTTAGTGGCTGTGTCCATCCAAAAACCTAGCTTAACCGGTAGATTACCTAATAAAACTGTAAAATTATTTTACGAAAAACTTTACTGAGATGGAACCAAAAAGAAAGCCCTTAAACTTTTAAAAATGGTGGGTAAAATAAAACGCGCATAATTTAAATTCATATAATGTCTTTCAAAAAGTTCCGGAACTTATTTGATAATGCACCAACTCTGGGCATAGAACGACCTAATAAGTTTCTCCGTGTATTGGCATCCTTTTAAATTAGCCCACTCTTGGTTTTTTTTATTCCGCCTTGTTGAAACATCGTCCTCCAACTGTTTGTTCGCGTGCGAGTATGATTCCTTGTGCGATATCCGAGATGGTTGATTTTAATGACAAGCCATTAAACATTGAACTTTGATTCAAATATGGGGAAACTTTTACGGATACCCAATAAATGATCTTTTAAATTTATGGTAATCATTACACGAGCCGTAAAAGCTGTGAATGAGTCGTTAAGAATGTCGGAGATGTTGACCTGCGTTCTGGATGATGACGTTCAACTCGACGTATATGTTACACATATTCGTGAAATCGGGCTTTACAAATCTTGTTTGACATGTCGCATAAAAGTGCAGCATATCGATAGATTTATGTTCTGAAAATCTCACGACAAAATTAGAATCATATCGGGTAGTTGTAGAGTTTATATCGCGACTTCTGACACAGACGCAAAGGGACCATAGTTCATGAGTCACTGCTGATTTAGATTTTTCTTAGGAAAAGCTGTCACTACCTCTCTCAATCTGCGAGGCTTTTCACCTGATCTGGCTCAGGAACTTTTTTTCTCCCTAAACTGAAATTCATTTTGAAAGGACGAAGATTTTAGACAACTTAAGATATTAAGAAAAAACCGCCTAGGGGTCTACTGCGTACGGTGTCAAACGAGACACTCTAGGACTGTTTACAGGCATAGTAACGACGTTAATGGGAGCGGCCTAACAATTCAGTATGCATATCCATAATGCATTTATTTTCCATTTTAATTCATTTGATAGTTTAAGGTAGGAATTGGATGAATGTACAATCCTACATTTCTTTGACTTGCCTTAACAGGCTAAACCTGACCCACCACACTGCAATTAACTGTTCTTCAATTCCGCATACTTCTTCCTCCGTTCATCTCGTCCAAAATGCCTATCCTATTCCGGCTCCTTCATCGCTTGCCTAGCATCCACTCCTCTTATCACACCCATCGCCGTCGTATCCCACCGCCAATCAAAATTCTTTCCTACCTCTTTTGAATTTACCCCCACGTACCCTTCTCCCCCACCCACTTCCTCATTTGTTTTCCTTTCTGCCCATTTCATCTTTTCCATCCTTCTCCACAACCATATTTCAAGTGCCTCCTACGCCTATCACAATGCTTCAACGACCATGTTTCCGCACCGTGCGAGACCACGCTCCGTATCAAAGTTTTCACGTATTTTCTTAACATCCTTACTCAACGTCCCTTTCATCAATTCCCACCTCCTTGTGAAAGCTTCTTTGGCAAATGAAATTCTTCTTCTGGTATCCTTACTACTGTGACCATCTTGGTCCAAGGCACTTCCAAGATACGTAGGCTTGCTCTAGTTTTAACCCTTAAATTTAAACGACCGACTTAGCATTCGTCTTTCTCGGAAACCTCATAAAATTTGTTATGTTTGTATTAAATTTCATCCCATACCTATCGCACTGACGTCCCAATGCCCTCAGCAAAGCTTGAAATCACTTTGGTGATAGGCTAAATAAATTTTAACAATCCGCACACTTAGCTGATTTTATGAATTCTCCAAAGACTTTAATTTCTATCCTCAGTTCCTTCCATGCCATTTCAATTAGATCCTCCGCATGTAAGTTGGAAAGCACGGGTAATAATGAACATCACTGTCTAACTATTCTTCCGCACAATGCTTGTAATCAATTTCCATCCACCATACACACCTGAAGAGTCTAAGGCATCTATAGGTTACGAATTAGCCTCCTAGCCCTAAAACCTACTCCTATTTTCAGCCATACACTCATTGGTTCTACGCAATTCACCCTATAGACGAATTTTCGAAATCTATAAAAAGGACAAATACAGCTTTCTTGTATGTTCCTTGTAATAGTGACCATTTCTGCAATGGCATCACGCGTGCCTCTCTCCTTCCTAAATCCAAACTGATCATTCCTTAAGAAATAATTTGCCCTACTATTCATCGTCTTGTTGATGATCCTTAGAACCACTTTAAATGCTTGCGAAATCAAACTTATTGCTCTGTATTCCTCGAATGAAGTATCCTTTACCTTTTTTGGAATGGGAAATAACATTGATTTGATGAAATGTCCTGGTCAAATTCCTCCCTCATAAATGCTACGAATGAGTCCATAAACTCTTCCTCCCACGTTTTCCTAAGCCTTTAAATACTCTTGCGGGGATGTTTGTTGACCCTTACAGACTTATTTGAATTGAATTTCCTCAATGCCTTTTGAGATTTGCCTATGCATGGATAATGTAGGTACTCTACAGTGTCACCAAGAAAGAGAAGTAGGGGAAGGGGTTGATTATTCTCAGAAGTAAGATTATTAAAGCAAGGTGTAAAGAGAATTTATTTCGCACGGAAATCAAGTTCCGTGGGATTGTCAATATGCAGAGTAAAAGGGTCTAAAATAGAGCAGGAGACTATTTAAATTTCACGGTAGCACTGACAACATGCGAAACCCGAGAAGCATGCAGAGAGAACTCACCTAATCCTTGCTGCGGAAATCTCCGAAAGAACATGTTTTCATGTTTTTCTTTCAATACCATCAAAATATTTCCACAAAAAAGAACATGGTATCCGACTGAATCGATTTTATGAATTGCATTTGAGCTCATTAAATTTACGAGATTCTAAAATCTGTGGAATAAAAAATGTCATATGCGATATTCCTAGATTAAAAAGTCTTTAAGTACCACAATTGCTGATACGTAGATTTAACGACATTCAATTCGGAGAATCAAAAAAACAAGTACTCGCTTATTTAATGAGTTAAGTCACAAGCTGCTACCACATGAAATTAAAGACAACCTAATTAAGTGGGTTTGAGAAAACCTCTTCGAACGCCTGCAACATGAAATACATATTTGACTAAATATATTCGATTTGCGAGGAACAGCTTTCAATATCTCCTAGGCAAGCACCATCCATAATCACTTGTTCCCCAGGCACTGGAAAGCCATTTAATCTGGGACACATTTTCTCTCCAATTGAGTTAGAATGAAGAGTCACAATCGGATTCACATTTAATCAATAGATAATATTCAAATATGCCAAATTCGACATTATCCACCTAGTTAGTTCTGTTCAAAGGCCTGGCTACCTAGATCAAGACGCACTGTTCAAGGACGAAAGATTAAAGGAACTCTTCATAGAGAGACTTCTGGTTGAAATTGACTGAGAAACCTGTGCAATGAGATGTACCACCAAATAAAATCATTTTTCTCCATTGTCGTTGTCTTCAAAAGTCTCTGCCTCGCAAAATGTTGTTTCTCCATCCCACCAATCCTCATTTCACTCAGCTGCTATACAGGTCACCGTTTCTCCTTTTTCTTTTGTCATCTCAAGCAGTATGATTTTGCATCATTACTCGTAGTTAATTTTATGTTTCTCATTACTCTGTATTTAGGTGTATGAATGCATATAATTATAAATTTTATGCCTAATATAGTTGGTATACGACGATGGGTCAAATGGAAGAAGGGACCACATGGTCTAAATTTAGCCCAAATAAAGTTCTCTATCTATCTATCCATCAGCAGAGAAGACAGCAAAGTTCCAAAAAGCGCTGCAGGTTGCTTGGTAGTTAGTTTGGACTCGAAAACCTGCAATTTTTGTAAACAAAAATTATATTTAAAATGAGTTTTACGAGGTTTTGGCGAGGATCATCACGGCGAAGAGGGTGGGAACTCGTACAAAACAATTTCTATGTCTCTTATTTGAAGAACGATCCGAAAAAGTAAGGTTTGCTGAAGATTTTGCATTGTAAAAGGAAATAGCCTTAAAAGTCACATTTTATATTTTAAAATACACATTAAAGTTTCTCATAAAACTGCATGGTAAGGGAGGTAGATTGAAATAATTTTCGGTGGTTAGATTTTATCTGCATAACGCAACGGATATTCGATAAAGCTCAGCCGTACTACTATTAAACATGCGAATAGATTGAAATATATATATACAATATGAATAAATGAAATGCAGCATCAAATACCACTGAGTAAATTAGAACATTAATGAAAGATGCCATATCCCTTTTTGACGAAGGAATTCTTTCAAAGACATGAGCTGAAAATAAATGCTCTCTTCGGCAGTTCGCATCGTAATTCTCTTTATAGGAAGAGAAAAACTCAGATCTAAGCAATGGCAGCAAAGCAAGCCCATTGATGAAGTCAGCAAATTTATGAATGGTCGTAATTAAAGATTTTTTCCTTTTGTCGGAAATATTTTGACAGTGATAACGATTTTTTTCATATCTTATTTAAGTTGGATTTCTCGACACTCGGCGAAATACTACGGCAGTTTAATGACGAGTGATTATGCATATTTCATTCGGATATTTAAAAAAACTAAATATTGTTTACTATCGTTAGCTTAGTAATCACACAGCTTGGGTGGAGCTGCAGGTGCCCAGAGTGCCTTGCCCGGGAATCGAGTGCCCGGGACCCTCCGGTCAGTAGTCCAACGCTCTACCCACTGGACCACCGCGACCCACTGGCATTATACTTATATTATTTATATTCTAATGTTTAAGATATGTTTTGGGTGGACACAGTCTGAACAACGATACTTTTCGTTGCCTCTCCTATGGAAATACAACCTGACATCGGACACTACATTAAACTGTTCTTTAATTTCACATTTACTCTACCTCTCTTTATTCCAACCAACATGCCAATTATATTCCTACTCCTTCCTCGCCTACTAGATGTTCTCCCCTCTATCACAAACCAAAACATTCTATCACCCAAATCCCCCTGCATCCATCTTTCCTAACTCATTTGGATTTCTCTCAGCAATCCTCTCTCCCCACCACAATGCTTCCACGTTTGTTTTCTTTCCATCTATTTCACCTTTTTCGTCCCTCTTCATACCCACATTTGAAAAACTTCAAATATACGTATGCCTATCGTTTTGGCTCAATGACCATGTTTCCAAGCCACAAAAAACCACGCTGCATACCAAAGTTTTGACGAGGCGTTTCTCAGCATCCTTACTCAATGTTCCCGGCATAATTTCTCTCCTCCTTAATAAAAACTCCTTTACCTAAGACAATTCTACTTCTTATGTGCATACTACGTTGACCATTTCGGTCGAAAACACTTCCGAAAACCCGTCCAACTGCGCTGGATAAATAACTCCTATTTTAATATTTAACTCCAGGTTTCCTTATTCTGGAACACCGCATAAGCTGTGTTTTGTTTTTATTTATTTTGATTCCATAGCTACTGCACTGATTTTCTAAGGCGCTTATAGCATTGCTTGCAATCCCTTCGCTGATTGGCTAACTGAAACTTGATCATCCTCAAATCTAAATCATTTTATGTATTCCCTACCGATTTTCATTGCTACCGCCAGTTCCTCCTTTGCCTCTTTAACAATTTTCTCCACATATGAAAAGTAGTGCAAGTGATAATTGACATCCCTGTCTCCCAATCCATTATCCTCTTAATTTAATTTCGTACTCAGCTTCACTTCAGCATGAGAACATTACACAGAACTCGGGTGAGGTGTTGTTGCGGATTACACACCTCAGTTCGCATTGTTCTCTCCAAAAAGCCAAAGTTAGAACTGACGACCGATCATCGTCGTCAGAGAAATGAAAAGAAGCGACATTAGCATCGCCGTGGGAACGGGCGTGACAGTTGGGCGCCTCCCCGGGGTCCTTGACATATCTCACCCCGGACACACCAGTGCTCGAGAGGGTAATTGACCCTTAATCGAAAACTTTTGCCGTTCGTGCACGGAGATAAGAGTGCTTCGAGCCATTCGAATCGATTTGAAATATAAAACGACATTGCCGCGTACGAAACAGGACACTTGACGCAACGAGGGACGTAATTGTTCAGCGGCATTTGGAACACGCGTCATGTGAATTTACGTCAGTCGATCTGAAAAACTTTGGATTTCTTCACCTTTGCCTCCGTATTGTGACCCCTCGCCCCACAGCTGACCTCGCACTGCCCCAGCGTTACGCTCTTTGTCACTAATTTCTCACATAGCGATTGCGCATTGACAATTACTACGTTTTCAATTGCTTTAATTTCATTGACCGTTAACTTGCAACAATTTAGCTTGCCAAGTACATCACTCAAGTAATTTTATTTTTGTCGAGTTCATCAAGCATCTCTGGAGCTTTCATTTCGGTCATTCGGGACAACATCCACTCATCCACTGATTTCATAAACGAAGAATCAAACTACAGAAAAAATTATGTCACCTCGTCGACCACGTCAGCTTGACAATGGAACGATCGGAAATGCGTATGATTGATTATGTGGCCATTCCGAGTCTTCTTAAGACAGCTCGCGTTGAAATGCTCTCAAAATAATGATAAGGAAAAGTAGAACGTATCTATAGGCGAGAATAGACGGACCTCATATTTCACATAGACGTATTGCAGTAATAACTGAACTTCTTCTCGAAAACCTACTCCACAGCTGTTTCGGAAATGTCCACAAGTGCGATGCTGATTATGTAAAAGACTTTTCACGAACCAGAAATCGAGACTGACTGGGGTTAAATATTCACGTAGTATAAGCGGTGTCACCCTGGCAATGTATAACATTTGGAAAACGCATAGCATAGAGAATAGAGCAATTTCTTACAGGTTTAGACACCACATCCCACAGAGAACGAGAACCAGCGATGGGTTGTCATAATATGGAATGAAAAGGTATAAAGAAGCGTAGTCAACATAGAGCAAGCAACGGACCGAATATTACTAGTAGAGGCAAAGGCAGAACCGACGAACTTGGTCATTTGTTAAGGCGCCACCAAGCAATTACAAGGAGGAAGAAGTCGATAGGATAAACGCTCAGTTTAGATTAGAGGATGAATAGATCAGATTAGAGGACCTAATCGCGTAAGTTCCTGCAGGGAAATTTTTGATAGTGATGATGATTGGAATGCGACGGTAGGCGAAGGAAGTGATGGTGGTGAGGTGGGGGATTGAAAGAATACACGGCTGAATAATATGGCAGAGATAATCGGGCAGTGAGTTTGGATTCAGAAAGAGAAAATGATACTGATGAGGTAATACTTGACTACGAGGTGGGTGACCATTAAAGAAAATGGTATTGTTCATGAAAATTAGGAAATGGGGTTAGAGAGAATTATAATGGGTTCATTCGTAACGTTTATAGGGGAGGAATGTGATCTGAAGACTTTGTATTGATACCCTTCCCAAAAAGAAAAAGGCAGCTGTATGTATGGACTATACGTTTGATATCTTTCGCATTCAACTCACTTAATGGTGGCTTGCAGAGCACCATGTAGAATGATCACGTATGCTCGTAGTTTGCTCATAACGTCGAACATTAATAACCTTCATTGGGGACTGATATTTTATTTATAATTTACAAATATAATATATTTTGACATTATCATTCATATTTCAAGCTTTTATTAAGGTAATAGATTTTAGAAATTTTTTATTTAAAGTAATAAATCAAATTCATACAGGACTCATTTCAATGGACGCAGTTGAAGATTGTATTTCTCTGTGGTATGGAAGGTGCAAGGTGGAAAGGAAGCTCCTCCTCCTCCCTCTTCAAAGGGAATTAGGGGTATGTTGACCCATAGACGGCTTTCCATTTTTCTTATACTAGTCTTAACCGCGAGGCGTGACCCCTCACTGGCAGGACATTTGGAGATGGGATGGCGGGATTTTTAAAGCCGAGACGAGAGCAGTTATATAAGGTCCTCTTGCTCGGGAATCGCCCAACTTTAAATTCTAAATCGTCACCGTGAGGTCCCACCAATCTTCTAGTTGATAGCTCATGGCTAAAGGGACAAAGTCTGGGACCAATCTCCGAGAGGTAAAGTAGCTACGGCTTTAATCGTCAATGACAACATTTAATTCATTTGTTCAAAAGATTTCCGTCGCGTACTGATAACACCAAACCATTTCAAAGATGTGTGCCTTAAGATTGTTTCTTTGCTTTATCATCGGTGCCCATCTAATGCCTATCGTTAGAGGGAAGGACTAAGGAAGGTCAATAGTCCTTGTTTTGTTTTACTGATTGTTATGAATATGTAAGATTAAAATAAGGCAGACAGCATGGACATCTTCGTCCTACGCCACAAATATTCTAAAATGGGAATCCGAAACAGATGCACGATCCACGATGCACAATTGAATAAAATGTTTCCTTTCCATTTCATTTTTACATCTACATAGTACCCCACAGACCACCACTAGGGTGTGTGGCAGAAGGTGATTTCACACAATGGATGTAACATCCGAATTAAGTTTTTCTTATTTGTTAGTTACCAATGGATATGTAAACTATTTAAAATAATATGATGGGAATAATTTTAAGTACGGATAAATTCACTGTACTTTCAAAGTATTAATTAATTGGAGGTATTAATGTTGGATAAAAATATAAAGGTTTGATGAAATAAAAAAGGTAGATCTAATAATGACAACATGCTAGACCACTTAAACTTAAGGAAACACTTTTTGTCTCCTATTTTTCAATTATTCTGTTTTTAAGTCTGCCGGTCCTACGCTCGATCTCTTTATTATATTTCCAACACCTCTCCTAGAGCATTATGATGGACCTGAACATACATTCTCAACATCATTGCTCCAGACACCTGCTTCCAATTGGTAAAAAAATCTGGATCTAAGGGGAATGTCGCAAGGTCTTGCGAGAAACTAAATCCTGCGCCAGGGATTAACTAATGCATAAATAAATTTACTTACAAAATATCCAATTAAACCCTACCGGGGTTTGTTTACGTCATTTTACTTCATTTCCAGTGACAAGTAAAGGTCTCGCACACAAGGCCGTGGGTGATTGCGTGAGGAAGGAACTAGTAGTTTGAATTTGCCCATCGTGTGCTTGCTTACGTGACGTCGGCCCTCTCCAGAGACAACCAGGAGATTAAAAAAGGGTCTGTCCCAAAAATAAATAGAATGATTTCTTCCCACCAATGCAGGTGCCTGAAATGGGGTGACTTGTGGTGGGAAAGGTAATGGGAGATCTTGGGAAAGTAACGCGACCACCTCAGTTAACTGCGAGCATTTACAGTGTGCGGATTGCTGCTAGACTGGACCCCTGTTCGACGGCCACGTCACGAATTCACGATGCCACTTTCCATAGAGCAATGGTATGCGATAAAATTGTGCATTAAGCTTAGAAAATTAGGTTCGGAGACCATAAACATGGTTAAGGATGCTTATGGAGATGGAGAAAAGTCCCAAGTGATGGTTTTCTGCTCGCACAGGATATTCCGGGAGGGTAACGATGAGGAATGCCCTAGATCCGTCTACAACACAGTGTGATGAAAATGTGCAAAATGTGAGGCACATGCTCAAATCTGATTGACCCCCCAGTTTTGGGATGTTAGCAGAGTGCAATATTTAGAAAACCACAGTGCAATGCACTCTTACAGAAGATTTAACCATGATAAAGGTGTGCCAGGATGATCCCCAAGTTGCTCTCGGAAAACTGCTTGTGTGACAATATTGCCTAGGACCTCTTGAACCACGGTGAAAGTGACCCGAATTTTTAAGAATAGGGGGTTACTGGTGATGAGATATGAGTCTTTAAGTACGATCCAGTTACAATCCTTATGAGTACCATTTTGGACCACTAGATTATGTCAAAGAGGCTGTGACGAGGTGCCTGAACGAGGGTCATGTTGAGTTGTTTTGGAGAGTTTTAGTAATTTTTGCTTTGATCTGCAATAAATTTTTTCCCAGATTTATTCTAATTATTTTTTGGATCTTGTATATTAATCATCCTCTGAGGATTCTTCAGAGGAACCCACATAGGTGAAGTCTTAACAAATAATTTGCACCTAAATTTTTACCTAAAATCACCCCAACATTAATGAAACAGTGAGTAACTATGTTAGGAATAGCCTTAATTCGTTGACTCAAATATTTTCCATCTAACCGAATAATAAAAGAATGGCAGGGAGGAAGTCTAGAGCGAGCTATGAAAGTGTTAAAGCGTCAGAAAGTGAACCCTTCAGAAAGAACCCATTCATAATGTCCTTATCGAAAGTCTCTTGCCATATTCAAGAGGACTGCTTGCTTGATGGTCGAGGTTTTTTCACAGTCATTGAAAACTGTGTTCAAAAGGTCTTTTGAAACTGAACTGAATGGATTCGTCAATGACCTTAAGATTGAGAGATGTGGGCATTATATTCCTTGACCATGAGACTCTTTCATTGACTGGCGCATAGCAAGTCAATTCATAAACTGCAATCATTTGGTACTAAAGCGAATATATTTAACTTTATACATGATTCCTCTAATAAGCGCGAGTTCCGGCTCAAAAGAGTGTTCTCCCGAAGGTTCCAAAACAACGTGAACAGTCCCCTCGCATTGTTGCGCCTGCCCTCTTTTATTTCTTGCCCTTTTTGTAGGCATAGGTTAGCTGCTAACCAAGTAATACTCGTAATATGTGGAGGCATGTTGCATAATTGGTGTTCGGTCGCCCCGTTTATACGCGGTTTTTGGTGGATCACGGGGTGCCAGGTGTATGCGGAAATGGAATATGTGTAGAATGGCTGGTGACCTACCACCCCTGGCCACATGTCCTTGCGACAGCTTGCAGGGTATTGTGTGGATTAAGATTGGTTTAAATAAATTATACTAATTCTAAAAGAATCAGCAAAACAGACCGAGTCATATTTCCTAACCTCTTTCAATTGGACTCAACGTACCCTTATTTCTTAGGGTCGAGAGCAAGGTCCCCAGATAAATATGTACAAATTTAATGCAAAAAAACGTTGTAATCATCTCCTGGAAGAATATATTCCATTATCTTACACCTATTAACTCGGAGGAGTACATGTGATGATAGCGAAGTGTGTTAAATGGAAGTCACTCTAATTTTATGACCTAAAATGTAAAAAAAAGTTCGATTTGGTTGAAACTAGGTGAGGAATTCATGAAATCAGATTTGCGGATGATCGAGCATCAGTTAGCCAGTCAAAGAATTACGATCACTGCTGAGCATATTATAAAAACAGTGTGATAAGCAGATTCAATTTCTCGTAAACGAAACAAAGGTTATGCGGATTTTCAGAAGAAGGAAAACTAAGTTACATATTAAAAAAAGAGTTCATAAACCAGAGAAGGTGGACCAGATTACCTATCTTGGAAGTGTTCTGGACCAAAATCGCAAAAGTAGTGGGAACATGAGAAAAATAATTGAGTTAGGCTTCCACAAGGAGGGAATTTATGACAGGAATGTTGAGTAACGATATTAAGAAACGGCTCGTCTAAATTTTGGTAAGGAGCGTGATTTTTACGACGCAGAAACGTGATAATTGAGGCAAGGCGTTAGGCGTAGATAGGAGACTTTTGAAATGTGGGTCTGGAGAAGGATGGAAATGGTAAAATGGACAGAAAGGGAAACAAACGAGGGAATGCTAAGCGTGGTGTGGGAGGAGAGACAGTTTTTGGGAGAATTATAGAAGGCAGGAAATATGGATGCACAGTATTTTAATTAGGAATGAAATATTGAAGACAATGATAGAGGAGATAACATTAGGCAAACGAGTAAGTGGCAGGAGTAGAATGAGCCTGTTTGACGACATTTATTTATTTTATTTAACATCTTTTCTGAGGTAGAATTGCGGTTTCATAATCCGCACCTAAAATTAAGGTAGGTTGAAAGAATGCGGAATTGAAAAACAGTCTATTGTGACTTAAGATGTCAGATTGTGTCTTATTGTTACCCAGTCTTGTGCAGTGAAAAATTTAGCTGTGTTTAGCTGATTTCAATTGGTAGATTGCCAAAATAATATTGATGAATAAAGCAACCACATTATTGCTCTATTTATGCCTCTGTTAATTGTATAGGTATTTCGTTTTTTACCTACTTATTAGGGTTACTGAATTGGCTAAAAATAATCCTATCACGACGCTCTAAGAGTTGAGAAGTAATATGGAACAGACATTTAAATTTAGATTGATAAAATTTTACTCACTCCGGAAGTAAGTTTATTTATTCATCTTCTAAATTAAATTTGCCGATAGGTCCCTGGATACCTGTAGCTACAGAAATGGATGGTAAATGAAGGCTTTCTTCCTCGAACTATGCCTAAACTAGAGAACCAATTGGAAGGTCCCTTCACATTATCCAATTATTTATTAGCCTTTCTGACTCCGCATATCCATTTTTTATTTAGGGTGCTTCATGGTTGGACTCCATTGCATACATTCTCATCATCATGAGCACCGTTATCCTGAAATCCACCAAGAGCTTATGGCAGGGGATATTAGGACTTGAGTTAAAGGGGAGGAAGAAGTCAGCAAAGGGGGATATTTGATGTTTCTGTTAAGCTCATGTTTGGTCAAAAAGGGATTTTTTTAAATCTTTTAATATACCCGTTCGAGTTTCTCTGTAAGTTTTAACCACTGTTTTAAACCTGATGATTATAGCATGATAGTTGTGTTATTTTGTCAATTCACTGGGTCAAATCGTACTATTAAATCTGCTGTAAAGATAAATTTAATCTATCCTTACGATTTCTTAGCCACCAGGGACTCCCACCTCTGAATACATAATAACTGTTACTGATTTTCCACCTATCAGGTAATTTTTTCACATAAATGAAGAAGAAACTATTTTCCCTAAACAAACTCAAGTACATAACTGCTTTCCGATTCGCATTATTTAAATGGCGCGTTTTAAGGTTTCGCGAAAATCATTAAGTTATCATTTACTAATTTAGTATTTCAGAAAAATGAAAATTTCATTCTTTTTGGTAATTACAACGCATAAGCCAGCGTCCTACCAAGTGGAATTTCTATGGTCAATTTCATCAGGCGTTGTGAGTGTGCCATGATTATACGACGGACAAGAATCAATTGGTGGGATCGGAGATCGCAATGAAGGAAGTTTTGTCTCCAAAAAAACTTCAATCACGGTCTTTGTTTTTGTTGACAATGACATTAAACATGAGATCCTAAGACAAGAGGGACACGTGGAGGTGGCTCAGGCTAGGACGATGTAAGCAACCCTAAGGTTAGTTTTGGACTCTGAGGGTAGACCTTACCTTGTACTATGCTCTATGGAGTGCGGCACTTACGCAATGAAAGGATAATTAGTGGGCCCAGTCCCATTCCTTGTGACACCTCAAATTTTCCAGGAGGACATGTCGCCCGGAAAATAATACCACTAGAATACGGTTACAAGTGCGTGGCCCAGAATGAAAGCCGAGGCCCCCGGCTCAGTGGACTGGGGCTCGCCTTAGTTGAGCAACCAACGGGCGTAACGAATGAGGAACGAAGCGAAGAATAGAAGCAAAAGGGTGGCGGCCAAACCTCTTCCGGGTAGAAGGGCGCCTGGAGAGAGATGCACGCCGCGCTGGCGAAGTGGACGGCGCCGAAGATGGCCGCGAAAATCCACTGCCTCCTCGAGAACTTGCCGCCGGCGCCGTGCACGGAGGTGGCGCGGGACATGTTGGGGGAGGGGGGCGGCGTGGTGGGTGCGGCCGGCACGGAGGGCGCCGTGGACGGCCACTCCCCCGTCTCCGAGGCAACCATCACTCCGGAAGCAGCCTTCGTGCGGAAGACCTGTAGAAGGGAAAGGAAATACTTGTCTGAACTGATGCACATACCCTGGGAAGATGGAATCACAAAGGATTCGTAAGAATCCTGCCACTTTCTAAGGGTTATGAATAACGAAAAAATAGAAACAGGCAGAATTACAATGGATCGTCTGCCTCTTCTATGGCTCTACAGTTCTTTGTGGACCATGCTTTTCCGCCGAATTATCCGGAACCTGTGCTTTCCAGATCCTAGAGCCAATTTTCTGTAGGTAGTCCTCGAATCTATCCAATCTATCGGTTCTTATTGGTACCTTAACTGCATCACTCTCTCGTTCATGTCACATGCCCAGACATTATAATCTTGATTGTTAAACTATTCCACTGATTGTTAGGTCTGTGTAATTGAATAAGATTCATTAGTATGCCTTCTTCTCCATCTTTCTCCTTCACAGAGTGGACCTAGGAGTACCTTCCTCTCGAAGGTATCGAGTATTTGATTTGTCTCTTACTTTTAATGACTATTTATATGGAGCGTATGTGAGGAACCGTCTTGTAAGGGTTTCATAAACGGTCGGCTCGGTGGCCTGGTGTAAGATTCTAGAGCAAAGTGCAATTTACGATTCGTACTTGTCGTACCTTGTAAGTTTATTAATGAAAAACACATGCCGCTAGCAGCCGTTAGCCTTGGTTTCATTTTCGTGGGACGCTTCATAGGAGCTTGTCTCTGCTGATCACAGATATTTAAACTACTCAACTCTTTCGAATTTTTAGCCGACCATCATTCTGTACTGTGCATTAAAAAAGAGCCAGGACTATGAAACCGAATGAAAGTTATGAATGCAATGCGGCTCACCTGAAATATTTAAATTATAGCAAAGAACACAGATCGACAGTAATAGCGAATAAATAAATCTAAAATAGTTCTATGGTATAAGAGGCAGGGCGGAAAAACAGTCCAAGAGAAAAAACAATAATGAATCAGAATACACACGGGCAAATAGGGGTTTCCTGAAGGGTAAAAAACGTTTGATTAAATAAAGGAATTGAATTAAAATTAAAACAAAGTCCATCTGCAAACGTTTCCATTTTATATTTAGAATTTCCCTTGCAAGCCTCCATTTTAGTTTTATAATTTATTCCGCTGTGGAAAAAGCGTTTTAGAGACATCCGTAACGGTTCTTCGAGTCATAAATTCGTGCTTTGACAATGTCTCCCGAATCCAAAACTCATTCATTCCGAAAAAACTATTCAACGAACCGAATTACGGAAAATGTACTGCGGGAATAGTAAATGTACGTCCAAATTACAACGACTAAAAAAAAACTGAATTATACATGGTCTCTCACAAAAATAAGAAGAATTAATCCAGGAAAAAATTTGCAGATCAAAGTGCATATTATTAAAATCTTTCAAAATAGTACCCCTGTGTATCGACACGTCGATGGCTGCGCCTCTGTCAGTCGCGGTACGCTTCCTGGAAGGCGTCGACGGAAACCTCGTCACGGCCTCTTTGGCCTAATTCACCCTGCGAAAACGGTTGCCATTCAAGCTCCTTTTTATTCTTGGTAGCAAAAAGAAGTCCACCGGTACAACAACGGGGATGTACTAAAGGGTGTCTGGGACAGTGTTTTCATCTTGTGTTTAGCTAGGTAATCGGTAACGAGGAAGGCGGTTGGGGGGACGGAACGTTGTCGTGGTGCGGCCTCCAGTTGGCAGATCTCCTTCCTGATACGTTGCACTGTTTTCCGCACCCTTTCGAGGGTTTCCACGTAAAATTTGCTGTTCACTCTCTGTCCCTGAGGCACAAACTCTAAGTTGATAATGCCTGTGTCAACAAAAACGTGTCCCCCATGTGTCAACAAGAACGACGAGCCTAGCGATACTATGTAATTTTGAAAAACTAGCCCCCGGTTTTACTCGTAGATAGGATTTTTGTCAAATTCCTTTGTTCAACGATACCTTTCTCCACGCTAATATAATGTTAATACTAATTGTACAAGTCGTCTGGGAGGGCATATGAAAACAGATCTATTCGAAGTTAGCTCATGGCATAGTATTGCCTTAGTTTTTTTTCCATATATTATTTATAGTATCCTCTCATCTACACCAATGTCTCCATTTACCTGTTGGTCGGCTATCTGAGTTCCTTGTTCTATGCTAGCATATAAAATGGAGTACTTGTAACAGTAATTGGGATTAATTTGAAAGATTATATTTGATTATGCCTCTAACATTCCTAAACAAATAGCCAAGTGCGTCGAGTCGAATTTGTTTTTTTTTTAAGCCAGCGAGGAAATCAAAACTCGAAGCCATCAGCGATAACAGGAGTGCTTATTTCATTCAGATGCACTCATGGAACCGTTGACCGGATTGCAAAACATCATCCGGGTTCAGAAATCATCCCATGTGGGCTCTCGAAGTCGAATTTAGAATAAGTAAAAAATTCGAGCATTACCCTCCATCCGCGGACAAGTGCTTCCTCTTCCCCAGAGACGCTTCTCATCTGGTCCAGTCTTTCCTCTCCCAAGATTCCTTTCGACTTAGCCAGCCGCCCAAAGACAGATTGTCCCGCATTCTTCCGGTGTATGACTCAAAATGTAGATAAGTGATACTTGAGTAAATGTTTTTGAATTTAGTCTTGGTTCATCAAGAAGCTCCAACTGGAGTGACATTACTTAAAAGGTGTTCATTTAGAAGTATTTACCAGTAGGCAATGAGTTGTTTCAGTGCTATTTTCCATTGCGAAAACAAGGCATCAGTGGCTCTGTTCCGCAATATTATTTAATCAAATAGTCAGAGGTTACCTACGGTGTTACATTAAACTAACGTTAAACTTTCCAACCATACTAAAAATACTTTGTACTTTCCCACAGATTATTATTATAAGATACAACGCGTTTCACTGACTTGCGGCATCGGTCATTGACTTATAATAAAAATCTGTGGAAAAGTACAAGTCTTTCTTTTTGGATGGATATTAAATACTTTCACGAAGTGAAGCCCGAAACAGTAGAAATTCGTTAAACTTTCCAATTTGCGGCTAGTGCAAAAACAGTGTCAGGTGATGTTATGAAAACTTTCCGTTTCTCTTTTGAAAAAAATGCCGTTAGTGGACTCGATTTGCGAAATGCAAATTGGACGTAAGATTAGCGTAAAGCTGATTATTCTAATCATGGAAATACATTCTTAATTCCTTGATTACAGTTTGTATTATTACCCTGAGCAAATGACGTCAACACTCGATGAAATATTATTGTATTTAAGGGTAATTCATTATCGAATCTGAGTCGAGTCTTGTTGGACGTTTCTTGACGGTCGACTGGAATATGATAAGCCAAAATATCCGAATAAAAAATTGGTCCTTGGCTTTGAAGCAATTTTTACTCTTCTCGAATTAACGCGCCATTATGGCATCCTTAGCATGCCTTAATGCTCAAGTGGCTCCCACCCACGACGATAACGCCATTGGGATGGGTTTGACAAACAATATATAAGACTGGGTGAGGCGAGATATGTAAATATTTCCTCACTAATAACTGTCAGGAGTTGATTACTACTTCTGTTGGGTTCAATTAAAAATATAACTTCGCTCAAAGCCAAAGATTGGGGGTGAAAGCTATAATTTATAGAAATGAAAAGTAGTCAATTGGAGAACTAAACCTTTTCCTTTTTTAAATCTCTTGAGGTTGATTTTTAATCAACCGTAGTTTGACGGTCAAGGTAGACTTGGATGAAGCTAAGTGAAGAACAATGGAAAATACTCTTCCAGGGCCTAAGCACTGCTACACTACAGCCTAGCACGACACCCAATAAGCCTAAATTAGAATAAACCAAGTCAAAAACTCAACGTACTTCCTGAATTCGGACGTGAAGCCGTACCAAAGGGTTGAATAGTAGATTGGGCAGTTTTTGTCGGTAAACTGCGTTGGATTTTATTGCCCTGAGGCCGGTGCTTCCACCGTTTAGGGAGTATCTCAAACGTTTGGGGTTTAATCATAAGAACGAGTCATCGCAGGAGGTAGCACGTAGAACACACGATCACATGATGAGGGTTTAACGCACTCGGTAGTTTAATAGGCCTTGAATATTACGGAAAATGCCTTCAGCGCAATCAGAGAAGGTAGATAAAGCTCTCGGAAAGTAGACAGGAACAATATGCGTACTCGGGAAACAAACCGAAAATGAAGTGTCTGTGCCATGTGAATACCAGGACGAGAAAGCTCCTATGAGGATGTTCTGCATTGAGAGAAGGTCCTTTCGAGGGATTGTGGGCGAGATTGTTGGCAGGGCTTTGAGTGAGGGATTGAAAAAGGTGAGTCTTGGAGGCACAATCGCGTGATGACTTATTTCTGCACGTAAATGCATGTGATGGTGTTTAGCGAATTGAAGGGAAAGACGAGATATTTAGGAGGGCGAACGGAGAACGTTTTTCTTTTTTAAAATTTAAAATGCCGAGATTGAGTTTTCTCCCATCTGGCTCCCCTAGTTACGACGGCTGAGTGGCAAAAGGTCACAAATTTACAAAAATTAGTAAGTCTTAAAATATAGTCATTAAGTCTATTGTACATTTTTTTACTAGATCTCTCTCCGTGTACAAAATTTCTGCGAAGAAAGAGGAGCATACATATATAAACACTTACAGGGGTGCTATCCATGGCCTTGACATTTACGTATTCCTTCTTTCTAAGTACGCACTTTCTTCTTTACTGAACAACCTCCCACCCCCAAAAATAAAACTCAGAGCACACACTTTTTTGGAGAGTTATCTCCGTATCTCATCCCACCAATCTCTTCGAACCTCTCGTATTTGAGTAGCTCTTCCTCCTCTGAACATTCACTTAGATGAGGAAATTCATTCCCTGGACTTTCTCCCAATCACCACCTCGACTGCTTCCTATTCTTATATGCCTGACGTCCTTAGTGAAAACTCAGCGATTACGAGACATACTTCACTCCAAACTTTGACCTGTCCACCAAAACCTCCCTTACGTCTCGTCTTAGGGCCGTCGTTAAACCTCTCTCTTCAAACTGGTATTCTCGTTGAAAAAAACCTCACCAGGCGCTATTTGGAGGAATCTCTGCATGATGACGGAACGATTTGAACTTCGAGCGACTCCGCGGACACATTTGTTATCGCAGCACGACCGATGTCTCCCGTTGCAGCATCATCACGTGCTTTACAAAGAATACTACCATTTGCCATGCACGATTTTAGTCTTGTTTACGATACCCATGACAACGCAACGGGCGGACATAATCGCGCCACATTAATTAACGCATTCAGTATCCTCGCCGCTCCGATTATCACATTACTCTACCGAAATATTTGAGAAAAATAATCCTTTACAAATGTTCACTTTGGGGCAGGCATGATTTCGTTTCACCAAAGTACAAGCAGACAAGCGATGAAATCACCGGGAACAGAATCCGCCCCCCCCCCAGTACCGTGACCACAAGGAGCCCTTACCTTTCCTCCCTCGACCCGCGAGGGCTCCGTCTCCTCTCCGCACCGGAACTCGCGCCTAGTCCGCTGCACAGGACGACCGTCCGGCTTCCCTAGGACGACTCTTCGGCTTCTGGACACTGGTCAGCCGGGCGTGGTGCCCCATCCTCCCTTCCGTCGCTCCCCTCCTCGCCCCCCGGCGCTGCTCGGGCGTCGTCGCCCCGTCTCCTCGGGGGCCCGGCGCCACCCACCAGTGCGACGCCCCCTTCCCTCTCCGGGCAAGAGGATGGGGAGACCTATTAACCCCCGACCATCCCCCACCGCCCGAAATTTCGGTATCAGCCCGGGCGACCTTTCCTTCCGGCAGGAGGAGGGGCGGGTGATAATGGGAGACAGGGGGTGGGCACCAGTCACAGAAGGAGCGTCTCTATTCGTGCCCTCTCCTCGCCGCCTCATCCCTCCTCCGACACGCCACACTCCGTAAACATTCGCTTTCTTCCCAGACATAGTGCGGCCGACATCGACTCCGGCATTGCTCCTCCTATCACCATCTTCAGATCCGTGGGCAAGAGAGGAGCTTAATTTTCGATTCGTGCGAGGTGACCGTCTTGTCGGCGATTAAGAAGGCAATAGTGGGCAGCCGTAGTCATTTACAGAGCATTGGTATATTTCATTCATGTTTTAAACGTATTTACAAATGAAATCTAGAAGTTTTTGTTTTCCATTATCTTCATTATTGGGTTAATGGCAGTAAAAACAATCAAAGTGTCGCAGGCCGTCACGATTTACTACAGGTCCTAATGTACGTGTGTGTTTTGTTTTTCTTCTCGGTAAATTATTTCGGAGGCCATGTGCCATGACTCCCCGACAACCATTGCCTGATGTTTCAAACCGTAAATACCATACCTCACGACTTCCGAAACGATCCCAGGCACGGCAAAAACTGCATATTTTATGTGTTTACTCATAAAAGTCTGCGATAACTTTTAAACGTTTTAATGATTTACGTTTCAAATCTATACATGTAAGCAGTGTGAAGTTGACTGTCTAATTTCTATTTTAGGCTTGAAAATTTCGACAAAGAAAACTTGGTCAGCATTATATCAGCGTATTAGCTTATTTGATCAGTATTGCATTAAATCAGATGGAGTATTGGTTAAAAACCAAATTATATAAATCAAAAAATTTTAAGCATGAATTCAAAAAACTTAATTGTCAAAATCTAACTGATCAAATGTTGTAATTAATCATCATAACTGTCACATGGAATTTCACAGAGTGATTCCAAGTGCATCCTTTAAGCCTTAAAATGGAATCATCTGATTTACATGACCCCATGCAACTGAAATTTCTATAATGAGTACTGTGATGAATTAGTTTTAAATATGAAGTCACACTCTTCATGCTAACATTTTCATTTTTTGAACATTTCTGCTTTTTGAGGGAGTATTGGGAGCCTAGCCTAGATAATTGTATCTTCACTTCTCCCTAGAAATTTCAATTTTTAGCAAATTCATAGTATTCTGGGATGTGGTAAAATACTTATATTGTGTTTTGTACACAAAGGTGATAAAATCCTTGTCAGTGCTGTGTGCTATACAACTAAGTAAAAAGTAACCCAAGAACTATGTAAGTACTATGCACAACTTATTGGAGAACACATGCTTTGCTATTTTGAAGCCACAGTAATGCTGATTCTTCCCTTCAAAAGAGAAAGTATTAAGCAACAATAATGGCCCCCAATCCCCTAACCCCTTGCAAATATGAGTCAAAAAATGAATATTGTAAACCAATCCAGTCTTTTCATTGTACGTCTAGTACAGAAAGACATTAATGAGTGACAACTCATGAGTGTCAGTCTGTGACTGAAGCATGATGGAGGTTATAAATAGATGTAAATATCATCAACAAATGAACTATGTACTGTGTCTAAATTAGTCCCTCTAAACAAATAGTAAAAATGTAAGCCCTGATGTACACTCAGATGCTTCCCATTGACTAATTTCTACAACACCACTTGGTGTCCTTGCCACTGTGGATGGTGGCTGAATAAGTTTTATCTGAGTATCTATTAAATGAATGCTGACCTCTGAACCAACACAATAACCCTAGCCAACAATCCAGTGTAACACCAAATGCTACCCAAAAATAGATAACGTATAAATCATAATGTTAGATGTAGACAGAACAAAGGCTATGTGTTTTTCAAGGAAGAGGAAGGTTTAGATAAACGCTAAAACAGGAGGGTAAAAACTAGAGTAGGTGGATCAGTTTATGTATCTTGGAAGTGTTCTGGACCAAAATGGTCAAAATAGTAGGGACATAAGGAGATGAATTAAGTCAAGAATTAAATAAATCAAGTTAGTAATTTGTAAGTAGCTCCAAAGATTTCTTTTTTCAATATTACACATTCAGAAATTATGACTGGATAGTGAACAAATAACCTTGTGCCTCTCAAGAAGAACATTTTCAACAATTTTTATAGATATTTCTGTATTAATACCTTGAGTTTTTCTGTCATTCAATAAAATTTTCCTCTATTTAGATCAGCACACTTGTACAAGATGAAAATGAATACAGTCCAATGGAATACTTGTAAAATGGATATCAGAAGGTTAAATATAGTAACTGAGTTATCAAAGGTTTAGAGAAGTTTTGGATGTCATTTGTGTGCACTTAACTCTAGTTATGAGATATTTTTGAAGAGATTAATTCCTGTTAAAATAATCTTTAAGTTATATGACACTTGTGAAGGAGAGTAATGTTATAAGTCCTTTGTCATGAGATATTGCAAGCATGCATGACATTGGTTTTTAGGAATTTCAACATAAGTAAAAATCAGTAATGCATAAATTATAAAGCTGTAATTGTTCTTCTTGGCTAAATCGCTCAGGCTATTAGTTACATATAAGGTGCTGGCTTATCAGAGCATGTCATATAATTTTTATTTATTAAGCAATTTAATATTTTGAATTTATTATTGTTAAGTAATCTACCGATTAAGGTAGGTTCAGTATGGACACAGCTACCAAAGTAATATTTTGGGGCTCCAAACAAAACACAATACAGCAACCTAATCTACATCAAGTCCCTGTTCGCCTCTGCATACTTCCTTCATTCCATCCAGCATCCCTATCCTATTCCTGCTCCTTCCTCAGTTGCCTAACATTCTCCCATTTGGCTGTGATGCTCTTGATTTGTAGATTTTGAGGATACGATTGATAGAGTACATTGAGTAGAATTAATTAATGCATGCATAAAATAGGAGTAGAATAGAGGAATACCAAACTTTTTGCAACCTGTCCGTGTCTCTGGTGTGCGTGGTAGATAGAGAGTTGGGATATGCATTGCTTAATGAGGAATAAGATAGGGATGCCCATTGTCACTCAAGTTTCATTATATATGTTTGGAAATGGTAAAATAAGGCATGTAAAGGACTAGAGGATATTGAAGACAAAAAAATTAATGAAGTTTTAAAAGTTTTATTTTGGAGTGAGGTTTTGTACTGTGCAGAAACATGGCCATTGAAGGAAGACGATAGGCATAACTTGTAGACCTTTAAAATATGGGTGTGGAGAAAGGTTAAAAAGGTGAGGTGAACAGAAGGAAAAACAAATGAGGAAGTTCTAGTCATGATAGGTGAAGAGAGGGAACTCTTGGGAGAAACCCAGAGGAGGAAGGATAAATGGATGCAGAACATTTTAATTGGCAATGGGATATTGAAGACTGTCATAGAGAGGAGAAAGGCAAGTAAGGAAGGGGCAGGAGTAGGATAGGTAGTTTGGATGGAATGAAGGGATAAAACAATTATGCAGGATTGATGAGGAGTTTATTGTAATGATGGATGGCATATTGTATTTTGCTTGGAGAAGCAAGGGAGTTGCACCTTTTGTATAGCCATCGTACCATTTTATATAAGCTGTATCCTTCCAAACCTACCTTAATCAGTAGAATATCAAATTATATTAATTCTATTATGCTTGACTGTGATATCACTTTTATGCTGATAACATGTGACTGCTATTCAGATTTAATCATTTCAGCTTGGGTATAATTGCTGTCACAATCTATGCTTTGCATGTATGATGATTTCCATTAGTTATATGTAATCAGTTCCTAGTACAGGCAGATGCAGAAGTATTCTCTGCTTTTCAACTTGATTTCAAATGTCCTTGCTGCACTTTATCCATCAATGTAGGAGCCACTAATATCATTTTATTTCAATGCTCAATAAGCAATGGAATGCAGTCCCTAGTAGTCAACTCAAAACATACCCTAAAATAATATGAAAAAATCTGCCATCAGATTGACTCAGGGTATTCTTTTTCTTCTACCAGCCAAAGCCTAGCCTAATACCTGTACATTTTCTAAGGGTTTTTTTGTAATGGAGCCAGAACCTTACCTGACTTATTTATGTATTTGTTGCCTTTAAACGCATGTAACATACATTTGCATTGTTTTAATAGACCTTTATTTTGCATGTTTTTAAGATTGTTAACCTTTGGTAGGTTTTTAATCAACACAGAATTTGCATATAATGGAATTTGTGTTAAAGAAAAAGTTTTTTAGTCTTTATTATTATAAAGTTGCAAACTTGATGTAAAGGGATTAGGGCACACATTGGTGGGATAGGAGACTTATCCTCAACATGTGTATGTCTCAGACTGCTTAGGTGCAAGTTGTGAAAAGGGAGTTGTAATGGGTAGTGTAAGGAAGAGGGGTAATATAGGGGTATCTATTTTCACTTGTGTTTTTCAGTGTAAATGTAGAGGAAATGGTTGAAGAGCCATGTGAAGAACTGGGGATAGTACTGAAAGCCAGCAGGAAATTCATAAAATCAGTTAGGTTTGCACATGATTAAGCTTCAATTAGTCAGTCAGCCAAGGGGTTGAAAGAATTGCTAAGTTTAATGTAAATTTCTTTTTGATAGGTATGGGATGAGAGTAAATGAAAAAAATAAAGGTTATGCTGCTTTCAAGAAAGAGAAAGGCCATATTAATAAAATAGAAGCTCATAAGCTAGACCAGGTAGTACGGTTTGCCTATCTCCTAAGTGTTCTGGACCAAAATGATCCAAGAGGTTTGGACTTAACCAGAAGAATTGTACAAGGCAAGGATGCTTTCACAGGAAAAAGGGAGTTGATGACAGGAACATTTAGGAAGGATGTTTGGAAAAGACTTATCAAAACTTTGAAATTGAGTGTGGTTTTGTACACCATGGAAACATGGTGATTGAGGCAAAATAATAGCACAGATTGAGGCTCTCAAAATGTATATGTGAAGAAATTTGGGAAAGGTGAAGTGGACAGGAAGGAAAAATAAATGATAAATTGCAAGGTATGGTGGGTGAGGAGAGGGTGTTGTTGGGAATAATCCAAAAGAGGCCGAAAATATGGATGCAGCATTTTGATTGACAATGGGATGCTGAACTATGATGGAGAGGCATTAGGGGAACATTAGAAAAATGAGGAATGGAAGGCAGGGAAAGAAATACGATAGTAATTTTAGTTGGAATGAAGGGAGGAAAGAAGTATGTGGAATTGAAGAGGTATGCTGGCAGTATCTGTTGGCAGACATGCAAATGTACACTTGCATAGGCCGAGTTCTTCCAAAACCTGCCTTAATTGGTAGAATACAAATTAGTAATGATATACATTGAATATTTTATTTGAAGAATACATATTGTCATGCATGGTTAGATCATTCAGCTACATTTTTGTAACCAAATTTTAATGCTAAAAATACTAAAGTATTTACTAATAAAAATTTGGTAAACACAGTTTGCTCAAAAATCCTTTATATAATTGCTGTACTTGCCACTTCTCTTTCTCTTTGTAAAGACTACTCTCTAAGTGTTCTATTTGTTTCATGGGTTGGGGGTTTCAAAGATCTGCATTTGAATTCATCTTCCTCATTAACTTATGTTCTCACATCTCAACTAGTGACTGGTTTCCTCCCAAGAGCACTGCTTGCCTACCTATCATACTTTCATGCCAGCAAATGATGTTCTTCCCCTCGCAGCTCATGATAAGGAAGTCTCCATTTTTGCAAAATTTGTGGTATCCATGATATTTCAACACTCATTTAAAAAAATTAGTGGCATCATCCACTTTTTCATAGTTGTCTGCATTCCTTCTCAAGAATTTCATTTCATGACCTCATCCAGTGTGATCAATATTCACCCTTTTTTCTTATCATTGAATTTCAAAAATAGAAGAGCCATCCCTCCATATGGACTGCAACCTTGATGTGGCGAAAGACCTTGTGCATTCAGATGACCCCTAGAGCTGTGTTGGTAGGAGAAATGATATTTGCTTCTTGTAAAACCACCTATGCCGAATAGGTCAATGGTTAGGAGCCAGATGAAAAATAGTCTACACAGCATCTGTTCCTCAGTGAGGCGGCTGCAAAGGCATCTTACCCCAATGGGGTGGCCATTTGAGTGAAATTGTCACAGTAAAAACAATGTTGAGGAAGGCATGGGAAATCACCTGCTGAATTATCAAGTAAAGTAATCATGTATTTGTTCTTGATGATGATATGTTCTTCTTAACAATGGGTTCTTGGCTAGGAGTTACAGATTATGTATTCCGCCATTACTTCCTTATGTCACCAAAAATTTTGTAAGCAATGGGCTCTAACCAAAAGGAGGTCCATTGTGAAGTATGTAGTAATGTTAATTCAGATTCTGCAATTTTTTTAGAACAGATTCCAATCAACTTAAGAAGTAATTGTTTTATCACAGCCAATCACTTATTCTTGGCAGTGAACTAATTTTTGTTAACAACAGACTTGATAACCGAGAGCTGATGGTGAAGTAGTCAATCATGTAAGAGAAAAAAGTTTGATTACTATGAGAGGGCAGCAACAGAGAGACCCTATGGTTAACTATGCTAAAATACAATGACAAAATCAAGCGAAAATATTTGTTGCCTTTGACCTCTTGCCAACTGAGAGTCATTATATTAATGTAGTAAGATTTTTGTTTTCATTTTGTCTTTGCCTCATTGATTGAGCTTTCAGTGTTGATTGAAGGAGTATATTTACTCTTCACAGTGAATTATTATTGTCATGTATGAGTTACTGGGAGCCCATGGAGAGACATGTGGACATACCATGATGGGGATCTTAACTATTGATTTCCTGAGGAAGTATTTAATTTGGGAGTCAACCAACAGCTGACTTAGGTATTAATCATTGAAGAAATAGGTTTTTCTCTACTCATGGTGCCTATGGGCATCAATGCATTGGTCATCATCAGGCATTCTGTATGGGAATGTTTCGGCAAATGTTATGACTCTTACTTTCGAGCAGCAAATAAAATTAGAGCATAATAGAGTAGCCAAATTGATTCATTTGTGTTTCACAAAAATTTAAGAGTAATATAGGTATACATACTTGTATTACTGGAAGGTCTATATTTCCCAGAAATTATGATTTTGGCATTACTCTCATTAGGAAGCCAAACATATTATTTCATTAAAAGAAGAACACGATGTATTTTTCCACTGTTCTTTATTTTGGTACTACTAGTTTCAATTCTTAGGCATCATCATAATAAAGTTGAGCCAGAAACCATCAAATACATATTATTTCATATTTCACACAAATAATTATTTTTTCAAATTATGCCAATGAGTTTAATGGTTAGGTGGTCTTTACTGTGCTAAATATGTTCTACATGTACACTAGAATGACTTTGTCCTCATATTAGAATTTCCTCATGCTAATGCTCAACAATATCTCTCTGTAGCATTGGCCCTATTATTCACCTTATGAAACTGAGTGAAGGCATTACTCATACATACAGTCATAATGACTTGCCCCTGGTAATGGTGTCCAATGCAAAAAATACCTCTGAGTGCTCTAATGGTAATCCCTCAGTAATGCTGTGATGTTCAATTGCATTGATTTTAATTGGGGTTTTCACATAACTCTATGTATTACTAAATAATATTTTCCAATTCTTCTGGTGTTTAATGAGAAGCTCAATGTTTTGATATATCTACTAACATTGACAACTTTTTTATCTTATCTAATAACACTATGAACTTTGTGCACTATGCATTCATGAAGGTAACCAAGTTTAAAGCTGTTGACAAATGAATTGGTCTGTGAGGACATTTCTACATTCTTGTGATCAATATGGTGAACATTAATTTATTTTTAAGATATCGTGAGTTAAATAACCCATATTATGTCACTGAATCATGTTAAGATTATTCATTAATGAAACACTAGCGGTAGATGGCTATTTAAGTACTGATGCCACTTTCCATTAATGAATTCTAGCCTACTCAGAGTACATAGAAATTATAAAGAAAAATTAAAGGGTATGAAATAATTAAAGTATTAATGCAGAGGAATATTAACAAACAAAACTGAAAAAAATGTAATTACATTTAAACCACACCTGGAAAAAATTTAACTATTGAATTATTATTACATACATATGAAATTTCTGCATTCCATTTTTAGCATATGGCATACCAGCCTGTGGAAATGCTCAGGAAGAAGAGGGAAATGTTTTGAAAAAGCTACTTATTTAACTTTCCTTGCTTCTTTGGAGTTGCTTACGAATTACAATCTCCTGTAGAGTATTCAAATTACCATAATATTGTTGTATTTCTGTGTCCAGCATTTCATCTATAAAATTAAGATAGTATCCAGGCTCTGAGTACTATTGAAGAAAAATGAGATTGTATCAATAAAGCGATATTGAAAGCCACAAAAGACAATATAGGAACCATTAACGGTAAAAGGATAAGGAAACCGTGGGTCATGGATGAGATGATTGCCAAGATGGAGGAGAGAAGAAGATGGAAGAATGTAAACACAGAGTTACACAAAATAAAGTACAAAGAGGTAAATAAAAAATCGAGATGGACAAAAAATAAAGCTAAAGAAGAATGGTGGAAAATGCAATTCGAGGATATGGAAAGCTTACAGAGGCTGGGTGATATTGGTGCTCTATACAGCAAGGTTAAGTTATTATCGGGAAGTAAGAAGGCAAGATCTGTGCTAACAGTTAAAGATAAGTGGGGTAAGATAATAGTTGAACCAGAAAAAATCCAAGAGAGATGGAAGGAATAAATAGAAACACTATATGGCAAAAAACTTAGGCCAACAAGGTTAGACAGAAAAGGAACATGACGTAGAAGAAGATAGCTTAGGTCCAGGCATACTTGACGATGAAATAGAAAGGGCATTAAAGGAGATGAAAGCAAATAAGGCTGTGGGGGTGGACAGCATTCCTGTAGAAATGTTGAAATGGTTAGGAAAAGGTGGGAAGAAGGCCATATATGGACTGATTCGTAGTATCTATGAGGAAGGAATCTGGCCGGAAGATTTTTTGAGATCGGTATTAGTAGGGTAAATGATTACTTGATCAGTTTGGGTTTAGGAAGGGTTGAGGTACGCGCGATGCCATTGAGGGGTAAGACAGGGTTGCCCATTATCACCAGTGGTACTGTTCAACATATATGTGGGGGAAATGATTAAAGAGGCATGGGAAGAACTGGAGGTAGGAATGAAAGTCGGAGGGGAATTCGTAAATTCGGTTAGGTTTGCTGATGACTAAGCATTAGTTGCTCAGTCAGCCAAGGGGTTGCAAGCATTGTTGAGTGAATTGGAGGTTCAGTGCGATAAATATGGGATGAGAATCAATATTAATAAAACAAAGGTTATGCGATTTTCCAGACAGAAAAAGGCTAAGCTAAATATTAAAATAGGCGGGGAAAAAATAGAGCAGGTAGAACAATTTACGTATCTTGGAAGTGCTTTGGACCAACACGGTCAAAGTAGTAGGGACGTAAGGAGAAGAATGCGCTTGGTGAGGAGGCTTTCTCAAGAAGGAGGGAGTTGATGACGGGGACGTTGAGTAGGGAGGTTAAGAAAAGACTCTTAAAAACTCTGATATGGAGCGTAGCTATGTACGGCGCGAAAACGTGGTCGCTGGAGCAGGAGGATAGACGTAGATTGGAGGCTTTTGAAATGTGGGTGTGGAGAAGAATGGAGAAGGTGAAATGGACCGAAAGGAAAACAAATGAGGGAGTACTGGAAATGGTGGGTGAGGAGAGGGGTTTGTTGAGAGAAGTTTTATGGAGGCAGGAAAAATGGATGAAAGGCGTATTGAGCGGTAGTGGAATGTTGAAGAAGGTAATAGAGGGGAGAATGTTGGGCAAGCGAGGAAAGGGCAGGAACAGGATAGGGATGTTGGACGGGATGAAGGGAGGAAAGAAGTACACAGAGATGAAGAGGGACCTGATGTAGAGTAGGTTGCTGGATTGTATTTGTTTGGAGTTGCAAAATATTTATTTGATATTTGTGTCCATCCAAAAACCTACCTTAACCGGTAGATTACCTTATAATAATCCAAGCTCTCAAGAACCTTTGAGATTTTGTCTGATTTTTCAGCAGGCTCCTATTCAGAATCTGTATGTACAAGAGATTGTATGGTGCATTTCTGACTGCTGAAATTATATTTGTGAAGATGGAAAAAATTGATATTAGAGCAGTGATTAAATACTACGTAAAGAAATACTTTGTATGAAAGCTAAGGAAATTCATGCCGACTTTCAGAACACTCTGAGGGACTTTTCTCCTCCATATTCAACTATTGCCAAGTGGTCCGTCAAAATGTGCCAGAACCCAGAAATTATTGCGAAAGTGGATAAAATGGTCATGGAGGATCGAACCGCCTGTAGACTTGGTCACTTAGGAACGACTTTCGTTATTCCTGAAATAAAATGAAATATTTTGTGATTTTAATTTTGACCACGTAAACGTATTTCTTCTGAAATATTTTAAATACTACTTTGAGAGGTCTATCAGATACATTGTGGCTTGAATCACATGTAACATACGTGTGTTTAGAAGTAATCCTATATTGAGCTCCGATTAGAACCTTTGAGGAACTAAGTAGTTTCAACAGTTTCATCAAAATATACGCCGACGATGCCTTAACCTCATCAGAAGTACATTCCTCTGCTATCATGCTAAACCTCATGCAAATTATATACGCTCCGTAGTTTTTCGCCATAAAAGCTGCACTTGACGCAATAGGAGTGGACAACCCAATGACTGATTGATCGTCTCTTGTTTAAATGAGAAAGCAAAACGAGGAGCAAGGAGTCGTTTTATTTTTCCATTCAGGGGACTGGGAGGGGGTTGTTTTCGGAATAGGGTGGGGCTGCGGGGGAGGGGGAGGAGGTGGGTCTGTGAGGGCTTATCCACCCTTCATCCTCCTTCGGGAATAACGGGAGAATGAAGCGGGGGAGGGATTTGCAGTGGAAATGGGGGAGTGGGGGTGGTTTGGGGGAAAGGATGGGGTTAGAGCGTGGGGGAGGAGAAAGAGGGGCGGTTCCAACCCAATTCTCGCTGTTGACATTGGCCCGCGGCTTATCATAACAACGAAGCTCGCGGATTTCTACCCCAACAGGTCAAATCCTCTTGTTTCGAGTGTCCGTGTGAGTGTATGTGTGTGTAGGTGTGAGCGAGGGAACGTCGCCTCCCCACCCGTCCCTTCCCTGGCAATCAACTCTCACCCCTTCCCTGTGTGCACGGGGGTGGGGAGCTGTCAAAACAAAAGGTGTGGTTTCGGACGGACGTGTAAGCGTTTGTGCGCTCCGCGCTGGCAAAACATTGAGCGAGCCATTGATTGGTTTATTGGTTTTTGTCCCGGACCCCGCCGCGAGTGGAACGACTCTCGATACGACTAGGCAGAGTCCGCCCGTTCGTGACCTCTCTCGCCTAGTCCGCCTTTCGAATCCCTTGAACCTCTCCCTCTCTCCCCACCAATTCCAACCCCACGACGAGTCTGGCGTTCGCGTCGCCATTCCACGTGGAACCATTAAAACGTGATGTTTCTGTAACATTCGCGATGTTCTGTAAGTGGTCTTCTTCCCCGTCACCTTCCACTATTATGGAATGTCTATTTATTTCACTTACTGCGAACAGAAATCACAATTTTTCCAGGAAAAGTTTTTTAAATTACTTTTTTAAGGTAATGGTTTAAGACAGTTGTTATCATTTTAGGCAGTAAACTTCAAACAAGAAAAAGTTTTCAAGCTGAGTCAGGCTCTGGCTTTTCATCTGATTAGGTTACGGTAAAGGATACACTTTAAACAAGCGGATATAATAGAGGTACGAGTGTAAAATGTGTAATAACTCCGTAATTTTACATATCACGCTTCAATTAATTTCACTTTCAATTTATCGCGCCATTTACGCAATTTCATTGCCATTTGCACGTGCGTCAACTTCAATTCATTGCTCAAATCTGTCTGTCGTAGCATCCTCCAATCGTATTTGCGCAGGTAGTACCACCACTGAGAGAATGCTCGGGGCTGTCGGTCTGCCCTAGGCGGCACCTTCATCCCGGATTGCCCATTATGCATGAAAGTGCTAAACTTAGCCTGGTTCTTCAGTCATAGCGGTTGCGAGAGAAGCTGACAATTCATTTTGTAAACCTTTGGTTATGAAAATTAGTATCCAAGATTCTTTAGAGAGGGAAATTTCACTCATTCAACGAAACCATTCGTTGAATTAATGGAGATGAATTGATCTGATTCTCGCATTCCAATGAATATCTTTAGATCCTCCGGAACAATAGGATTCCCAATCACACGGTGTCTGTCCAAAAAAATTAAGTTGATGATATTTTTCCCGCCTACGCGAGTGGTTGGAGACAGATATTTGTGGCTGGAAAGTTGCTGGGAGGTCTTGGAAAGTAACGCAATCCGCGTCAGTTGTCTGCGGGACGTTACAGTGTGGGAATTGCTGCTAGACTGGACCCCTGTTTGAGGGTCGCGTCACAAATTGACGATACCACGTTCCATGGAGCAACAATGCGCGATTTACAATTATTGTTTAAAACACCGTACCTGCAAAACTATTCGAGCCCTTTCCTAACAGAGTGAATACTTTTAAGAAAAGATGAAAACAATTTTTTTATAATTTGATTGATGTGTTGTGTAAAATTGTAAGTAATGGCTTAATTTTTGATTTTTTTCTTGTTGATTGGGAAATTGATGTTAATAAGATGGGAATTTTCTTTTTTTGTGTTAAAGTTTTGTGTTTGGAAGTTTCCTTTAAGTGTATTTTTTTACTGACTGATTTTATTTATTATCTTTTGTGATTCATGTCATGATATGTCATGCTATTTTTTCCAAGGCAAGGTTAGATTGTAATACTTGGGACTCGTGTGTCACCTGACATTGTCTATTTGCACATGCAAGTTTTAATAATAATAACAATAAGTGTTAAGCTCAAGGATTCGGGTTCGTTGACCTCGGCCATGGATGCATATGGAGATGAGGAAAAGTCCCAAGAAATGTTTTTTCCCTATTATAAGATAGAGAGGAGGTTGACGACGAGGAACGCCCTGGGCGTCCGTGTCAGTGACGCAGTGTGACGAAAATTTGCAAAAAGGGAGAGATTTGCTCAATTCCGGTCGTCATCTGATTGTCAGAGTGTTAGCAAAAGAGGGCAATATTCCTAAAAGCACAGTTTATCGTATTCTTACAAAAGATTTAGCCATAAGAAAGGTGTGTGCTAAGATCGTCCCCTCGGGGTAGTCGGAAGATCAGAACACTTGACCGAGTACCCGAACAAGTACATACAAGGTGACAGCACTACCCTAGCCGACTTACAATAACACCGAAGTAGTGCTGCCGGACTTATTTTTGTTCCCAAGAAAAAAAATATTTGAAATGCAACCATTTTGTAACGCAATATAACGTCAAAGAGGCCGTGACGAAGTGCTCGAACTAGGTACCCGCCAACGCCTTCCAGGAAGCGTACCGCGAGTGGCAGAAGCGTTGGCAAGGGTGTGTCCATGCTATTTTGAAGGACTTCAGTAAATTATACTTTGATGGACAGTGAATTTTCTTCTCAGGTTATTTTACCTATTTTTTGGGACGGACCTTGTATATTCCAGTTGAGTACTCTGCAATCTACGGTTATAATAGATAAAATATTGGCATTTGGGCGCGCCTTGATGGATAAGGAAGCGTGAGTCTCCACATCATCAATGCCCGAGTGACTTCCCCAATTACTTAACTTTTATTGTTCGCCCATATTGTCATCCATCATCTCCATGCCCCGAGTTTTTCACGTAGTGCAATGTAATTAAACGTCACCAGTTAAATTCGCAAAAAAAATACCACTTCAAAACCTCCTTAGAAATCCCCGCAAGGTATGCCTACTCAGCCTTTAAAGGAAAATTTTAGTATATTTTTCAAATCACAATATAAAAAATGAGAAAGGAAATAAAATCTTGACTGATCTGCGTAAGTAAACAGCTAATAGCAATCGTTGTGTTTTGAGAGAAGAAATCAGAAAAAATGAAGTAATATCAACCACGTACCATGGAGGAGGCATGATATGAGAAGAAATACGTTTTACGGACGAACGTATGCAAGTTAAACGCGTGCACACGATGAAGAAGCAAGTATATGTCCAAAGATGAGTCGTTTACGGGCAACGATGAATTTCGCGATAACTAGCTAATGGAAGGTGGTGGAAGTGGAAGGCTACATGATAGAGACGTGGGCCATTGAAACATCTGGTCAGACAGGGATAGATTCTCTTGATTTCTGGTTCTGAAGGTGGATTCTGAAGATAAAGTTTTCTGAAGTAAAGTAGGTAAGGGTATGTTGAGAGTCGAGGAAGTATGCCGAAGACTATAAAAAAAGACTATCGATTTTTTGATTATATGGATATAAATTATATGAATTTAAAGAATCATATGAATTGGGTTGTACACATCGAAAGACGATGTATTGGACAGGAATGCAATGGATGGAAAAGTAAAAGAAGGTCTCGCGTACAATTACGAAGTAAAGAGGTATGCAAAAATGGAAGAGCAACGAACAGGGGATGACGGAGGACGACGCCAATCAATCATTGGAAAGGAGGTGCTGAATGCATGGCGATGGTGAATGATAAAAACCATTCCCAATGGATTCACGTCTATGTTCTTAGTTACTGTCAGTTCTATATAAATTTTTTCGTACTCCTTTTCTCATTGTAGCAATAATGACGCGTTGAAAATACTTACATCTTGGAGTGATCAAATGATCGGTGACCACTAATGGCCGGGACAAAATTTCGAGTGGTTAAACGTTTCTAAAAAAAGTCTTATGTGATTATGTAAAAATATATCACAAAGATAAAGTGATTCTATATTTGGTACCTCAGTTTTTAATGATGATTTTACAAATAAACTAAAATCTGATTTCTAAACAGTTATTTAAGGAAAGAATAAAAAATATACTGGAATTAGCATTCATATAGTTTTTCTGTCAATGAAGATAAGGCCTTCTTATTGAATTTCTAGCTCATTAAATCAGAAATAAATTCATCTAATGTCTGTTAAATATTCAGTAAATTAAAAAACACACGATCGTTTTGATTGGCGACGAGATTTTGAAGACTGATAGAGAGGATGGCGTTGGACAAACGAGGAAGGGGGAGAAATAGAATAAGAATGTTTGAAGGGATGAGGGAAGTGTGCGGATTTGAAGAAAGGTTTATATTAGTACCTGCTATTCGGTGGTGTCCTGCTAAGAATTGGCACGAACTTGTTGGTTTTGTGTGCGGTTTTATTATGTGGGACGGCTGGTGACTTAACACCCCTTGCCACAGACCCTTGCAGCAGCTTACGGGGTATTAACTAGATGTAAGTGTAGGAGTGGAAAATAAATGTACGAGTAACTTTATACCGTTGTATAGTCTTTGTGTCATCCAAAACCTACCTTGAACGGTAAAATACCAGTAATGATAATTACTCATTAACAAAAAAATGCTACGACTCGAATCATTTAATTAGCTATAGTTCAACGAAAGACAACAGCTATAACTTATAAGGACATCATTGGTAGTAGTATTTGCCGCGTAAATCAGGAGTTAAATTCTCAAAAATAGGCCACAGGCACGGTCTTATTTAGATGCGTGAAACGTGCAGTCATGTATTAATGCAGTCATTCCCTGACCTTTCAATGAGAAGAGCCAACGTAAGGTTTACCGAGGTCAAATGACCATAAGAAATGTGTCTCACGCCTCCTGTTGCTCGTTGGAAGTTGGTGCCTATGATGTTTGGTGCCCGCTTAGACCATGCGCACACACACACACACACCCTGCTTGTACAAAGGTCACTGGGCACCACAACCACTTCACCCAATGACTGCGACGGCAAGCTTCGGGAGCGGAAAATGAGAATGCAGCCGGAGCGTGCGGCTGCCGAGGCACGCTCAGCCTAATAACATTTGGGCGCATTGACTACGAAGCAGGGATGCGCTTTCAAAATTAATTGTCTCTTCGACGGGGAGGATTTTGGGATGGTCGGGAGTGGAGCGGAAACAAAAAAAAGGAAAGCAATGAGGACCGAAATTGGCTCTCTCACGCACTCTCTCGATCGGGGGAAGAAATAAAAGGAGAAGGCAGATAACGGATGCGAATTAAACGTCCCCCGTTTTTGCGATCGCACACGCGGATTGACAAGCGATTCGCGGAGTAAGCAACCGCCCACACACGCACACAAATCCACTATCATCGCCGCGTGCTGTATGTATGTATATATATATATCTATATATATATATATATATATATATATATATCTATATATATATATATATATATATACACAGGGCGAGGGTGGGAGGTAGCGGGGGTGCTCTCGGGGAGAGAGGGGTTTTGTTAGGTGTGCGGGTGGTGTGTGGGGGTGGGTGTTTCGTCGAGTCCCGAGGGAGCTGGTGTGCGAGGAGGAGAAGGGCGAGGGGGTCGTTATGGGGTGAGGTGGAGGTGGGGGGATTCACGCAGGGGGTTAATGAGAGTTAGGGAGGAGAGGGGGCGGGGGAGGGAGGGGAGGCTGGGAGGGAGGGATGGAGAGGAGGCTGGGAGGATGAGAGAGGTCGTGTAGCGAACCTCTGGGGTTAATCCCCTGCGAAGCGGTGTTCATCACAGTAAGCTAGTTAATCCTTTGTGACTCAGTGGGAGTTGCCGCAGCTGTGTGGCGTGTGTTAGTTAGTCTGTGTGCGTGGAGAGTTCAAAAGGGGCGGCAGTGGGGGGGGGAGGCTTCCGAGGGTTTTGCTGGGGAGGGCGGCGTTGGGTTTTCGGGTGGGGTGGAAGGGTTTTCGCCGGAACCCCTCGTGAGGTGTTTGAGGGGGGAGGGGAATCGGTGGCAGCGGTGGCAAGGGTTTGGAAGGGGTGCGAGGTCGAGTGGATACGAGGGGGGAGGGCTGAGTGTTTTGGAGGTAGGGAAGGTGTTCGAGGGGGTAGGTAGATTGTGGGGAGTCGAATGAATCTCATTCTTTCCGGGGGAGGAAGGTGTTAAACGGGGAGGGTGGGGCAGAGATGGAGATCGCCTCCAGAGGGTGGGCGAGGGAGGGTGCTGAGCTCGCTGGAGTTGGAGGCGGCAAAAGATGTCGCGACAAATCGCTGGACACTGCCGGTTGTGGGTTCCCTGAGGGTCGAGTAATGCCAGGGTTTGGAGGAGTAAGTTCTTCCACCATGATTATCAGAATCTTTCAATCAATTCTAGCCGTCGCTTTCGGCCTGGGAACACGATGAAAACATGGGGAATTCAATTGCTCTTGTTTACTTAAAATGATTACAGTTTTTATTTCAATTAATTTAATATATTTGGTAATCCTTTAAGTGTCATTGTATATAAGAGCTTATGTCTGTCTGTTCTCCTTGTGATGCATGTATGTCCATGTGATGACTGACAGCTGACCAGACTTGACCGTTGCCAACAGGACAATTGCCTAATTGTAACGATAAATTCTTAAATAAATAAATATTCTATTGACTTATTCAGTCTTATTCAGACTTAATCTTTACGTAGAATCAAAAAACTTATGCACCCACTTCGAGGACATTCACTGCCCTTGCAGCTAGCGCAGATAAAATCATTACTATCAATTAAAAAAGAAACGGGCAACATTGCCTATAAAACTGAAAAACATCTGACACGCAATTTTCCACAAACTCTAATTAAATTACAGTCAGACATAATTACGAATGTCATTCACAGTGAAAACAGAACACCTCTGTGGAGAGATTAGCATGAATTTGTTGGTGTTGCATGTTGTTTCATTCGGTTTTACGGGTGGTGAACTAACACCCCCCGCCACAAGCCCTTGCAGCGGTTAGCGGGGTATGGCGTAGATGTAGTGTAGATTCTTAAAGTACGTTTTTTCAAACAATGCTGCTATCGCTTTACCACCAGAAATAGTTCTTGTTTGGTGCTGACATATATAAAGAAATGACTGTAGATATATGCCCCACTTAAGTACCAAAAATAATATAAATATAATTTGAAACAAGAATCAGTACAAGGGGTACAAAGTCCACGAATTTGGTGTCTAAATGTCCCTACACTCAGTGCACATCCTCTTGTGGTAATGCGTAGACTATGGCTTATTTACTTTGCTCACTGAGAACTGTTAAAATTTACGCTGCAATAGTAAATCGTTGTAAAGTGCGATCTGTGATTAGTTTCTCACTGGAAAAAACCACAAGCCAATTGAAATTCATAGGCAACTTTGTGGAGTGTACGGAGATGGAATAATGAGGCAGTGGTGCATTCATTTTATAAATGGCCGCACCAATGTTCACCACGAGAACCGCATTGGTCGGCCTAACCTTGTGACAGATGAACTGACGGTGAAAATCAACGAAAATATTCGTGAAAATCGTCGATTTACGATTACGGATCTCTCGCTAGACATGACTTGCAATACAGCGCTTTGACAGTGACGCAGAATTGCATGCTGGTGTAAACAAGTGGTTAAAAATGTAATGCGGCAGATATCTTCAGAGACGGAAATGAAAAGCATGCGTATCGTTTTGATAAATGTCTCAATTTGGATGCGACTACGTAGAAAAAAATAGTTTAGCAATGTGCCGTTCTATGTGTATAAATGTATATAAAAAACTTTCTCTTGTCACCTAGTTTATGTTTTATTTCAAAACGCAAGTTACTTTCTGGACAGCTCTCGTATGTGAGATACTTGTGATTAAAAACTTAATATGTGTATTCCATACAATTAAAATTTATTACGCCCACCACTGTTTTAAAGTGGTGAAATAGATCCGCTGTACATAATTTTGACAATAAGGCAATATTCTTACACATTATATGACGAATTATCAATTTGAGTGAAAAATGACACATGGTAAAAAATACTCAGAAAAAATGATACTGTGTTGTATATCACATAGAATTGCCGTTCTCTCAATTAATTTATTAGTTAACACATTATAACTACCAAAGTATATTATAATAAGTATAAATTACCTTCTGGTTCAGTTACATATAACTCATTCGTGCAAGTAGTTCAATCTATCCTTACAAACTTCCGTTTACCAAGCAACAGACACAGCATACGGTATTTTTTAGAAAGATAGGTTTCGGAGAGGCATAGACTAACCACTGTTATCCTTCTAAGTGTCTAAGCCTAACTATCCATGACCTGACACCCTGCTCTATAATTAACACTTTAATTCCACTTTTATCTACCACCTTTCATTCCTTCCAGGATATATATTCTTTTCCTCGCCCGAAACCGTGAATAGCGTGCAATATAATAAGAGTGACGGAATATCACTGTAAAATGTAAGGAAAATGATGCTTCACAATGTAATATGATAGCAATACTAAACTTCTACTTGTGAGTCTAAACAGCTAAACAGAAGTCGAACCAACATTAGGTTTAAGGAATGTTTCAACATCACTGATGGATAATAAGTATACCTTCAAGTTTAATGTTATATTAATAAATTAATAGGCTATAACATTTAAAGTCTATAATAGGCCACTTATTTAAATAATAGGAGACTTGCTTTAAGTAGATTCCTTATGTTTTAGCACGAAGGACATGGAACGGGTTGTAATCATACTTTGGAGGATGGTCATCCCTATTAGCAAAAGACAGCAGCAGCAATTCCATGTTTAGAGCGTGCAGGAAGAGTGCATATTGCGTGAGATATTAGATTACAACGAGATTAGTCTTTCAAATTGTTTTTCAAGTAAACTATAATATTGTACCTCCTCTTGACAGTCCTCGTGGAAAATGCAATACCTTCTCTTACCTTACCACGCTCTCTGAGAGACAACCTTTTTTTAATCCCATTGTCAAATGATTATCGAGCTCGAAAAAAGTAAGAAGTGAAACACCTCAGCCGTGAGAAAAAAATAGTAGGGCTACGACAAACTATTTATCACAGTACCAAGTCAAAACGAACGCCATTCACTTCAAACACGACTGCTGTAAAACCAATCCCCACCTGCTGGTATTTTGTGAGGGACTTGGAGAGTAGAGGACACTGTCCCCTACTCTCCTAAGGTCATTTCCCCTCCTGTTTGCGGTTGGCACCCGTCAGATCGCACGGCCTAATACCGAGCGGCGTCCTACTCCTATTGCAGGCGCGTCGTCAACATCGTTACCTTGCAGTCCAAGGAGTGCTGTTTGCAACACTCTGAGGAATATAGTTTAAGGCAGCGTTTCTCTAATGAAATCTAAGGCATTCTTAGAATTCTGCTACGTAATTGGATAAAACATGTCACCTTGGTGCCCTACCATCCTCCACCGCCGCATATTGAGGCTTTAACCGGAGTTTGAAATCCTTAATATTTCTTAACACCAAGCACAATCGGGGTGGACGAAAACGTTCCCTTAGCCCAGTTTTCAAGTCCGAGAAGCATGATACTACTAGCTTTTCTTCTGGGCACTTTTCTTCTTCTTCATAATACCCCGCAAATCACCGGCGTGTGGCGCAGTGAAGGTGGAAAGCGACCGCGAAGTGGTTGGAAGTGTCGAGAAAGCAAGAGGCATGGAGATACAACGAGGGTTGGTGTGATGGCGGTTTTCGCATCGGGAACGAGGCAGTGTTCAAACTGCGCACTCGGAGCTCTGCAGTGGAAACCTCAGAGAAGTTCATGGCTATGTGTTCCCCAACTGGTAACCGGCTACTCTGGAGCTGATGGATGGGGCATCGACTCCGTGAGTCCACGCGTCCGATATAAAGAAGTGATTAATGTCCCGGAGTGGTGATCTTAACACCTTCGTTTATTTATTTTGGACAGGCGACGGTACGAGTAACTAGGAAGAGGATGAGCCGTGCGAGTGGTAAAAGTGCAGTTCGTTTGGGCCGTTTCAGGGCCAACGCCCGTTGCGAGGCCCTATTATACTGAATTCGGGAAGCGGGAAGGTTCCAGAACAACTTCTAGAGCCTCCAGAAGACAGGGATGGAAAGGAGTAAAGAGAAGGAGGATAGCACACTCTGTTCGCAATAAAGTGCTGTCGATACTGAAAAGATCCGTTCTCGTCTTATCGGCTCAGTACTATTTGTAAGTATGTGATAGATTGTCCTTCACTCACCATTATGCTCCTAATTAATCCACTGTTCCATTCAGCACTCGATTCGTTCCTTTTTTTGCTGTATTCTGCGATCTCCCTTCTCATACTGTCTCATGAAGAGCCCTACGTTTCTTAGCTCAGTTAGATTTCAAGGTTTATACTCAGCAATGCCTCTGGTCAAAATTATATGTCTCAAATTCCAAGAAACTGCGGGAGATGGCGTGAGAGTAATCTTTAATGGAGTCATCCGCTAAATTTGCGTTACAATCCAACAATTTCGGAGTGCAAGAGGATGCCTCGATGGCTTAACTGGCTGATGCACTAGGTCGGGAATCGAGGGATCCGCATTCGAATCCCGGTCGAGGCGAATGATTTTCACACTCTGAAATTGTTGCATTGTACATCTGTCTCCTTATTCCTGTAGTAGTTATGGGGAAGGCGGCCGACAGCTGAGGACATTTGCACCATTAGGGATGGATGGGAAAAGAGAAAGGCTGGAGCCGAACCCAGGGGTAGTCATTTGCCTAATTTTAAAGAAAGGTGCAAAAGGGACCAAAATTAAACGTATCAATTAATTAAATACAACTTTCGATTAAAGTAAATGCAGCCACTATGGGGAGATTTTCGAATTGATGTTTCGTTTTATATTTCCTTTGATCATTACAAGAATCACCCTACATGTAGTAATTTTATTATTTCAGAAAATCTCAAATTCCCGCCACACACCCTTGCGGTAGCCTGCGGGGTATTACATACGTAGTGAAACTTCCCTTCTAACTTGTCAAATTCTAGCTTGCACGATATTGGATGATTTTTTGACTGCATCGTAAGGTGCAATTATTTGTCAGTTGATAGTATATGTATTTGCATGCGTGTAAGTTGAAAGGATTTTTGCATGAATGTATACGCCACTTTGGATACACGTTTGCATGCATGTGTTGATTTTGCATGTGGTTTTTTTACCTATTAATAACCTTCCCTAACATCTTAGTGGTGCCTAGCAGGGCGCCTGAGTATCTAAAATATCTTTCCATAAATTCTAATGGGTCCATCAAACAAGTAAAAATGCAAATTACTTCATTTTGTTGCATTTCTTTATTCAAATCGATATTGATATCTCTTATAAACTAACATTTAATTATAACACTGAATATATACTGATAAGCTTAAACAAAATGTATTATTAACAGAATTGATCAATGACTAGAATGGGTGTTCATAATTGCCAGTGAATTCAGGAGGACCCAAGTAATTCTCTTCGTAGTATGTCATCACATGAGCAAAATACGACTGCTTCATGCATAGTTCGTCTTTGAGATATTTCAATTCTCTGGCGCGCGATTCCTTAATGGCCCTCACAATTCTTCTAGTATCATGCAATTCCATCATTCCCGTCTCAATGAAATCTAAGAGGTACACATTTCGGCGTTCCAGTAAATCCAGCCTACGCAAGAGTGCATTAACATTCCTTGCCAATGCTCTCTCCTTCTCCTCCAATGCCTGTTCCCGTGCCCTCATTGCCATTCCATATGACCACCGCGCCCTTTGGTACTTCTTTTGAGCACGGCTAAAATCTTGCAAGAGATGCTCTCTCAATGAAGCCAGCTGCCGGTTGATGAATCTAATCCTTTGCACGCTCAATTATTTCTCGAACATGTCTAGACTAAAAAAGGAAGAATACGATGCTTAAAGCATGTCCTTCATTCAAAAATTACTTTTATGGTGGTAATAGGAAAGAAAAAGTAATTTTTGAAGAGGTGAATATTTTGAAAACTCTTTATTATCCACTATAATGCTATTCTCGAGAATGTTGACTGTTGATCTTGGATAGAAATGGCATGGACTTCATGATGAAGTGAATTATTAAATGATCAACAGAGAGGAAAATTGTCTAGGAGAAAACAATGGGCTGTAGAACGCATATAATGGCAATATGCGGAGCTTTTGCAAACTGTACAGTCATATAAATTCGAGATACTATACGTACTTTCGTGGATTGACCTCTTCTCATGTCTCGAGGTGCGGTCGTGGGAATGCATTGATGTGGGGTTGCTCGTTGCCAGTGAACTGGTAACTGTTCGCCACAGAATGTTTTTCGTCCCGTCGTATTTCTCCTGAGTTCCTCGCCACCTCTTTCTTGAGTGTTAGGGGGACTTCCTCTTCGCATGCCGTCATCAGCACCTCCTGACATGCTCACGAAGCCGTAAGCACCCGGCCCCCGAGGGAGAGCTCTGGTGTCAACATAGAGTCGCCCGTCTTTAGAGGTGTGACTCACTTGGGGGTCCTCTGGATGATCTGCAGGCGATAGCTCGCGTCCGTCGATCAGTTTCGTCACCCAATCAGGAATCTGGAAGGCACATTCCTCTGTTGGTTCACATTCTTTAACCGGCTGCTCTTCCCAGTTGAAGCATGTATCGGTCGGTGGTGAGGGCAGCGCCTCGTGCGCATTTGGGGGACTGCTGAGGTATAATTCCCTCAGAGTCCCCAGAGACATATCCAGAAGTAAGCTGATGAAGTGCATGTTCCGAATTCTCATCTCCATTACGCTGCGGGGTTTTTTTCTGATCAAAAACCTCATCCATGCCCCCGCTTGTTTACGCCGGCGTTTGGGAATCTTCTGGAGAAACCCTTCTGCGTGCGGTAAACAATAGAAATAATCTTCCAGCACTCTTTCATCTTCAGAACAGTGCTTTCCGTACAGAACATCACTCATATTTCGAGATGCCATTATAGCGATTCCACTTTTATGGTACTAAATATTATTTCAAGCGATAAAGCGAGCCAAAAGGTTAATAGCTCTTCACAACTTCACCACTAATAGCTTTTTGAGTATCGGCAACTACGCTCGTATGTTGCGATAACTCCTTGGTTCCCATTGTTTGAATTACAGTAAACATAAATAAATGTATTCATTAAAATATATAAATAAAGTATTAATATTATATAATGTATAATTATATTTATTAATTAATTTTTGAATTAATATTTTATAATTTATTTTAAAAAAAAGATGTACATGTCGCATTTGACATTTTAGTTATAATTAGACCCCCTAATTACATTGGCAGGACCGACAACTGCCACAAAATTAGAGAGTTTGACGGCCCAACTGATAGATTTAAGCATTCTTTTTTCCCGCCCACTATTTGGGACGTCAATAAAATGGGGAACACCTAAGAAAATAATAGGTACACGCTGTCGAAAATAGGGGTTTACAAGATTAAATTCCCACAAAACACTCTTCAAATGTGGAGTCCATACGCCCCCCTAGCTTGCGACCTTGAGCCAGACGGTGTGTAGATGAATGTACATAAATTTTATTGTATTTGAGAATTGCCCGTCCGAAATGCGTAGAATACTAATCGGTAATGAGTGTCTGGATTTCATGTTTTCCTGCACTGTTTTAATGTTTTTTCTTGTTCTCTTTGCGTAGACAAAGGAATAGCTGCGAACAATGTAACACTCGTTATACGTATGTGTAGGCATGTTGATGAATGGTGTCCGGTCGGCGCCTTTCCACGCGATTTTTGGTGGATCGCGTGGTGCTAGGTGCATGACGTATCTTTTGTTGTCGAACATAAATATGTACACATTTATTAGTTTTACGTATTCCCGATCTTGTTGCTATGTTTCATTTGTTTTTCATAATTTTTGGGCTCTTTTTGGTACAACGGGGAATTCAGATCGGCATTGAGAAGGCAAAGAAGGCGACAGTCAAATTTGAAAAAGAGTTTAAAAAGTGACGACATAGTGTATGTGGATACATCCAAACAAAAACTAAAAGAATGTACAATAGTAAAAAGAAAAGTATAATGCGCATGGCTCTACGTTCTTTTAAATCTTAAATGCTAAGCGAATATCTTGAGGAAAATCCAAAGTCATTCTGGTCCTATGTTAGGGAAATACTGGATAAACGTCCAACTGTACATTCTTTGAAGATGGTAAACGGAGACATTATTACAGACAGCGTGAAAAAGCCAAATATTTTAAACAAGTTTTTCCAGAGCGTCTACAATAAAGACACAAACCCACCAAACGATCCTCCACACCCACCTGGGGAACACATGAGCGATATAAAACTGACCAAGAAGGGAATAGAACATCTGGTTTAGTAGTATCAAAGCAAACCAAACGCCTGGTTCTGAAGAAATACCTCCTAGAATATTAAAGGAATTAGCCAAAGACATTGCCCCGTTTTTAGAAATTGTTTTTCTAAAATCGTTAATAAGGCTGAGTAGCTCGCGCCTTGAAGTTACCCCATAAAACTCCCATCTATAAAGGCGACGATAGGGATAAACCGACCAGTTGCCATCCCATTTCTTTAACATCGATCTCTAGTAAAATATTAGAACACATTATTGTCAGTAATATTATAAGATTTCTTGATAGTAGGAAAATACTAAGGCAAAACCAGCGCGGATTTAGGAAGAGCAGATCTTGCGAGACACAATAAGGCCTTTTCATTCACGAAATACTTAGATCGGGAGAAAACAACACACAAGTCGATGCAGTATTTCTAGATTTCAAAAAAGCCCTCGATAAAGTCCCACACAATAAACTGTCACACAAACCTAAATGGTATGGTATCAATGAGAAAATTATTAATTGGATTAGAGATTTCTTGTCAAATCGCAAACAAATAGTAGCCATCGATGGGTTCATCTACATCTACATAAATACCCTGCGAGCCACCAAAAAGGTGTATGGCAGGGGGTGTAGCACCATGAGGGAAGGGTAAGGGTTGAGGGGGTTGGGGGTTAGGTGAGGAAAGGTGGGGGGAACCTGTAAGAAAAAAAATATATATATACACATATATACACATACATATACATACATACATACATATATACACACATGTATACACATCCTCGCGAAGTCCCTAACTTGTACGTTAATACTTATTGTAATGAACTAAGTCCTGGGGAATTTCGGCTACAAGCATTCTGATCTCTTATCGTTCTTGGAAAAAATGACATTTTAAACCTGTCAGTCTTGCAGTCTATCTCTCTAGTCTTATATTCGTGATCCCTTCGACCGTAATACGTTGGGGTTCGTATTATATCCTTGATGTCATCGGAAAAGGGCCAATATTTAAATGTTTTTAATAGGTTTAATCTATATTGGAAACGCCGCTGTGTAAGAGAATCCCAACCTAAATTGTCTAGCAAAGTGGATACGCTGCTGAGTTGGTCATAACAATGTTTGACAAATCTAGCCCCCCTCCGCTGAACTCGATCTAATTCCGAAACCAAATTTATGTTATGAGGATCCCATATACTGGCAGCATACTCTAGGTGGGGCCTGACCAAGGTAAGGAAACATCGTTCTTTCACTTTTTCATCGCATTTACCTAGCACTCTTTTCACAAATCCCAATTTTTTATTAGCACGACCGCATATTTCTCATATGTGTTTTCCCCAGGACAGATCGTGAGTAATTGTTACACCCAAGTATTTGGCTCAACCAAGGGTTGTGCTCAACGGATAGAAATGTAACTTCGGGCATCCCCCAGGGAAATGTAATAGGGCCTCTTCTGTTCTTAATATACATTAATGACTTAAGCGCACACGTTAGTAGGAATCTCAGGTTATTTGCTGACGATACGGTGGTATACAGGGAAATAAGGAGCCAACTAGATCGCGAGATACTCTCTAGAGACCTAGACTCAAAATCCGATTGGTGCAAGGAATGGGGGTTAATGCTTAATATAGGCAAATGCGCAGTTTTGAAATTTTGGAACAGAGGAAGCGGTGAACAGGACATAAACTACAAAATAGAGGGTTCAATACTAAATACGGCCAAACAAGATAAATATTTGGGGGTAGTTCTAACACCACGCCTTTCATGGGTAACACATATCAGGACAATATGCGGATCCGCTTTAAAGAAACTGGGCTTCATCAAACGGGTGGTGGGGAAATGTAATGAGAAAGTTAAAGAGAGGTGTTATTTTACTCTATTTAGACCTCATTTGGAATATGCCGCAAGTATTTGGGATCCTTGGGAGAAAATCTGGCAAAAAGAATTAGATGAGGTCCAGAGAAAATCCGCCAGATTCGTTCAAAATTAGTGGAAATCTTAGTGGATCTAGGCTGGGAGCCACTTTGAATACGAAGAGAACAAGTGAGACTTAGACTTTTAGAAAGATTCAGAACAAACGAGTTTATGATGATACTAAAGGAATTATAATGGTGCCCTCACTACTTAGGTAGATCAGACCACAAAGATGAAATAAGGAAGACAGATTCCAATACAGATAGATTCAAATACTCATTCTTTCCCAGAACAATCAGAAATCATAATAGTAATAAACCGAAGTCACTTTAGATATATTAAAAACCTTTGATTTACAAGTCGGAACAAAAGTAAACATTGTAAAGACATCAGGTATATTTGTAGGTGCATGTTTATGTTAGTTGGCAGTGTGTTTGCATGTATGTGTGAGAATAAGGGTTTTTGCATGAATAAGTTTTTTTTATAGTGCAGCTATTTAAACATTCTGTATGTGCAGCTATTGCAGGAGAAATTGACCAATTCAGCTTTCATTTACGTATAAGTTAAATTGGATGAATTTTTAAACATACTTATTAGCATTTTAATTAAGCGAACAAGCATGCAAAGCATCCTCTTGCGCCGTATAATTAAGCGATATAATCTGCATTCTGAATGACAGTAGCAAGGAAGTATATTAAAATGACCTTTATTGACAAGGTCCAGTTATTTTATATCACCCTTCGTCAATGATGTTGCAGCTACGGTTAATATACGAGTATTAAGTATGAGTCTTGTCTATGCTACGTGCTAGTATAGTTAAAAGAAATTTCTCTGCAGTGACGCATGATCAAACAAAAACAACGCCCATGCCTCACCTTAGCATGGCATCTCTGCAGGGGTGATGCAACATTCAACATTTTAATGAGGATAAGTGTCAGTATCACCAAATCTCAACGAGATGAGGAAGAACACCGCTGTTGCTCGTACCTACTTCTGATGTCGTGCCATTTTGGTACCCAATGCGCGCACACTTGGGGCAAACACCCCTCCCTCGAGTTAAAAACTCCAGGCAAGAAGATGCTGCGTCCTCTCGTCATTATTTCACCTCCGTAACCTGGGAGTTGGGAATGGGGGTGGGGTTGGGGCTGTAAAGGTGGGGTGGAGACGGGGTTGGAGGATGGGGTAAAAGAGGAAGAGGTGGAGGAAAAAGGCTATACACGGGGCGTCTTGGGAGGGGTTAGTGTGGGGAGAGTGGGAATGGCGGAAAAAGGGAAAGCAATCATTTCCCGTCTCTCTCTCTCTCGCCTCCCCCTCCCCCGCCCCTCGCCATTCCGGGGCAGTAATTAAGTTAGCCCCCCCCCCTGTACCCTTTGGGAGGGGGTTGAGATGGTAGGAGGTGTGGTGAGTGACGTGGGGGAGCCCCCGTCCCCACACCCCCCTGCCCCCATCGCCGTCGCGAGACAGAGATCTCGCTCGCTTTGTGGGGAAGGTGGAAGGCTAAGAGGTGCGGAACCTCGTCCTCCCCCGCCCCCTCCCGGTGCCCCCCCGGGATGATTCGATCCCCCCGTGTCCCCCCACCTCCATGCCCTCGCCACGCCATTATCTTATCCATTCAAGGAGAGTTTGGGAAACGGGGAGGCGCGGCCAGGTGCGCGGTGGATGCAGGGAGACGGAGGGCGACGACTCCATCGGGCGGACCCCCGGCGCCGCAAGCGGGAGGCCACCCACGGGAGAGGGGGAGCTACTGCTCTTCTGGGGGCATTGGAAAGGGAGGCGCAAGAGAGATTCCCCCCCCTTTATCCCTCGTCTCCGGGCGGGGACCTCTATGGAAATTAAGCTTGTTAAATTGAGTATAGTTGAGTCCACAGTCGAGTAAAATTATTTCTGAATATCATTCAGTATAACCGAAGCAGCTAATATTAATGTCCCCAGAATATTATTGTATCTAAACGCGAGTTTTTGATGAAAATGAAATTTTGAATTTTCTGGACATCAATTTTGGTCAAATGAAAAACAAAACAACTATATTAGCATTTACTCCAATGCTCCAGTAAATTTACGGGTTCTCTCCACCGTCCAGTGGAATGAGAAACAGCAATTCTTGAGAAAAGCAGGAGATGTGATGAAGGTACGTAGCTACAGGAAATTACAGGTACGTAGGTACCTGTAATTTCCGGTGAGGTGAAAAAATAGTGCAACTTAGTATAAAAATCGCTTAGTGAAAAACATATTCCGATCAGAAAGAGCTAGAATCTTTGAATAATTTTTTTCGGATACAGCAGTGGCATATGCCGACTGAGAGAGCATACTTATGCCTAATTTTGTCAAAAATTCTCGTCAAAAATAACACGACGGCTGACGAGAAAGTAACTTACGTTTCGGTCTAGCGTGGCGGTGGGTAGGGCTAGCTAGGGACCTTCTTGGCGTCCCTACACTTGGTACGCATCCTGCTGTGGTAGTGTGCAGAGTGTGGTCCTTCTACTTTGCTCACTACGAACTGTTAAAATTTGCGTTGCAATGGAAAATCCCACGAGTTGTGAAGTACGATCTGTGATTAGTTTCTCACTGGAAAAAACCACAAGCCAATTGAAATTCATAGGCAACTTTGTGGAGCGTACGGAGATAAAATAATGAGGCAGTGGTGCATTCATTTTATAAATGGCCGCACCAATGTTCACCACGAGAACCGCATTGGTCGGCCTAACCTTGTGACAGATGAACTGACGGTGAAAATCAACGAAAATATTCGTGAAAATCGTCGATTTACGATTACGGATCTCTCGCTAGACATGACTTGCAATACAGCGCTTTGACAGTGACGCAGAATTGCATGCTGGTGTAAATAAGTGGTTAAAAATGTAATGCGGCAGATATCTTCAGAGACGGAAATGAAAAGCATGTGTATCGTTATGATAAATGTCTCCATGGGAATGCGACGTAGAAAATAGTTAAAGAATATGCATTTCAAATGTATATAACGAAAATTTCTCTTGCCTGTAGGTTCATGCTTTATTTAAAAAAGTAAGTTACTTTCTGGACAGTGTTTGTAGTTAGTGGCACGCGAGCTGGGGTCTCTCCGATCCTATGTCTGAAGTTGTGGAAGAAACACTTCAGCCACCCAAAGTGACTTATATCTCTTCTTAGACTGTCATAAGGCAAACCTATGAATGTGCTTTATTATTCTGATGTTTTCCGAGATACCAAATTACTGAAACACACTCCATTTCAAAAGCTTGTGCAACCTGAACGTCGTCAGAGGTGGATGAGGAAGCAAGTGACTGTCTTAATGTGCTGCCACCCTTACTCGCGGACGTAATCAAACTTATGTTATACATTATTGTCCCAAACACCTTTTTAATGTGAACTAATTAATTTATCTGATTAGTCAACACGTGTATACTTATGATAATAAACACATGAGAGACATCACCAAGAAGGGGTATGTCATCTAATTTGTCGTCGAATTTATCGAAGTTCCAGTTTCTCTTTCCTCAAACAACTGTTGCTGTCTCTTTCCTAAGCTTTTATTCTAATCCTCAATTATTGATACTTTTGATAATATTAGTTTCCTGAAAGCTACCTTTAGGGTGTATGGCAGGAGGTGAATACAGTCTAGGCTAATTTTGACCCGAATATGACCCAACCGCGGTCGGATAATGTAATTCTGATCCCTTATCCTTCGTGGACAAATGGCATCATAAATCTATTTGTTCTATACTTAATCTCTCTAATTTTATTAACATGATCTCTCCTACCGTTGTATGATGACGATAATAATGAATTTTTAACATCGCTGCTAAAGAGACCTCCCTCCAATTTACGTAAATTGGAGGGAGGTCTCTTTAGCAGATTTAATCTGTAATTTAACCTTCGCTCCGTGAGTGATTCCCAGCCTAGCTGCTCTAATATTTTGGATACGCTACTAAGTTTATCATAGCAACGTTTTACAAATCTAGCTCCTCTACATTGCACGCGATCTAATTCGGTAATCAATCAATTTTCATAAGGACCCATATACTAGCAGCATATTCTAAATGAAGCCTAAACAGCAAAAGATAACATTTCTCTGTAACCTTTTCATCCTATTTACCTAGTACTCTTCTAATGAATCCTAATATTTTGTAAGTTTTTCCACACATTCCCCGTTGTGTTTCACCCAAAAGAGATAATGAATGAGAGAAACGCCCAAGTATTTAATCGAGTCTACTTATTTCATTTCGGTACTAATTACAGTGCTATTGCGAAGTTATATGAACGCAACTTCAATTTCCTTCTTGTTTTAACCATTCACTCTTTTATCTTCTTCTTCTCCCTCGAGCCCGCCTGTATTTCTTCTTTTCTCACTGCCCTCATCTCACATCCTCGAGCATAATGATACTCTCCGCGTCAACCTTCCACTGGTGTTTTCTCTTACTTAACTCCCCGGGCTCGCAACAATCAAATCTCATTTATTTTCATCTTACAATCCACATTTATATTTCCTCTTATTTTTCGGCAACAATTCTCAGATATACCCAAGCTCCTTTGTCCTCTTCCTTTAAAATGCTGTCAAAATAAGAACGCCGACCGTCCTAATTTTCCTCATAGAACGCAAACATTTGATTTAATTAAATGTTCGATTAATTAAATGTAGTGTATTTACCTTATTGCTGTGTAGAAATGCAAAGACTAATTGTGGGTTTTGTCTCGCATATCTTTTGTCCCTCATACAAGTGGGGAATGAAAGCCTAGGACGAGCGAAGGCTTGGTTGGTATCATAGGCCGTATTAGACTAGTCCATCGAGAGACAGAGATGGTGGCCGATACACGGGAGATTGATACTTGGCATGAGGAAGTTGGGACTGCATGGCAAAGAAATGGTTGAATATCATGATTCCAGTGGTTTGGCTTTTGGCATGTTCCGGATTTCATGACCACATGGACGGGGGGGTGTAGACTTATTTTTTTATTGAGAGGACCAGGAGCATCTAAGTACGAGCTAGTTACTCATAGATTTCTCTGGGGCTTCATGGAAGTTAATTAATTATAACATAATTGCGACTACCTTGTGGGCAACAGGGGATGGGTAAAATAAACTCGTTAAGGAAGAGTTGTGGCGAAGTTGAGAGAATCCTTAAATGAGTTGAAAGAATGTTAGTAAGTGTTCATTATCATCTAGTATTATGTTACATTAATTACTTGGTTAGTTAATAGTAATAATTAGTTATGTATCTGTTGGTTTTAGAAGAGATTCCTCTAAAAAAGTGATAGGAGCTTTTTGGGTTCTTAGAGCTTGATAATGGCAAAAACGTGTTCGTGGAAAAAGAATTATTTTCCTCAAATTTGTCATAGGCATAAATATATCGATTTATGAAATTGAACTGCAAAATTATAATTATATAAAAATATAAATATAAGTGTTTGTTTTCAATGCGTGTTTAAAGTAGAATTAGATCAATAATATAAGTAAATGACAAAGATGATATAAAGATTTATTTCGACGCCCACGATTAGAGGCTTGAGGCCAATGACAAGTCTCGTATGTGGTGACAAGGGCGTTGCCACCTAGTGGGTAGAGCGCTGGTCTACCGACTTGAGGGCCCGAGTTCGATTCCAAGTTATGCCTCTGAGTACTCCCCGCTTCAGCAAAGCTGTTCGCTTTTGCGGAACCGAGTCTTTCTAGGAAACTGCAGGCGAAAAGGAACTGGCCCCATACCCTGATATGTATATCACATACGGGTGTAGTAGATATTAGTAAATCATACCTTCACCTATTACATCAATCTTTATGTTAGATGATAGTATTGTATTTGCATGCGTGTAGAATGAAAGGATTTTTGCATGAATGTACACGCTACTATGGGTATAGTTTTGCATGGATGTGCTGATTTTACATTTGTTCCTTTTAACGTGTGGTGATCTAACACCCCCCGCCACGCGTCCTTGCGGCGGCTTGCGAGGTATTATGTAGATGTAGATGAATCTTGGGATATATTACTCTGGTGGAAGGATGCAAAAATACTACATTCGACAAGTTCACATCTGATATTGCATCCCTCTTACATCATATGCTTAGACAAGCAGAAGCGTAATTAGGGAATTACGTATAGATACGACGCTGCTTTATTCATGAAAAGTTGTCGCGATAAGGATAAAGAAACGGCGGTGGGGTCTCTCGAGTATCTAGGGTGATGATCCCTCCAGAAGCGAGGAGATTGAGTGAGACTGGAAAAGGTAGAGAGCACTCGATTTTCTGCCTGGATATGTGCGAACCCTCGAAAATCTCGGGGAAATCGAGCAACTGGCTAAAATATGAGGAATGACCAACATTTATATTCCTTTCCTATCTCAATACACAACCACAAAACTAAACTCAAGGGCGGCCCCGTTTCATCATATAAAAAAACGTCCTAGTCATTATCCATTCCTTTTACTAACGCTTCACATTTGCCCATAATCAAAGGAGTTGGACGCACACGCCATAAGTTGGCTCGCAAGATATATATTACATTTATTTAGTTTAATTTCGAAAGGTAAGTCTTAGGTGTGCGTAAACTCTAGCGCCGTATGAGTTGTTGATAAATAGAGACCTTGGCGAAACCCAGCGAGATGGGATGTGTGGGGGGTGGAGGAGGCGGCGATGCCCCCAGGGGTCGAGGGAATGCGGAGGAGGCGGGCGTTAGTGTGTGCGTGTGGAGGTGGCGTGCACCCGCGTATGTGGGAGACCTGAAAGCTGTTGGACATTTGGAGGCGGAAAATGGATTCTGCGGGTTGGGGGGATATTTGGGCCCGGGGGGGGGGGCGTCGGGAGGAGGGGGCTTCGGACGCGAGGGAGCACACGGATGACTGGAGCCGAAGGGGGAGGGAGATGAAGGGGGCGGCGGCAGGGGGTGGGGGTTGAGGGGAGCGGGTGGCGGGGGAGGGGCCGAGACCAGCAAGCCACCCACCGGGGGAGGGAGGGGGCGGCGATGACGGCGGCGATGCGGCGACCGCCCCTCCGATGAGGGTTTTAGCCCCGGAGGTGTGAGGGTGGGTGTGAATGGGGCGAGGAGGGGATGGGGCATTATTTTCCGCTTTCGGAGGTTGCGTGGGGGTGTGGGTGGGGAGGAGGGGTGGCGAGGGGAGGTTTGGGAGGGGTGAGCGGTTTGGCCGGCCACATGGACCCGTTCTCAGCCATCACTCGTGTGCTTCCTTTTCCCCCTCGACACGCCTTCCCAGCCTCTGGACGCCTCTCCTTGATGATCGCGCCTTCCCTACCTTCCCAAACCCCTCCCTCCCAAGTTCGAGGGGATTCTCCGTGCCATCTCTCTCTCTCTCTCTCGTTTCCTCTCTTGTTAACCTCCACGCGAGCACAAAAGGCCCCTTGTCGGGAAATTTGGGACGCAATTTTCGGAATTGGGGGATCCTAATTTCCACGAGCCCCTGTCGCAAATTTCGACGGACGACGGATTCTCGTTTCCCTCGTCTTAAAGTGCTCTCTGAGAGAGGGCGGGAGGTTAGAGGGGAGAAGATCGGGGGGGGGGGGTTCGAATGAGTCGAAAATTGTGTCGCTGTTTCATTTAAAATGTCACATATGGACCTGAACGGATTCGTGTAGACTGATCTCCGAAACATTGCGTTCTCGTCGGCACCCGAACGATATATCCTGCGGCTCGCTCTTTGTGTGCGTAAAGTTAATTTACAGATATATAAATCACTCATATACGGTTAGCAAATTGACGAAAGGATCCGCACATTCTAATTTCACACACGTCGTCAGTCCTCTTTGTTAAAATACTCCGACTCGTGCTACCTAAATATTCTGCTCCTGTATTTCCGAAAATGGAAATTCTGTTAAAGGGGTTAAGAATACGTTGAAAACGTTTGTGAAAAAAGTTAAAAATGTCAAGAATTAAAATAGTGCGATACATTAAATGTTATTGTGAAAGGAGTTATAAAATTGTCAATAACAAAAAAAACGTATTCATCAAAGTACAAGTATATATTTTATTTGAAAACGAGCCTCAATTATTCTGTAAAGAGTAATATCTGAAGCATGCGAAACAATAATTTCTTATAAAATAAATAAATGCTGTTATCACACATGTTAAACGTTAAGTCCGTTTTCCCCAACGATAATTAGGCAAGGAATAGAAACCAAATTTGGCAAACAGAAAGCAATATATCTACTTATTCATAATGTTATCCTATGAGAAACTCTTCCATTTTAGCACAAAGAGTAGTCATAACGGATTCGAACATTTCCCAGCATAAACATAAACTCGTGATTTTAAATTTTGAGCAAAGCACGAACATAGCAAGTATTTGATTGAAATGTTCTGACGTCGTTAAAAAGAATATACCATCGGTGAATTAGAATTCTAGGAACTTCTGCGCACCCATGACACAGCCCTCCGTCCCGCTAACGACGGAATTTGGGATCACAACTTCGGTTAAACTCCCGGCAAAAGATCACTTCCCGTCCTTGCCCCTCTCTCTCTCTTCCGAGAGAGCAGAAGGTTCGCTGCTCTTCACTTCTCCTCTTCTTTCCTGTCCTGCCTTCGTATCTCTCGCCCCTTTTCGCCCCCATCCACCACCCCACCTCCTTCATCCCCCGACACTCATTTCTCTCCTCGGACACATCTTCCCCCCCTTTTCCTCTCCATCGCCACTAAATCCACCGGCACTGACCTCCACCCTCCAGCACCTGAGCAACCCCGTCTCCGCGAGGTCATAATCCTCGTTGTTAAATTATTTTCAGGCCACGCAATCTCAAATGAAGGCGCGCGTGTGTGCCACGGGTCCATTACCCCCGCTGGAGGAGTCGTAGTCGGTGACACGTCACTCTTGAAGACTTGAAATTTGATGCATGGTCAGTGCGTACCTTCTGGTGACATTAATAGCATCCACTAGGTGCACTTAATGATTAATCGTGGTTATTTTTCAATTGTCAGCTATCTAATTAAATCATTACTAATTTAGTAAATCTCTCATTCCACTTCAGATTGACGGGTTGCATAAAAGCTTTCTCCGTATTATCTTGAGATTTTAAAAATATACTTAATTTAATCATAATTAATTTTTTTAAATGCTTCTCTCTGAGTAGCAATTTAAGTTTTTTTAGATTAGCCTGGAAATGCTTTATAATAAAACTCTCCTTGATTATGGCCAGTTAACCTTGTTCATTTGTTTAAACAAAATTTCATTTTTCCTTTGACTTAAGAGGAGTGTTTCTAAAAATAGCTCGAATTCGGCGGTCAGGCACACTGTGGTTGCGCTTCCTGTGAGGAGAACTTTGGTTTTCTGGTGCATACAGTTTCAGCAGAGACGTGTCCTCTTCACACAATCTCAACCAAATACGCGAGAGAAAGAGTTCCACAATATTCTGTAAATCCCGCGATTCGACCGAAAGACAGTCAACGTTGTCGCCCACAAATTAGACCGTGTCAGTGTTTATCAGTTTGAGAGTTATTCTTTATTCAAGCTTATGCCTTCCGTATCCATCGTTATTGACGACTTATAGATTATATGTCGAAATTTCTCCGGGAAGCAACATTTTATCCTAATGATAACGTATTCATAATTATTTTATACTCGTATACACTAGAGTGCCTACTAATGAAAATATCAATTGCGACAAGGGGTTCTTAAATATTTTTGTATGCATAATTTTATCTGTAGTGAATTATTTTTTTTACTAATTTGAATTATGCGGAGGTGCAAATTGACCCTGACTGTCGATTGAATCTTAAATTAATTCAACCATTACTAGTGCTTTGAGTTTGGTGTCAAAGAAAGGGATTAATTCAACGCAAATGAACGGTCTTGACTTACTTAGAGGTTGCAGTCCATGTTGAGGATATCGGTATGTTCCTAAGTTAAAGTGATCCTCCTCCCAGTCTTGATATTAATGAGACTAATTTAACGACTGACATCCTTTATAGTAAATTTGCAGATTTAACTAAAAAATTAATCATTTGGTACGAATAGGGGAATTCCTTTGTGTTCTCTTGGTTGCTATGCTTATGACGTCGTCTTCATTGAATTTTAATTTATGTTTAAATTTCCTTTTCCGTTTGAATTTCGTATTCCGTTTACACATGTAATATTTTAGTGCATTATCATAGCTTGTTGAACCGATTACAAATGGGTTCGTGTTAGGTAGTTTTTCTCAAAGTGCATCTATAAATACGGAGTAAATATTCGTATACGAGTATATAGCAATAAAAGCCTTAAAAACTGGGCAACGCCATAAACCATAACTGGGCTATGTTAATTAAGGAAACTCAGTGGCAAGTTTCATTCACTAATTACAGGAACGTGAGAGATTGATGACAAGTTATTCACAAGGATATAAAGAAAAGGGATAGGAACACAAATAAAAGACGAACACAGGAATGGTGGGGAAGGTGGAATCAAGCAGATCACGAGCGCAAAAAAGTTTCTTTGAACCACGGTTCGGCTTTGCACTTGAACCACGGTTCTTTGACTTGCCGGTTCTTATTTTGCGACTTCCGATGTTCTTACTTTGCGCTTGTGACCTGATCGATTCCACCTATCCTACCATTGCTGTTTGTCTACACACACACACACACACACACACACACACATATATATATATATATATATATATATATATATTTATTTATTTATATAATAAACATTAATTAAGATATTTGCAGGTGTCGATGGCATAAGTTTTGGAAACGGTATAACTCCGGCCACCATCTGCACTTCAAAAAACATTATATACCGCCTCTCCTGTAGCTTCTGCCCTGCCTCCTAAGTGAGTGAATCCACCGCCACACTTTCCCTCCGCATGAATAACCACCGCTACTCAACCAAATCTTCCATCCTCCTTAATTATCCCCTTCCTACCCACACTACTTCCCACGACCAATGTTTTGATGACTGCTTCTCTGTTTCGGTGATTGAAACCACTCCTGAATCCGCAAGTACCCACGAGATGGCGCATATCTGGGTGCTCCAGTCATTTAAACCTCCCGAACTAAACTAAGCCCACTCAATCAATCCAATATACATCCATCCCCCTGTCTATTTCCTATTAGTCCCATACCTCTCCTCTCCCCTAACCCCCACCCATGTTCTCTCCGCTCTTCCCCCGATAACGGCATACTGATGATGACGGCGTGCCGTCGAAAAGTCCAATGCTTCCTTTATTTGTGTATCTGTGTTTAAATGTTTTAATCAAAGTATTTTATATTTGTGTCGTCGCCGAAGAGCGCCCCGTTACCAAAATATATTAAATCATAAACCATAAACACAGTAATTTATAAATGGTAAGTCGGACTTTTGTTTCATTGCATTCAAGGTGCTTCTTCTATCCCTCCTGTCAGGTTGATCATGTCTAACTATTGGTAAATGTACCTTTTATCTAGGTCTATCGATCTTTTATGCGAGCGTAGAAAGAATATCTTTTGGCCTCCGAAAAAACCAAACCTCCAAAGCCTCTGGGGACGACATTTCTTTGGCAGATGGGTGTGATGGGGATACAGCGACGAAGACTCCTTCTTTTACTTCCCTCATCCCTTGAATCGATCCCACTTCTCTCCCAAGAGAGGAAAGAAAGGGAATGAATAAAAAGGGAAAAAGGAAATCACCTTTTACGCAACCTCTTTCTCCAGCTTTATCTCGATCCCATTTCATTCGTGTTTTGTGACTCCAATTGGTTTCTCGGCCATCTCTTTGATGGCCTCGTGCCCTCTCCAAAGGAAAAGGGAGAGCAGGAGAGTTGGTGGGCGGGGCTAAAGGGTGTCGGGTGGCGGGAGGGAGAGAAGAAAGAGGGTGGTTGGGAGAGGGAGGATGTTGGGGAAGGCGGAGCGGGGGGGGGGGGAGGTTCCTCCGATCCCATTCAACTCAGCTCCTAGCGATGAACTCGCCCCCTGAGGAGTAAAGAGAAGGAAGGAATAACCGCTGCGGAAAAGTCCTACCCCTCAAGCATCTCTCATTCCTCATGCTTACCTCTCCAGGGCAGGGTATTCCTCAGTGAACATGAATTTATTTAGCTTAAAATCGATCACGGTCACCATTTGCTCATCTGAGCTTAAGTCTTCACACTTTGGTCTAGAGTGTAAACATTAAGCAATAGAGAAATCATTCTTTTGTGTCTCAGCGGTGACAAGAATAGTGCCAAAATGTTGAATATCAATGGACTGTATTTAGGAAGGCGAACCCCAATCCCATCACTCACATCCAATTATTCACTAATTTTAAATACTTAGGTTCCCATTGAAAAACCGTGTGAAATTTGCCTGCTGCGTTTTTCATTTGGCTAAGAACTTGCTACACTCTGTGTCGTTATCGACTATTTTGCATTTATCGGTCGACAAGTTGAGATATGGTTGGGCTATTGTAAAAATATTTGCAAAAAGAAAGCGATTATTCACGCAGAACACATAAAAATTAACCCATTCCGAAGCGCCTCCATAGAAATTTATTAACAGCCGATGAAGAATGGAGGAATCTGGACGGTAGGCATTTGGCATAATTCAAGGCGTGCCAAAATAAAGAGCGGAGCGGGAAATCATTCGGCAAGAATTTTGTTTAGATCACGTAGCACTATCAATGGAGTGTACATGAATAAAGCAAAAACACATGAAGAATGGAGCTTTTGAAAAGACGAAGTACTTGAATGAATATTACGGAAGATACATCCTTCCTGAATGGACGCCAGTGAAAAATTAACTTTAGCAATTTGCAAAACTATAGTTTTTTCCCGTGAATTGTAATATTTGATCAGAGTAAGGTCATTTAATATCCGTATATATATATATATATATATATATATATATATATATATATATAAAACACAGTAATCAACCCGAAGGTCGGTTTAGTAGGTGATGGTAGAGCTCACCCATGTACCAAGCCCGACGGCGTGTGAATATTCACACATCAGGGTAGGAAGGCCAGTTCCTTTCCCTGTGCCGGTTATGGTTTCCCAGGAAGACCTGGTACCCGAAAAATCAACTAGCTTGGGTGGAGCTGCAGGTGCCCAAAGTGCCTTGCCCGGGAATCGAACCCGGGACCCTCCGGTCAGTACTCCAACGCTCTACCCACTAGACCACCGCGACCCGCATATATATATATTCTGATGACGACGGCCGTGCCGTCGAAACGTAAATATCTACTGTAAGTGTCCTTCTTTTATATTTCTGTGTGTTTAATATGTATATATATATATATATATATATATATATATATATATATATATATATATATATATATATATATATATAGATGATGCGGAAGTACTCACGAGAGCAATATAACTTTTGGACGGCACAATAGAACACAGAATAAAACAGATAACACGTAAAAGGACACTCACACTGTAGATGATTTGAGCTTTCGGCCTACTCCGAGGCCTTCTTCAGGTCAGACTGAGAGGTTTTGAGGGAAGAGTGCCTGGGGAGGGGAGGGGGGGCGGAAGGTTTAGGGACTGTTGGGAAAGAAATTAAAGATGGCGGTTAAGGGTGGGAATTTTTAAGGATCGGAAATATAGGATGTATGCGGATTCGCGAGTTCTCACCTCTATGTTGGTGGCTGAATCAGGTAGGGATTCTAGAATTGTTAGGGAAAAGCATTCGTCAAATGATAGGTTGTGTGAACTTGCGTGTAAAGGGATAGGAAGAGAAGAGAGTGAAGCAGAATTACATGAGTAGCGGTGATTGTTCATTCGGATGGATAAGGGGGTAATGCATTCGCCTATGTAGAATGAGGTGCATTGTTTGCACGACAAAAGATAGATAATATTTTTTGAGAGGCAATTAGCGTGGGAACGGGGTGAAGGGACAATGAGGGGATGTGGGGAGAGGGGAGCAGATCTGATTAGGAGACATGTTTTACATCGGGGGCGATTGCAGGTAGGGGAAATATGTGGAAATTTGTCAGGGCGGGGTGTCAAAGGGTTGGTGGATCTCAGAAGGTTTCTGAGATTGGCTGGTCGTCTGTAAGCGACAGAGGGGCATTGGGCAGTAAGGATGTGGTCGCGTCATTGTCATGTAATATAGGATAAAGTTCCTTGAGAATGGTTTTCAGTCTGTGGGATCCGGGGAAATAGGTTGTGCAAAGGTTGAGTCCAGCGTCAGATGTGGGGTTGCCATTCTGTGGGGAGAGGATAGAGAGAGAGAGTTGGGAATTGAGCGTTTGGTATGAGAAGGATGACTACTGGTATAGTGTAAATATTGTTGATGATTAGTGTCTTTGATGTGTACTGAAGTGGTGAATTTGTTATTGTGAATTGAGATGTCTGTGTCAAGAAAGGTGATGGTGGAGTCTGAAATGGACGAAGTGAATTTAACAGTGAAAGAAGAATTTAAGGGCGATAAGAAATTGTCAAGAGAATCAGAGCCTTGTGTCCAGAGCATAAAAATGTCGTCAATGTAGCGGACCCAGAAAAGAGGTTGGAAGGGTTGCTGTGAAAGGAAATTCTCTTCAAGGTGGCCCATGAAGAGATTGGCGTACGATAGCGCCATCCTCGTTCCCATCGCCGTGCCTTTCGTTTGGAGATAAAAACAGTTTTGGAAAGAGAATGCATTTTTAGTCAGGACGACAGTGGCGAGATTGAGGAGAAATTCGGTCGAGGGGCACTGGGGTGGGGGGCGTAGAGAAAGATAGTGCCGGAGGGAGGATAGGCCTTCTGCATGGGGAATAGAAGATTATATTTCCCCTACCTGCAATCGCCCCCGATGTAAAACATGTCTCCTAATCAGATCTGCTCCCCTCTCCCCACATCCCCTCATTGTCCCTTCACCCCGTTCCCACGCGAACTGCCTCTCAAAAAATATTATCTATCTTTTGTCGTGCAAACAATGCACCTCATTCTACATAGGCGAATGCATTACCCCCTTATCCATCCGAATGAACAATCACCGCTACTCATGTAATTCTGCTTCACTCTCTTCTCTTCCTATCCCTTTACACGCAAGTTCACACAACCTATCATTTGACGAATGCTTTTCCCTAACAATTCTAGAATCCCTACCTGATTCAGCCACCAACATAGAGGTGAGAACTCGCGAATCCGCATACATCCTATATTTCCGATCCTTAAAAATTCCCACCCTTAACCGCCATCTTTAATTTCTTTCCCAACAGTCCCTAAACCTTCCGCCCCCCCTCCCCTCCCCAGGCACTCTTCCCTCAAAACCTCTCAGTCTGACCTGAAGAAGGCCTCGGAGTAGGCCGAAAGCTCAAATCATCTACAGTGCGAGTGTCCTTTTACGTGTTATCTGTTTTATTCTGTGTTCTATTGTGCCGTCCAAAAGTTATATATATATATATGTGTGTGTGTATATTTACCGTTCTGTTTACATATACCGTTCCTTTCTGTATATATATATATATATATATATATATATATATATATATATATATATATATATACAGAAAGGTCCCTTCTGTCATAAAAAAGATTTCTGGTAGATAAGGGTAGATTCATGTATTTGTACCAGTGGAAGAAATAATAAAATTTACAGTATTTCTTTGTAAAATATAATGATGTATATATATATATATATACATAGAAAGAAATAGTATATATTTACAAATATAAAGAAATACTGTAAATTTTATTATTTCTTCCACTGGTACAAATACATGAATCTATCCTCATCTACCAGAAATCTTTTTTATGATAAAGGGACCTCACAAACCGTTCCTTTCTCTATTATTTTCCTTTCCTTACAAAACCTATACTATATACTGTACTATAAGTACAAGTCAGGGTGAAAAATTTTTTCATATTATTATTTTTCATCAGAAGAGTACTTTTACTTGTAGTCAATATAATCCCTAATGTCCAATAAGTGTGGCGAGATTAATTTATTTATCAATAAAAGGGGACAGTGATAGTTGATATTCATGCTCATTTTATACTTCCCATCTTGTTTTAAACCGTAATCAATTCTAAGAGATTTACAGAAGATTGACTACAGTATGCTCAATCAGTTTTTTGTTAAAAGTATCCAGGCTATATAGTACGTAAACGTGCGTATTTAGATTCCACACCGCAGGCCCTGTCAGATCTTGGTCGGAATATCCTTCCCAGTTTTGCTATAAAATGGAAAAGATTCTCTGCTTCAGATTGGCGTGTCGTGCTATTAGATTTCGGTTAAAGGAAGTCAGAACCAGCCTTGCGTATTACCACAGCCATGCGTAAGTGGAATTTACATCATGCGAAAGAGAAATACCAGTTTTTATTTCCGTAGTAGGGCATGACACGTGTCGTATTGCCCCGAGTAGCTTCTCAGAGACGCGCCTCCCTCCCTCCCTGCACCCATCCCGTTCCCTCCCCCTCCCCCGACGCCCCCCCCCATCCCACCCCCACGCAGCCCTTCTTCACATGATGAGAGAGCCCCAGCCGACTCAAGGGGATAACAAAGGACTTTGAGGCTTCCGTGTTGCCCCGGAAGTTCATAGTTGTTGCGTGCCCGGGAGTTGTCCGATGAACTCCCGAGCGTGTTGCCCACCGTTGGGGAAAAAATAAGATGGGGAAGAGGGTGGTTGGGGGCGGGGGTCGTTCGGAGGAGTGTGGGGATGGTGATGAAGGGGGTGAGTTATGCGTGGGAGAGTCTGGGGGAGGGAAGCAGTGAAGGGCCGTGGGAGGGGTGGGATTGCAGGAAGAAGGGTTGGTCATCGTACTGGTGGTGCGGGGGAGGAAGGGAGAGGGAAAAGGGGCGGCTTTAATCTGTGGAATCTGCGAGTATGCGTGTCTCGAGGAGGCTGTTTGCGTGTCTTGCTGGGGTGTCCTCGTTACCACTCCCGCTGCTACATCACGTTTCTATTTCCTCCCGAAATGATTTCTTTCCTTTTTATACACATTCCGGAGACTCGAGGATTTTTACGGCCCCAGGAGGTAGGTTAATATGCTGCTTCTTAATAGAGTGTACACATATTAATATCTTTTCCCATGTGGTGGAGTGATTGCCCATGAAAACATTGCAATCAAAAACAGCGTTGAGTGGAAACAGATTCTATGACACGGTCGTTCGAGGATGAAGGAATCTGAGAGATTATCCGGAAGATTTGATGAATTTAGCCCAATCCAACAGAAGAAGAAGACCAGATTCACCTGGAAACAACGAGTTCAGAAGGCAGTGGAAGAAAGGGGACTAAACAAAGAAGGCTGTCTAGGCCGAGAAAGCTGGAACTTGAGGAACGAGAAGCGGCGACACCTATATGAATCCAATCATTAAAAAACTATTGAAAGATACGTGAGGAAATATATTATATTCCGAGCATAACCTTTGCCGTTGTTCTTTGGCCATGTGGATAGTGCGTCTACCCGCTTAATACATTTACACAGCGGGTTCTAGTGGCTCCTATAGTATATTTTTGCGTTTACTCTTAATTTTTCGTCTGGTAAATCTGAAGATTGAAGGAAAAAGTGTGAAAAAGTTAAAAAAAGTTGCTGATATTTCAGATCAAAATGGTACAAACTTCTACTTAGACATTTTCGTCTTCGAAGTGTGTTTTCCCTAACTCCCAATGTGTTTTTATTAGATACCGACGACATAAGTAATGCAAGCGCGAATATTTCTACTGCTTATTCACTGGTCTTCCTCCAAATCCATCAGCGATCTCATTCTCCTCCTCATCGACCTCATTGCGAAAGGCTACATATTTCCTAATCTAGTGTTTGGAGTTTCAAGCCCGGCTAGCTCAGTCGGTAGAGCATGAGACTCTTAATCTCAGGGTCGTGGGTTCGAGCCCCACGTTGGGCGAATGTTTTTGGAGCTGTGAAGGATATTCATGAAAGCAGAACTGAAGTTGTGCCCAGACTCGTTAGGCATTAGGAAGTATCCTTTTAGGATATATTGTTACATGTTTGGCGCCTAATGATAAGGCAGCTACAGTTTGGGCATCCTAAGCGTCACCACTACCATGTACGTATCTACCCTAAGGGTTACAAATAAACAGGTAATACCCGAAGGTAAATATTTTGATATTTGAGTGTGGTTGCAGAACCGCATAATGGTTTTTGCGTAATTCACTTTACAATTCATTCGGCAGTCTTTTTATTAAAGTTTTCCATTTCTTTCTGTTAATTTAGTAACTTGTGCGATTTTTGGTAAAAGTTGCATATTCATTTTCTCTTATCAGACCATATTAAACTCTATAGTTTAACCGCTTTTTATATTTTACTTTAATTATTAGGTCTGGTAGTATTGCATTTCAATAATTTTAAACTTTTCAACTTATTTATATGGTATTTTACTCCAGGGTTATTTTTCGGCCATTAATCCTTGTCAGTAATTTTTTAAAGATATGCTTTGTGCCGAGTGTAGTTCATTTATACGTTCGTATGTATGCGTACTTTTTATGTTAGATGCTTCCTATTTTTAAGCTACGCTTAGTGTCAGTTCAATATTATAACCAAATAAGATTTAATGAGCACGCAAACGAGGCATGGATACCACTACAATGACAAAGGCGATGTTCTTAGCCATGAAATGAAGTACCAAACAAAGAAATATGTTCTTACCTGTGTATTTCAAATATCTGTATCCAATAACTTGATGAATCAAAGTTATTACGAGAATTAAATTAAATTTATGCGAAGACGTCAAATTTTTCTTGTCCAAGGTAAACTGCGCCCTTTCCCACCTTTTATAAAGCCTTCGTTTTTCAATCGAGCAAAATTGTTATTATTTTCTCGAATTAATAACCAATATTATTGTGACCAAGAGATATAATACCATTATTATTCTTCTAGTTGTCTCGCTTCTGGCACTTTGAATTCTGGGGTTGCAATATGGCGGATTTAGGCTCTTAATGTGTCTTAAATCCGGGACCCAAATAAGGTGCGTACATTTGCGCCCTATTGCTGCCGAACCAGTTTGGACACCCTTCAAGATGGCGTCCACATTAAATCCAGCGTTTTAAGAGTCTGGACGCAGCTATAACCTTCTGTTGTAATAAGGTAGAAAGCTCCATAAACCAGCTCTTAAAAGTCTGGATTTTCGCTTACTACTTCAGACCTCCCCGTTTCGGAATTACATCAATTTTAGAAATAGGGTTGTTAGTTTGAATTCCCATAATGACAGTTGGAGAGTTATAATAGGCAAACTCCCCTCAATAGAATGGAACAAATGTAGTTTTAATAATGCAACAATTTCAGAGAGTAAAAATCATTCGCCTTGACCGGGATTCGAACCCGGATCCCTCGATATCCGGCCGAGTGCTTTAACCATTTAAGCTACCGAGACGTCCTCTTACACTCTGAAATTTTGGGGGCTTTAAAGGAACAAGATGTTGTGACGAAATACCGTACATACAATGTCACAGGCATTCGTAGTCGTGCGCGACGCGCCACAGTCCGCGAGGTTAAAGCCAATTTCAAACACTTAGGCTGTTCATTTCAAGAAACTGCGGGAGATGCCGCAACAGTAACTTTAACGGAGTCATCCGCTATGTGTGCTATAATGCAACAATTTCAGAGAGTAAAAATCATTCGCCTTATTACTAACACTTACAGAGGAAATAATGTACTTAATCTATTTGCAACAAATTTAACGGAAGACGCTCTAAATATAGTAACACTTTAAGGGTCATAGTATGGTGCAAGTTAAGTTAAATATAATTGCTGAGAGAAATCAAAAACCAAAAAGAAAGATATACTTGTTTGACTGGCTAGATTACGATGGGTTAAGGTGCGAATCGCAGCAGTATTGCGAATAATTTAAGAAAAGAAGGAGCAACCGAGGCAGTGAGAGTTTGCGGAGTGATTAATTTGAAGTCACGCGGTCGGCAATAGAAAATTACATTCCTAGTAAATTGAAAATTGACCGAACGGAATCTAGACGGTACACTCCAGAATAACGTAAAGCCGTAAAACACCAATGGTATGCGATATTGGAAAGAGTAGGTAAGGAAGAGTATCGTAATGAATGAAATGAAATTAGGTAAAACTATAAAACATCTGAAGTTTTTGCAAGGACAGTATGAAAGTAATGCTAATTATTGGATTTCCAGTCATACCGATTTTGATCTCTAATATCACGAGGTAGAAACATCATTTTTAATCTATCCGTTATACTATCTTTCTCTCTGAATTTACGTGATCTTTTCTACTCTATAGTAAGTCAGGGCCTGTAATATGCTTTTAACGTCCTCAGACAAGCAATCTGACTCAACTTTAAACAGTAAATTTAACCTGTATTTCAACCTAGGGCAACTGATGGCTCCCATCCTAATCCTTCCAATAGAGTCGTGGCACTGCTACCTTGTTTTTAAGAACTTTTCACAAACCTAGTTTCTCTACGTTTCACTCGATCTATGTAGTTCCAAAATCAAACCCAACTCGTGAGGATCTCATACACCTGCAGCATACTCTAGGCGAGGCCTAATTAACGTGAATTAACAAAGCTCCTTAACCGTCTTATTACAAATCCCAAATCTCCTTTTTATGAATACTAACTTTTTATTTGATATTCCGTAAATTTCACGTATTTCATGTTATCCCCAGGACATATCCTTAGTTGTCATAACACAAAAGTATTTTACCGATTCTACGCGTGTTATGTTCGTTCCCTGTGTAGTGTGTTTTCGAGTGAGATACTCTTCCTTAAAAAATGTGTCAAACACATTTATTCAAACTTAATTCTAGCTCCCATGTCTCGCACCACTATTGGATCGCATTTAGTTCATTAGATAAAGATAATCTATCTTCATGACTGGATATTTCCCAGTATATTCCTGCATCGTCGGCAAATAGACACAGTTTACTGAAACCCGAGACTCGATGTCGTTAATGTAAATATGTATCCATAATCCTGTGAGTGAAGTATTTTTAGCAGATGGCCTTAATGCTACACGTACACAACGTTGGTGCAACAATTGGCAATTTTAATTAAACTTAGAAAAGTGCTTAGTGACGAATTGCTGGGATAGAAGTAGATCCCTTCGGAATGCCTACTCCATCAGGAATACCAAAATAGGAAGTGTATACTCGATTATATACTTAGGCGGTACCATCACTCACTACCTCTCCTGGGTGAAACGAATTCGGGGAATATATGCAAAAGACAACAAAAAAATCAGGATGTATTAAAGAGTGACGAGGAAGTTAATGAGCAAGATTATATTTCGCTGGTTAGGCCTCATTTAGAATATGCTGCTAGTATATGGGATCCTTACGAAGTGGAATTGAATGCCAAATAATATCGCGTGCAGCGTAGAGGAGCTATTCATAGATTTGTAAAACGTTGATATGATAAAGTGAGAGGATTATTAAGTATCTAGGGTGGAAATCACTCACGGAGCCAAGGTTAACTTATTGATTAAATCTCTCCAATCATAAATTAGAAGGATATCTCTTTAGCGCTAATGTTGAAAATGAATTATTAGCCCCACGTATCATACAACATATCGCACCAATTATTGTACAGCGGTAGGAGAGGTCATGTAAATAATATTAGAAGGAATAAGTGTGTGAAATTTTTCCGACGAACGAAAAGGGAACAGAATAACACTATCCGATAACGATAGGGAGAAAAGTATTTTCCTTTGGTGGTTATTAACGTGTTATTTTTATCTAGTAGCCTAGTGTTTTGTCTTTAGCTCATGTAGCTGTCGTCTTAGATCATCTCATTAATTAGTGTCCTTTTGTTACTGAGAGCTCCAATCGTATGAGTAAAAAGGAAAATTCTAAGTTAGGTGCTTTAGTGCATATACCTCTACGAATCATGATCTATATCATTTGCTTCATTCTACTTTAACGTATTTTAACTAAAAAGTTCTAAAAACGTAATGTTTTAGTTCTATGCCTGGTGTGTAATAACCCTCTGCCACACACCCTAGTGGTAGAGTGTACCATATAGATAGAACAAATTCCTCACAGGAGCTCCAGGTCTACATTATCATCTATTCCGACAGAATTCTGACCTTAAGTAACCTAGTTACTGTACAATGATCAGCACTGAGAAGGAGAAAAGGGAATTTCAGACAAATATAGGAAATGTTGAGGGAATGTATCTACTCAGACCATTTGAGTGGGAGGCTGGGAAACTCCAGCGTCATTATATCCGACTCCGAGCGCCTCGGTCGAAACCCACTTCTCTCTATGTGTGTATTCTCTCCAAAAAAAACATCACTCTCTGAAGGCGGGCACTTAGAGTCGTATTTTGGCAGCAGACACTCCTATTCCTCTAGGAAGGCCATAGCAGTCTCAGATGAGATAAAAAGAGTCTATACATCCAGAAAAGTACAATAACATTCGTCCAATCGGTCAAAATCCATGGAAACCGGGGGAAATGGGCACTGAATCATATAAAAATGGTAGAAAATCCCTCAACTCCTAGGAAAATGTCTCAAAAAGTAGGGCACTCCGAGTAAAAAAGTTGAAATGTTGAGGTATTCTTTGATAGCTAAAAAGAAAAATATATGTGAGTCCTCTACAGGAGCTTAGATATAAATATTCATACCTAGTAGTAAGTCACTTTTTCTAAGGATGTGGGGAAGTATGGATATAATAAATGGGACGGAAAGGGACGTATAAATGGTTTTGGCTCATTTTTATTCCCTTTTTTCGCAGAATAAGTAACTAGTTTCTCGGGTGAACTTATTCCTGTTTTGAATTGGGCCTTCCTCGAGCACGTATACAAGTTTTCACATTATTTTACAATTTTTTAACGAATACCTTTCCCTTTTCCTTATCACTCACCCTTCCCACCTTGAATTTGCACCCCCTGCCACATACCTTTTTGGTGAATCGCGGGGTATTTATGTCGATGTCGAAAGGAAAACAAACGAAGTTTAGGTCGAGTGGGTAAAAAGAGAGAGTTGCTCGGAGTAATTAAAAAGAAGGAGGAAAGTTGAATGCAGAGCATTTCAATTGGGTATGGAATATTGAAGATTGTGACAGAAGGGAGAAAGTTATGGAAAGAGAAAGGGGAAGAAATGGGAAACGGATGTTGGACGTGATGAAAGTTGACATGCGGAAGTATCAACTTTGAACGGAAGAGTATTCTTCTTGTGAGGAAAAGCACAAGTGTCCGGGTATTGTATAGCATGTTCTAATTGAACTTTAAATTAAAGATAAAAATTATTTATCTTTGGAGGATGTGTGTAACGCGTCAATTCTATTTCCAAATTGGGTAATGCTTGTAAATGACGATTGCTACACCCCCCATATTTCCGCCTCCGGCGCCTCGTTCCGATACGGCGCCATTGGCGTGGACGGCCGGGTGCAGTCTCCCGCGCTGCCTTCTGGATCTCCCCGGTGTGTGCACCTCGTCTCTTCCCCAAACCCCTCCCCCTCAGGCATCCCCTCCTCCCCGAAATGCCTCCAAACCCTTCCCCTCCGCTGCGGCAGTTATAAATATGTGCGCTATAAATCGCATCGATCTTCCTCCCCCGCCAAGGGGTTTAAGTTACGAGGGCGGATGTATTCGGAGACAGGTATAAGAAGAAAGGAAAGGAAATATTCGATATTTATCCCCTCCCTCCGTTTCGCCGCCTGCTCCCGTGCCGTTTTTCAGCCCCCCCCCCCGTCTCACTCCCTCGTCCATTCTCCCCCCTTATGCCAGAATCTCAAAAACATACCGCCGAGGCCATTCGAGTTTCGACCGTTTCGAGTTTTTGGATGGAATTAAATCGATACAATTTCGTATATTCGATTTAAATTCTTTTATGAGACCAAATCATTGTTTTCTCCAGAACAGTAATCATCATATATCGGATATATATTTTGTCATTGTAAGCATGCGTGGCCCTATCGTGATATCTCAAATCCTGTGTTTTGTGACTACTTCTACAGGAACTCTATCTTTATTTCAACATCACATTTCAATGAAAGCGACGGAACTGTCAAAAATGTGTGACAGAAAGTTTCAAAGGAGGCCCTTGATACAATACCACCACTTATCGCCATGCTTTTTCTCGATCGACATCTTCATTTACATCAGAATAATGAGATTTATCAAGTTTATTTGGATATAAATCCTAACGATCAACGAATTTACATTTAAATGAATTTGGAGCATTTGGTATCACACGTTTTATTCAAAATCTCCTTAAGGCTCCTCTGCATAATTTATTGCTGTATTGTCGACCACTGAGGAAAGACAAAATGTACCCATCGCTCAATGTAAAAACAAATTAAAATCTAATTGTATCCGAAGTAGGGATGGTCTTAGGAGGATTTTACTAGAGTGTCTGGTATTTGCCCACAGTTCTTTCAGTCACCCACCTTTGTTCGGTCATAATTTATCGAAATGTGGGAAATAACTCAGATAGAACTTCCAGACTGACCTTCCACCACGCTTCCCTATAACAACTATCAACCCAATGTAGAGTTTTTTCGATAGCCACACTTATAGTACTTGATAGTACTTGATTACCTCATATGAAATCACTACTCTTCCCCTGTGTTTCACTTGCCGTATCTTCATCTACCGATTTTGATTCCGCTACAATTTAAGTGTCGCTAGTTAGCAGTATAGTCATCTTAAAATTGGCGTACAAGTAATTATCTTCTAATTAGGGCCTAAATCATATAAATAGGTGGATTCAACGCCGACAAAACGTTTGTCTAGCAAGCAATCGGTACGCCAGATCGTCCTAATACATGGACCCAAAAATTTGCTTGGATAAGTACACTGAAAGCCACCGAACAGAGTATGGCTGGAGAAGTGCGTGCTACGAAACGGAACACATTGCGAGGCGGCGAAGAAATTTCTATCAATTGAATACTCCAAATTTGAAAAACAATTCTGATCCTGTTTTCAAAACTTGATTTCTGATTTGGTTTTATCCAGCTATTCTGATCCAATCCATGTCGAACTCTTTTTAAGATGGAAATAACATAGGGCCTTTACCGAGAGGTATCATTATTCCGTTCGAAGTAAAGCAACCTTAACCTTGTTGGAGCCAAAATTAAATTTAAAAATGTTTTCTTTTTACCGACAATTGGACAGAAATTTCTACAAATGTAGGAAATTAACAGAACCCTCCCGTTTAATTATCCGGAACGTCGTATAATCGATTTAAAGCAAGAACGGGAAGGAGATTGTAGTTCTATCCTCCATTATCACGTCCACAAGTCCGCTCTTCACGTGCGCCGCCCCAGTCGAATCCCCACCCCCTCTGCCCTTCCTTGTGATAACTGCAGTCGTGTCGGAAGGGGGCGCCTACCGCTCATGCGGGGACGGGCGGGGGGAGTGGATGTGGAAAGGGTGGCGGTCAAAGGAGAGGGGAGGAGATAGAGGGGTTGGATGGCTATTCTCGCCTGACCCACACCAAATCCCCTTAGTCCCGGCTTCTCAGTATCATCTCCCCCATCTCCCCGTCCACCTTCTCGCTTCTCCTCCCCCACCCCCGCTCCCAATAGAGTATCCCTTCGCCGATCCCTTCCTCTCTCCCTCCACCCTTCCGCCTCCATCCTCCAATCCCCCCTCCTCCCACAGACCCAGGCTCCCCTGGTCTTCGCTACCACTTGAACAGTTGCGAAACTTCACAGGCTCCCCGAGAGATGAAAGGTTATCCCCGGCACGGCCAGGGCCCGTGAAATGGACCGGAAAGCCTTTCTTGCGCGCCAGAATTTATGTGCAGATTCTGCCCGGAGGGGTGGAGGCGTGAGGGGGGGTATCGGTTGCGGGGAGGGGGAGGAGGACGGGAGGGGGTGGGGTGGGGGAGGGGGAAAGGTTGCGAAGGCTTTGTTATCTTTGCAGAAGGTGGTGAAGGCAAAATGTTTTTATTCTTGCCAGCTCGGATCTTTTGTTTTTGTCATTCTTTCGCCCAAGTACTTCTCTCGTTCTGGTGGCGCCATGTTGTTCGTCACTAAAACAAAAGAGAAACGGATTGTTGCGATGGTATCCCCATAAATCTTACACATTTATCTTTTCTTGTGTTTTTTCTATTTTTATTACTTTCCAACATATTCTTTTTTTATGATATTCAGGGCTCAAAAACCGATTTGTTTTGATCATTTGTCAGTCGACAATGAATGAGCTGGCTGAATTCATTGCAATCTTACGTAGAAAGTGACATGATGGAATTTTAAACAACCTGATAATAATAAATTATGTAACGCCGCTCCCAACTTCAGGAATCGGTAATGTGATAAGCAGTATTTATTTTCACGGCATACAAAAATCAAGGAAGAGAACACTGAAATAAATATAGTAATTTTGGGGTTCATAAAAGCCTTCAAAAATACCTACCTCGTCAATTATACACGTGCACAAATGTTAATGACATCTTCCTTGAGTACATGCATGGCTTAAGTTTCCACGTAATACGCAAACCAGATTATTTTTCGTTCGTAGAGTAAGGTATTCAGAAAAAAAAGATTCGATAAGATGACGGTCATTGTCGCAAGGTTAAGACAAAATTTCAGACTGGCTTGAAGACCAGGAGTTATAATTAAATTTTACAAATGTATTTAATTAACTTTTGTTGATCGAAATATATGAATATTGAAAGCACGGATTCTAATATAGAATTAGTTAAGTCACTCGAGTCAAACTATACTTAGGATCCTCCCTTAAATCAAAACTTTTCATGATAAAATCTTATAACAAAAAATACGATAGAGGTCAACTAGCCTTAGATGAGCCAGCCTTAGAATATTAGCCGAATGTTAGGACCTATTGTAGAATGAGTTTATTGATGAAGCAATTTAATTCCAAATAAACTCTTCCCATATGTTTGGGAAAATGTATTGCTTGAATACAATAATTGTAATGGGCTTTTGGGGGAATTCGAAATTGAGTCACACCAGTCACGAAGAAACTGTGCTTTTGATATGGTAAGCACAAAACTTGCAAGCATCAAAAGTACTTGAATTGTCTTCCCGTGGCACCGATGAGATAATCAGAACCTAACATTATTGCAGCAGTTGAGAACACCCACATAAAATAAGGTAAACGAAACCCAGCATACTTTCAGTTTACTCTCCCTTTCTTCCCTCGTGCACGATTCACTATCTAAACAAACCTAGGTTCAAATTTGTTGATCAAATATAGAGAAACAAGTAAAGGGAGAAATGTTGGGGCGTTGTAGTATTAACAAACCTTGAATTTGAAATAATTGAGAAGTTCAGGATTCAAGAAGCATCCTTAGGATTCAAATGCTAGGGAACAGCAATGACATCCCTCTATAGCTACGGATGAAAGTCTGGTGAATGAATAATTTCTACTTTTGTCAGATTAAGATGTCACAGAGATAATGAAAAATGACACTTAGGGTCAATATTCTAGGGGCCATTAGGGACTACTGGTGTTCACTTGGGCATTGTGATAAACTTTGAGAAAAATGTGCAGTATTGAATTTCTGGGAAAATAAAATATTTTCATTGGCCATCTGCCGACTATATCAATGAAGAACAAATGTGAAATAAATTCATGAGTATAGCGATTACGGAATGTCTATCATTTCAGAAAACGAGCAGGGAAAACAGAGTCGTAAGAAAACTGTAAAAAAAAGACAAATTTTCTTCGCATAGCTCTTTTACAACCACGATAAACAGCATATCCCATATGGATAAGTTATGATTTAAATTAGGCCACTGTAGAGCAATTAAAACTAATTATAACCCAAGTAAGATCAAGGATAGATGTCGTCAGTCTATTATTAGGTCATCAAACTTTAGTGATACTCGTACACATATATTGTGCCCGGATAGTCCATACCAGGCTTGATATTAATCCCTGCCACACATTCAAGCGGTGATTTGTATTTGATTTATCTAGTTACAGATTATGTTTGACCATTTATAAATTGAGAAATGTCAACATTTTTCTCATGAATTTAAGGCCAACATTAATGCATTGCCACCGTCACATTCTCTGGAGAGTTCCTGAACTCGAATAATTTGCATATTAGATCGACGTTTGCATCCGATGAAGTGTGAGGGGAACTGCACTTGATTAAATGTGATGGGGCGGATACTATGATTTGCATGCCCATGTGTTAGTAGAATTTCCCCCCATACTATTCAATGCTGCACGACCTGTCTCATTTTGGTAGAGGCCGGTCGTATAAATGGTTGTGGTTCATTTTATTCCCTTTTTTTCGTATAACAAACAAATAATTTACCAGGTGAATTAACCTTTGTTTAGAATGAAGTCTTACTCTTGTACGTATACAGTTTTTCACGTTCTTTGGTAGATTTGTGCTAATTATTTTTCCCTTTTCCCTTCCTCTCCCATATCCTCCATTATTATAATTAACCATCCCACCTGGTGCTTTGCACCCTCTGCCGCACACCTTTTTGGTGAATTGCGAGATGTTTATGTCGATATCGGAATGCTCCTCCGTGCGATCCTTGGTTTATGCTTTTGTTCGCTCGAATTTGAAAATCTCCGGAGAATATAATCAACGACACTCAATGAGAAGCGTTACACTCATTAGGAACACACTCTGCACAGACGGAGGGAGTTGATCCAGAGGGGAGAGTGACGGAAGATTGAGGGAAGAGTGACGACCACATAAGGGGGAATGCCCAGTGTATTTAAGACGAATTATCCATCTATTCGCGACAATATATCGGGGTGATGTGTGTGTGTGTGTGTGGATAGGAGAGAGTGGGAAGGCACGGGGAGAGATGGGGCGGAGTCGAGGAGGATAAGGCGACGTGAAAGGCATCTATCCTATTCGTTGGCGTTTAGCGTCGTCAGGGATTTACTCTCTGCTCCAACTCTGAGAGGATTTAAACGTCCAAATCAATAGTGAGGGTGTGTCACACATTTTTTTACGCGTGGAATTAATTTTCAGACTGAAGGAAATGTGATAGATGACGCAGTGCGCAGAGTACGGATGCATGTGGATTCGTTCAATCACAATGAAACCTCATTCAAAGGAGATGTTACAAAACAAAAACTAATCCCCTGACATTTTGGCACCCTAAGTAACTTACAGATTCACAAGCAATTACATCACGGTCATCAACACTTATCACTGTGTTCGTTCTATTTAAATATTTTTCAATCAGCATCGTATTAGTCTTGGTTCATTTTCATCGACCAATGGTCATTTTGGTTCACAACTACATTTGAAATTCAATCTCTTCTACATTGAAATTTCATCTAATGGCCTATACATATCTCTCCACGCACGCTGTGATCTCTTTCTAGCGGACTCGGCAATAGTTTTTATTTGTGGCCGGATTGCGGATAATTTTGAAAACAAATGCGCAAAATACTTATTTCATCCTGGAGAAAAGATTTTCATTATCTCTACTACAACAATAATCTCGGAGATGAAATAAGAAATTTGGACAAAATAAACGGCTGGGAGTCACATTGTCATCAAACCTGTAATGGGGAAAAACGTTTACGACATGTACAGAGAAACCTGTTTTCATTATACTTGCGAAAATATAGGCAGGAACATTTAAGGAGACAAGATATTAGCGTTTTTTATACCTCACCTTGAGTACCAGTTGAGCATTTGGGATTCTTTGCAGAAAGAACGACTAACTGGAGAGGGTTAAACAAGATACCGCGGAAAGCTGCTCACTTCGTGAAAAATGTTCATAAAAACAAGAGAGCCAGCCATTTTTATAAAGAATGCAAGTTTGGGAGTCAATAAAGTTCGTGTACAGAACTACTGGATAGACACGGGCCAAATAATTTACCTCTGACGAGGGATAATTGAACCTCCATAATTCATTGATAGGCGAGTAAACAACTACTAAACAGGCCGGTATAAAAATATTTTCCCATTGCAAAATGTACGGTATGATCATAGCAGTAGAAAACGACACATGTTCGTTGCGTGTTGTTTTCTGCTGAATTTGTATTTCGAACTGCTTGAAGATAAACTTTACCCAAATCTAATAGCAGCCAACCACAGTAATGGATGGTGACCCCATGCTCCACGCTATATTGGAGTGTGTTGAGGAAGATGAGACATAGAATTAGGTTATCGTTTGAAAAATGAACAGAGAATCCTCCAACCCCTCAAAATCTATTTATATTTTTTCCGTATTTTCCGATCATTCACTACGACAGGTAAGAGGAATGAACACTCTTTATGGTGCAAACGTCAAGTCGGTGCATTTTTTCTGTGATCACCGGAGAGAATGTTGGAAGCTGACTGGTGACTATTCTCAGTTCAGTCTTTCGTATTATCAAAAGTTGATTATTTTTTCAACTTTCACGGCTATATGCTGAATGAAAGTGAAGTCTCCTACCTATGTTATTCTCATAGCCAGCTTAGAATCTTAGATTTCGGTAAACTAATGCTCTAATGTTTTAGTTTTCAACATTTAAACTAACTTATTTCTAAATCTAAGTCCTGAACTCCTGTTAAAGTAATTGTTCGTCTTCACATTATGACATAAGAGAAAAAGGAAATATTATCTAAAGAAATACTTACTTGATCCTAAGCATTTTTTATCTGATCCTGATCTCTTAAAGACATTCTGCAACGCTATCACACATGTTTTTTTGAATCAATCTGAAGGTTGGATTAATAATTACAGCTCAACTAACTACTTAACTTTTACCATTTGAAAATGATTCTAATTCTTATAACTGCGGGGGGACGACACCCGTCCGATTTCTAACTAAACCAGCTCGCGCTGAACGATAGAACCGGGATAATCGGATATGTCGCAACCATTCAATCATCGACTGGCATTGTAACGCTTCTAAAATTGTTAGGGCGTGATGATTTGAGTCGGATCCAGGGTTTAATTTGGATTTTGAGGAGAAAAGAATCAATTTGAAATCCGTATCCGTACAGTGTGTAAGATTGGATGAGTTTATACTTGAAAATTCAGTCATGAACTATAATGCCAACAACGTGCAAATATTTCCCATCAGAGTAATAAGGCCTAACATGTCCCAATGCCACCTCCGGTTTCCTAGGGAGACCTGGTAGCCGAGAAATCACACAGCTAAGACGAATACGGTCGTGCCGCGAGGTGCTAGAATCGAACCCGGTCCCTCTGGTCAATAGCTCAGCGCTTTACCCCATGGACCACCACGACTCCGATGCACAAATGTAGTGCAGAAATTAAACCGTCAAGGGTTCGCATGTATCGAAGGGAGGAGAAAGTAGGAGTCAATTACTCAACGCACACACGATTTGAAAAGCTCCACCCACCACCAAACGCGCAAGGCCCATTGTTATTTGTAACCACGAATATCGAAGCATTTTTGATGTCCTCAAGCTGACATTGTGCAGAGAAGACAACCCTCTTCCCGTTCCCCTGACCCGCCCCCGAGGCATCACCGACGCACCCCTCGGGGCTGCCACTTCCCAGCGCGCGCCCCGCGTGGACCCCGCGCCCCCGGGCCCCCATTCACTGCGGCCGGAGGAAGAAAGATTTTGTTTCCCGGTCGAGGTGACAAGAGGCGGCGGGGGAGGGGAAGGTATTGGGGGTGGAGGTGGAGGGAGGATGGGGCCGAATGAATGGGGTGGGGTGGCAAGTAGAGGCGGCGGAAGTGGGGAGGGGGGTGGGCGACAGCGGCGACTGGTGGGAAGGGTGTATGTTGGTTGTCGCAAAAGGGGATGGAAGTGAAGCGTGACAGATATATATACAAATATATATTTTATGTATATATATATTATATACATTCGTATATTATATATATATATATATACACACACACATACAAGCATACAGACGCACCCTTCCCCCCTCCGCCTCCACTTCTCCCCCCTATCTCTTCCCCCCTCCCCTTCACGTTCGACCAATCCCCGTCCGTCGCCTGGCAAATAATGCCCCTGCCACTTAAGGGCCGCGGGAACACAAGACGCGTTTTTTGTCCAAGTGAGTGAATTTGTGTGTGCGCGCGTGTGATCTTTTGCGTGAGCAGTTGTGTGTGCTTACTTCTCCTTTGTGTTTGCGCGATATGCAAAATATGCCTCGATAAAAATCCTAATTACCAAGCGAGTACATTCCTAAAACTTATACAAAGTTGTGCAATACAAGTACTACAACGTATAATGTTATCAAATGTTAGCATTTATGTGGAATACGAGGGTTTTCTGACAAGTTTTCGGCCTGCTGATGAAAATTACAATTTATGTTTTCAAATTAGTTTTATTTTTCGACATAATCGCCTTTAATATTAATTAAATTCATCCAGCGATGTTCCAGTGTTATTTTCCCGTCTCTTTAGTGTTCATTCGGGAAGTGCTGCAAGGTACTCATCTACAGCCAAAATCTCTTCTTGAAATGACAAAAAACGTTGACCATCGAGGAAACTTTTGAGTTTTCGGAAGAGGTGGAAGTCCGAGGAAGCCACATCCAGGGAGTAGAGTGGATGTCCAATCCAACAATTCATACTCTGCAAGCTGGGCCAAACTAAATTCCATGTAAAAACATTCCAAAAATATTTTTGGTGTATTTGCATTTGATTCTCAACGTAAGAGCACTGCGTTGACCAGGAAGATTCAAGCCTTAGTTTTTCCGTCCGTTGATATGCATAAAATTAAAAGAACTTCAATGTCATAGACGAGGAGCAAAATATGATCCAAAGACATGTTAATTGAATTGTTTGTCGATAGTAAAAACCCCACTATGTACCTTGATGATGAAATAATTTGTCGAAACCATCATCGGTAAAGTGAAATTACAGTTTTAAAACGTACATTATGGTGTTTTATAATGGATATCTCGATTTTTCACTGCGTGGGGCCTGATTATTTACCTGTCATAAATTTACTGGGTTACATGTGTATTTCTGTGTGTCTCAAAATTTGTTTTTCGATTCAATACTTGTTCGTTCTCTTTCATCTGCTTTATTCTCCAGCAGTCCAAACATAAGGCCAAAGGTAATAATAAAGCTCCAAATATAATATCGTTCCCTAGTTTAGCATACGAGTATTCCACTATACCTCGTTTTACACTCTGCATGCCTCCTTCGCCCTTTCCGATTTGTTCCATTACTTTAGTCAAATAAACAGATCAGGAAACACGGCAACATGATGTTACCCGTTCCCAGTTTGTTTTCCTCCTTTTTCCCTTTGCCCTGTCTCTTTCCCTCGCCTCGGAAGAGGCGCACTTAATGGCAGAAGGAAACCGGCCAGGGTCTTCTGCCTCCCCACCATCGCTAAACGGACGCCTCTCGCAAAGCCCACCCCCCGCCCGCCGACCGCCGCCCCGACGCCCTCTTCTCCCTCGTCAGGCATCTCTGCCTTCCCTCTCACCGAGGAGGAGGGAACAACCCGCGTTCTCACCCCTAAAAAGGGGATTCCTTGGCTCCCACGGCTTACAAATAAATTTCAGAAAAATATGGCACATGGCAATGCTTCTAAATTCCACTTTCCAAGTGGGGAACGGCGATACCTAATTGTGCTAACATTTTGATATATGTCACCCAGCGCCGAGTTTCAAACAATAAGATTTCTTGAATAATATTCGTACATTTTACGTATATTGTTGTAAAAGCTCAATTAACTGGGGCACATTTGGTATTTATAGTAATAAAAAATAATAGGAAGTGTTTTTTTCTATTCAATTCCTAACAATAATGAAAACCTGGCAAACGAAATTGCTGAGACACTTTCTTCAGAGACCACTCTATTGTGCCAGATTACTTTTGTGTTTGGTTCGCCTTTTTTTTAACGAATGTAATACCCGCTACGTACGTTCAAGACCTCGCATAGTAAGCGCATATCCTCAATGAAGCAACACTGCATTTATTTTAAAGAGAAATTAGTTTAATTCAGCCCTTGAATTCCTTTTATCGGACTTAAAATTGCATTTAACTTGCAACGAAAACAGTAAAATATTTAAATAGCATAATTACATAGAAAGTTCTTTTTTAACCAAAATTTATGGTGGAAATAAATTTTTATTTCTGAAATTATTGATTTAATTTCTGCTCCATTATAAATTATATTATTATGTTAACGTTAGAATTAAAACACAAGAATTATTTCAGTTTTATTTTCCTCTTTTTGCAAGGTAAATAATTTAGGCAAATGTACGCATTTATTCTCATTATTAATGTATCACATAACTGCATATCGTCTGAAGGCGGTCGATGAAAGTATAACTCAAATTTATTCGGAACATCCACAAGTATTGAATATCCCAATATTTTCTGCGGACTTGAGAAAATATAACAGGAGTTTTTATATAATTATTTCTGAATTGGTTGCAAGTATGTGTATTCGATCGATATTTTTTCTTCGTGAATATTAGATTTGATTTTATTTTGTGGAACCGCTTTCAACCAGGAGAGGTTCACACTAACTTGCAGCCACAAACCTATTCGTAGTAGTTATGTTCGATTTCCGAGGACGTCACTTTACTCGATGTAATATTCTCAATGGTAGGTTAACATGTAAGATAAGATGCCATCTAGTTAACCAATTTTCGGTGGGAAAGTAAATAACATTTTCCGTTCAATTAGTATCCTGCGCTCTCCTGTCGTTGTTTGCCAGCTAGGATCGATCACATTGCATCAAAGACACTTTTGCTGAATTTCGGTGGATACCATGTCGTCCTAAATGACAAAAGGGAATCTCTTCATTTTTTCCTCGAAAACTTTGAAATAAACGGGAGATACATTCATCTCACCGCCTTCAAGATTGGAGGTCGTTATGCTTTCTGCGCTCCGGCGATGCCGCTCGCTGGCCGGGTTACGTATTTCGCCTCCGGACGGGAGGGAGCGCCGTGGTGCGGGGGGAAAGGCGCAATATTCACGCCGCTCCATCCATTCCCCCCACCCCCCCGTCAAATCTTAGCGAGCCCTCTCATTTCCGGCCATCAGCGCGTCGCGTCGCCGCCGACCCGCCCTCGCCACTCCTTGAAGGGGGCTGGGGACTCGACCCACGCCGAGGCCTCCTTACCTGACATCACCACCTCTCCCCATCGCCCCGCTCTCCCCCACCCATCCACCCCCTCCCCTTCAACCACTTTGGCGGTCCATTATAAAATGGCGGAGGTTTCTCTTGCGGTGAGTGCGGGGCCGTTGCGAGGAGGGGATGGTGTCTTTGTGTCGGGGGGCGGAGGTTGGGGAATCTGGAGTGGCCTGAATATTGGTGAGGGGTCGAGAGAGGAGGGAGGGGGGAAGGGGGAGTTTGGAGAGGATTGAAGAAGATGGAAGAGAGGTAGATGGAGGGGGGTGTGTGGAAGAAGAAGGCATTAATATGTTTGCATACGCTTCTTGATGGATGGTTGGTGGACGGACGGCAAGGGGGAGTCGGTAGGAGGGGGGGGTGGGACCCCTGCGCGACCCTGGTGGCTGCTCCGCCTCCGAAATGGGGTTCGGGAGGGGGATGGCCGCTGCGGAATGGGGATGTTTGGGGGCGGGAGAGGGAAGGAGAGGCGCCCGTGTTTCTCCCGCCCTCTCCCGACGAGGACCCGTCTCGTCACGTCTGAATCCTCTTCGAATGTCTCCCCCAACTCACCCCCCCGCCCCCCTCCCCGCCATCCAACCCTTCTTTTAAATCCATCGGGCTGTATTTCCCGAGCGAAGGGAAATGTGGTGATGATGAGAAGGGGTCTACTTGTCTCTTCCTACCAGAAGCAAAGCAGGTTGAACCTCCCAACACGAAATGTCTCCCAAGAGAAGGAACCTAGATTCCTTTTGATTCATTTTTCCCCACTTCTACTTATCTTCCGTTCGTTTTGACAAGTCATCCGAGATTTCACCGTTGAAACAAAATCCTCGGACTTTATCATTTATATTACGCATTGATACCATTTATTATTATTAGGTAATCTACCGTTTAAGGTAGGTTTGTGGATGGACAGAACTATCAAATAAATATTTTGTAACTCCAAACGAAACCCAATCCAGCAACCTACTCTACATCAGGGTCCTCTTCATCTCTGTGTACTCCTTTCCTCCCTTCATCCCGTCCAACATCCCTATCCTGTTCATGCCCTTTCCTCGTTTACCTAAAATTATCCCCTCTATTACCCTCTTCAACATTCCACTACCGCTCAATACGCCTTTCATCCATTTTTCCTGCCTCCATAGGATTTCTCTCAAAAAACCCCTCTCCTCACCCACCATCTCTAGTACTTCCTCATTTGTTTTCCTTTCGGTCCAGTTCACCTTCTTCATTCTTCTCCACACCCACATCTCAAAAACCTCCAATCTACGTCTATCCTCCAGCTTCAGCAACCACGTTTCCGCGCCGTGCATAGCTACGCTCCATATCAGAGTTTTTACGAGTCTTGTCTTAACCTCCCTACCCAACCCTTTATAGTATCTAATTAATTCCTTCGATGAGGTTGTTATATCTCTTTATCATTGAATGGTATCCTGCTTACCATAAATGTACACGTGGTAACCGGTAGTTATTTTTCCTCAAACAGAGTTTCTGTCCCTCCAATGTTATTCCACATCAGTCACATCAGTTGTCGGTTATCTGCGAGCAAAAGAGCTTGTCCTCTAATGCTGTCTTCCGTACTACCCTGAATATTAAACACCAAGCGGAACTTACGCGGTAATACTGACTCGTATTGAAAATTAATCGCAATCATATCGCTGGTAATCAGCTTATTCTACCGTTAATAGTTCCTATTGATACTCCAAATAGCAAAATATCACGACTATTAGTATTTCGCACCCATAAAAATATCCGAAAGTGCCGGTTTTTTCAAATTAAAAAAAGACGCAAGAAAAACATTGGCTAAAATCTATTTCGTTGCATGAACGGAGGCGAATATTTGAGACCGCCTGAGTTATTGTTTTAATGTGAAGAATAATCATAAAAATATATAATTTAAATTAATTATAATTTTTTATTATTTTTAGTGTTTATCATGACACCAAAAATAAGTAAAACTCTTTTTGTGTTTATGATAAACGTTAAAGAAATTTCATTTAAATAATATTACAAAATAATGAGATGAGATATGAAATAATAAATTCCCTACACTCTAAAGAAAAATAATCAGTGTTTAAAAAATAACAAACATTTATGTTAAAAGAGGAGGTAACATTTTCAATGAAGAAGTAACAAACATTACCACGTCAGTACTGTTCCAGGAGTGAAATACCCAACCTAACGCTATTTATTGCCTATCTTGCAATGAAGTTCATGCGCGATGAAATTCTTTCAACACGCCCCAACGTCAGCTTGTTTGAATATACCCACACTGCCGCTTTTTATTTTCATTTACGACTATATAGTATCCTACAAATCAGCGCAATGGTGTGTTGAAAGGGGTGATTCCACATCCCTTTCAACACACCCACATCACTGTCATATTTGCATGCACATACTACCCCGTAGGCCGCCAAAAGGGCGTGTGGCGGGGGATGTTACGCCATCACCCGTAAGATAAAACAAAAACGCTTGCAAAATCATATGCTGATTAAATATTAATAACTAACAGGTAAATGTTATGGTTCAAGCAATAAGAATAATGTTTATAATGCTCATCATATTCAACAGTATCTAAGTTTAAAATACTCCTTTGCGAAAGCAAAACGAGATGCTACTAAGAATTAAAAGAAAAAGAGAGCCAGAATAATGGAGACGAACCAGGCTAATTGGTTTGAAAATTGTTTCTCGTAGTGACTTCTTTGACGATTATTCCGATGCCATACATGTATAGTTTGTGGCAAAATAGCATTTCTTAGCAGAAAATGTACCCAGACTTAGTGCAAAATGCCATTATAAAGTCGGGATTAGGTAAAGACCAGGTGGCGGCGGGGCAATATTTTCGCTTGTCAACCAGAGGTCGAGGGTTCGATTCCCCCCAGGTGAGTTTTTACTTAGATACCGTCAAACATGTAAAACTCTGTAAAAATTATCTTCCACCTAATAGCTCCTCCAAAAAAAGTTTATTGGTGTATGTAACTATGTAACTGTCTTCAATGAAATTATTAGAGTTTAGGTGGAAGAAGGGGCTACGTACTCTCATCCTCGCCACCATGTAAGACAATAAATTAATACAAATACATAAATAGATTATTGCAGCAAGGTTCATATATTTTAAGTAGTTACATCATTTTTTAAAATACTGCCTCCCGTCTCGCCGGCGGACATCTACGGACATATCGTATCTGTGGCGGTCAATAATCGGTCGTATCACATGAGTTTCATTGTGGTAATCCGCTCAATGTTACACTAACCAATTAATTTTATTTGAATTAACCAAGGTACTGTCAAAGCAAATAACCTTTTTCGATTAGAGAATGATTGTAAAATTAAAAAGAGAACTTTCCTGTAGATATATCGCGTCATTATCCAATCTAGTGCTGTTTCCAAATATTTTATATTCGTTCAACTCAAGCTACAAGAGCTATAGTGGGTTCATGCACATCCACATACAAAATCTGTCCCAAAAACACGTTGAATAAATCTGGGGGAAATATTTATTGCAGATCAAAGTACAAATTACTGCAATTCTTCATGAGAGCAGCCATGTGTATCGACACACCAATACCAGTGCCTCCGTCACTAGTGGTATGCTTACCATAACGCGGCCATAATGGTACTCAAAGGGGTTGTAATTGTATCGTACTCAAAGACCCATGTCTCGTCACCAGAAACCACCTATTCTGAAATATTCGGGTCACTTGGTCCAAGAGGTCCAAGGCAAGATTGTCACCCAAACAGTCTTCCGACAGCACCTTGGCACACTTTTCTCATGGCTAAATCTTCTGGAAGAATGTAATGCACGGTGATTTACTGAATATTTCACTCTTTTGGTTACATCCTGGAACTTGGGGGTCAATCAGAATTGAGCATAAGTCTCATTTTTTGCAAACTTCATCCCACTGTGTTGCAGATGGATGTTCAGGGTATTCCTCATCGTCAACCGGGACATCTTTTGCCAGCGTAAGACTATTCCTTGGGTTATTGCTGTACCTCTTGAACCCGATTTTCCGAACTTAATACACAAATTTATCGCGTATCGTTGCTCAATGGAACGTAGAATCGCAAATTTTTGACGCAACCCTCGAACAGGGGTCCGGTTTTGTAGTGATCAGCATAATGTAACGGCCCACAGATAACTGACGTGGGTCTCGTTGCTTTCCCAAGACCTCACACCACCAATCACACTACAAATCGCCCCACTCCAGCCATCCAAGTTGGCGGAAAAAATCATTCTAAATTTTTTTTGGACAAATCATAATATCCCACAAGACGCTGCTAGGACGTATGGCGGGGGTTGTTAGGTCACCACCCGAAAAACAGAATAAAATAACAAGCAAAGTGAAACAAGTTCATGCCAATGCACACCCAGAAAGGTGTGTATTTTCATGCAAAAACCATTTTAAATTAAACACATGCAAATACATACGCATACTATCAACTAATGTACACATTAACCTGCGAATATAGATTATGTCTACGCAGCGTTTAACCTTGTCCTGACTTGTAAATCGAATATCTTTACTATTTCTATAATTACTCTGATTTCTTACTATTAGGGTTCATGATTGTCCGAGGAAAGAACGAATAATTGTACCTATCTATACTGTAGTCTATCTTATTCTAGATATTCCGAGTATAGTTAGTCTTATCTTTGTGGTTTAACCTATCCTAAAAGTGTGGGGTCATAATAAAAATAAAGGGTTAAGGCATTATCGTATATCGATCCTTTGAAAATTTCTACTTCTCTCAATATCGCGCTCAGTTTGTCAGCCCCGCTCTCCTAAGTATAGGTGGCGTTTCGGCTGAGGGGGGAGGGGGCAGGAAGAGTTGGTGAGGGGGGTAGGGAGAGGTGGTGGGAGAGGAGGTATCGGTGACGTGCCGCAGATGACGGAGGAGTCGGGTGATGCAGGGCGAGGAGGGAGAGAGGTCCGGATGAGAGGGGAGGAAGGTCGCAACAATGACGGACGTTCGTGTCACCCTCGGAGGATGTCTTGAAATGGAAATCGCCGGCGCTGTATAAATATCGCCGTTCCGAGCGTACACCGGGAAAAAAAACTGCGTTGGCTTCACCTCCGAGCCCCTCTTCGAATGGAAATCATTTCGAAAAAGAACCACGAAATTCTATCGTCGACGTTATTTTGACAAAAAAGCTCGTGTATATATTTCAAATAAAGCATCGCAAAGAAAGCGTTGATATTTTTGAAGTTTATATTCACCATTATTTACACTCGGGAACGGATGAAAAGAAAATATTACATCTCGAATGAGTTATTATAAATCACCCGCGATTATAGATGTATTAATTCACTGAAGAGTAAATAAATGTGTGTACATATGCTACAAAAATAAATTCGCGTATCATCCTTTCGCTTGCTTTGTGGGCCTCGCTCCATCGCCGCATAGTATCTATTTGCGTGGAACGAAACATGTCCTTCGGGCGACACTAAGACCAGATGCCCGATAGTCTTCGCAACTTTGATGATTATGCCATTATGTATTCTTTTGGAAGCCGTGTGCTTATGGTGATTGAAACGGTGGAATTTTTGAATCTTGGAAATTCGTTTCAGAGGTGGAATGTGGTAACCCATTAGAAAACTCACGCCTGGCCCTTTGCCACGTTAGGCGTCCAAAATGAAGATTCTTGGAGAATCGATGAGACTCATCCACAAGACAGAAATCTATAACGATTCAATTATAAAATTTACTGTTAACTATTGTTTGCTTAGTATTTCGTTTTTCCTTTGTGTTGAAGGTATACTTTATGTTTGGAAAAAAATTCGACTATGATTAATTTTTTAAAATTCCTTCCCCTGTAAATTTACTAATTGCAAAATCCTAATTTATTTACTCTAATGTCTAATAATATGGACATATATAACTTTTGGACGGCACAATAGAACACATAATAAAGCAGATAACACGTAAAAGAACACTCATATTGTAGATTATTTTGAGCTTTCGGCCTACTCCGGGCCTTCTTCAGGTCAGACTGAGAGGTCTTGAGGGGATAGTGTCTGAGGAGGGAAGGGAGGCGGAACGTTTAGGGGCTGCTGGGAAGGGAATTAAAATGGCGGTTAAGGGTGGGAATTTTAAATGATCGGAAATATAGGATGTATGCGGATTTGCGAGTTCTCACCTCTATGTTGGTGGCTAAATCGGGTAGGGATTCTAGAATTGTAAGGGAAAAGCATTCGTCGAATGATAGGTTGTGTGAAATTGCGTGTAAAGGGATAGGAAGAGAAGAGAGTGAAGCAGAATTACAGGAGTAGCGGTGATTGTTCATTCGAATGGATAAGGGGGTAATGCATTCGCCTATGAAGAATGAAGTGCATTGTTTGCACGACAAAAGATAGATAATATTTTTCGAGAGGCAGTTCGCGTGGGTACGGGATGAAGGGAGAATGAGGGGATGTGGGGAGAGGGGAGCAGATCTGATTAGCAGACATGTTTTACATCGCCCCCGATATATATATATATATATATATATATATATATATATATATATATATATATTCATTCAAACAGAAATAGGTATAAGGAAAGGGGATAGAAAAACACATCCAAACACAGCACATATATACATATAAAAATACATATGCATACATTATAATATTTCACGAATAACGCTGATTGAATTGTGAAATTTATCAAATCAATTATATTTACCCTTCACGAATGATTTGAGACATCAAAAAAGTATCTTCTTCCCTTTCCAGTATCGAGAAATCACCTTGAAAGACTTAATTTAATCACGCGCACAAATCTATAGATTAGCTAGAATTATTGGGCTTCAAAAGACTATGCAAAATTTTAATTTTGTTAAACACTAGTTTCTTGCTTATTAGTTTAGAGAGAGTATGTGCCAAAAACATTCAGTTTTCAAATTGCGCAAGGAGAGCATTTTTCATGAAAAATTCAGCCCAAAAGCTCCTTGGAAATTTTGCTTTAAAATATTTGAAATTTAAAATTTTTGGCTCAATCTCCTGCATAAATTTGAAGCACATTTATCATCCAGAGGCCATTAACATATCCTGCAAAGATAATTCTGAATGGTGTATTACAAATGTAACAATATATTAACATACTATACCGTGAAAAATATTTTACATAATAGGGTATAATAACAAAGTAGATCTCATTAAACTCTAAGCGATAATTTTGTTGACCAGGTAGCCGATTGGTTGTCATTTTTCCGTTTAATTATCATTATATTATTAACTCCAGTATCTAATAGTCTTGCATTAACCGAGGGACAGTGATAAATTAATACTGGGGTGCATATAAAATGTAACAAAGGTTATGCGATTTTCCAGAAAGAAAAAGGCTAAGCTAAATATTAAAATAGACGGGGAAAAAATAGAGCAGGTAGAACAGTTTACATATCTCGGAAGTGTTTTGGACCAACACGGTCAAAGTGGTAGGGACGTAAGGAGAAGAATTGCGCTAGGCAAGGAGGCTTTCTCAAGGAGGAGGGAGTTGATGACGGGGACGTTGAGTCGGGATGTTAAGACAAGACTCGTAAAAACTCTGATATGGAGCGTAGCTGTGTACGGCGCGGAAACGTGGTCGCTGAAGCAGGAGGATAGACGTAGATTGGAGGCTTTTGAAATGTGGGTGTGGAGAAGAATGGAGGTGAAATGGACCGAAAGGAAAACAAATGAGGAAGTACTAGAAATGGTGGGGGAGGAGAGGGGTTTGTTGAGAGAAATCCTATGGAGGCAGGAAAAATGGATGAAAGGCGTATTGAGCGGTAGTGGAATGTTGAAGAGGGTAATAGAGGGGAGAATGTTCGGCAAGCGAGGAAAGGGTAGGAACAGGATAGGGATGTTGGACGGGATGAAGGGAGGAAAGAAGTACACCGAAATGAAGAGGGACCTGATATAGATTAGTTTGCTAGGTGGGGAGTCACAAAATGTTTATTTGATAGTTGTGTCCACCCAAAAACCTACCTTAACCGGTAGATTACCTAATAAAAAATATAAAATGTTTGTAATCTCTGTTAATTTCATCGTGTTAATTACGCACATAACTCTTCTCCAGATCCCTAGCCCTTAAGAATGCGAAATATAATGTGTACACGGTGTGAAATTATCCCCTGCCACACATCCTAGTGCTGCCTTACAGGTTTTGGCGTTGACAACCATTCTATTGCTCTAAAAAATTTTATCACAGGAGTTTTTACGCTTTTCTGTCCTCAAATCGGTGGCTCATCAAGGATTCGGTGGGGGGGAGGCAAGGGCGGCTCCGCGGAATGCTGGGTAGTCGAGGGAACCATTCGAAGTGGGATGTCACAGCTACGGCGGTTTAAGTCGTCTTTTCCGATGCGTTTGCACGGAACCCATCGGCAGAGGGAGGGGGGGAAGAGGGGGGCCTCGGGGCTCCGATGGCCGGGTCCTCTCTACGTACCTCCACCCCACCCCCACCCCCAGCTCTCGGGGCAGGGCAAGGACAAGAGAAGGGGCGCAAGTATTCCAAAAGGCCGCTGTCTGCCTAAGACTCGTCTTGCTTAGGTTTGAAAGGAAACTTTTGACTCATTTTTAACAATTCCTTCCATGTTGCCACTTCCTGGTATGCTTCTTACAGTTTCGACATTGACGTAAATCCATCACGAACCACCAAAAAGGAGTGTGGTAGGAGGTGCAATCATCAGGTTGGAAGGGTAGGTGATAAGGGAGGATATGGGAGAGGAAGGGAAAGTATTCATTAAGTAAGGTTCACTTCCGTCACATTCATATATTATTTCAATCGTGCTGTGCCAGACGCTCCAATAGTTTGTTGCCTAGGGAGTCTCTTCAGTCACATCCTTCATCAATCCACCTCATTTCCACTCTTCTCTCTTTTGTTTGGTGCTTAGACCCCTCTATATTTTCCCAACATGGTCAAACCAATTACCTTTCTTCATACTAATCGTACTTTTTTTCTTTCTAGTCGTCTGAACTCGGTGCATCCAATCCGTATTCTTTCTAATTCATCACTCTATTTCTGGTAATTTCACCATAAATTCTCTCCTACAATATTTTGGAGGACATGTTACAAAGTTATACGATATGGTCCACTTGTTGAACTAGTTGGTCATTTTGATTCAAGAAAGTGAGCATAGTTGTGGGAAGATAATGATAGAGGAAGTACTAGGGATGGTGGGTGAGGAGAGGGGTTTGTTGGGAGATATCCTATGGAGGCAGGAAAAATGGATGAAAGGCGTATTGAGCGGTAGGGGGATGTTGAAGAAGGTAATAGAGGGGAGAATGTTGGGCAAGCGAGGAAAGGGCAGGAACAGGATAGGGATGTTGGACGGGATGAAGGGAGGAAAGAAGTATACAGGAATAAAGAGGGAGATTAGGTTGCTGAATTGGGTTTTTTGCAGTTACAAAATATTTATTTGATAGTTGTGTCCATCCAAAAACCTACCCTAACCGGTAGATTACCTAATAATGAATTGCTTTAGCAAACAAATCATCTAAAGGAAGTAGATAATTAATGACAGGAGCATTAACTAAAGACGCGAGGAAAAGACTACTAAAAACTTTAATATAGAGTACGGTATGGATTTAAAACCTGGCCTTCTAGGTTAGAGGATGAGCGTAGTTTGTAGTATTTTTAAGTTGCGAGTGTGGCAGAGAACTAAGAAAATACGTTGGTAAGGGATGGAAACAAATATTGGAGTTTTAAATGAGGGGGGAAGAGGAACTTGATCGGGCTATTTCTAAAAAGATAGAGAAATTTGATTGAAGAAATATTGACAGGCCATGGGATGCTGAAGACTGTGGAGCAAGAAAGGATACTAAGTGGGGTAAGGGAAGGAAGAAAGTTTTCTAGTCAGCGTGGAGGCAGGTATATATTACGAAGAAAATAAGTAGAAAATAAGGCATGGTAAACCAGAGCATGTTGTCGTGATGTGTAGGTAATGTTCTTCAGATACTGTCCAAAACCTGCCTTTAATAGGAAGAATTATTTGGCACATTAAATTACTTGACATACGATCATCCTCTTCCTTGTCCATATCGAAACAAAGAACTTTAGATGCCCTTATCTGGGCGCATTAATATGAATTTCAATCTCTCGGAAATATCAGTGAAGCTATTACTGAAGACATAGTATTGCTTGTCAGTTCTCAACCAGCAGAAATGTACGAAAAATCGATTTTTTCAATTGAAGAAAAATCCTCTTTCTTCCGCGGCAGTATTTCCCTGTACTATTTGAAGAAAAAACTCCCGATAAATTAGTTTTTTTATGTAGTATTTTGATTTTTAGAATATTTATAAACCTTTTGATTTGTACTAAAATAGTGTATGCACTTCTTGACTATTTCCTGAAAAATAAACGTAACAGTGATTGTGGCCCATATATTCTGCATCTCTGACGAAAATAACTTTCCTTAAAGGCACTAACCCAATTTTATGCGTTTGGTTTTATTGAACCACAAAAGAAACATAAAAGTATAAAAGTATGTATTCACTACACTCATAAAAATTGACTTCATTTTTTTATATATAATCGAGACAGAGCTAAATAGTGGAGACAAAATTGTGATATTTTTGGCTAAACCTTGATTCTATTTTGGCTACCTTTTGTGAATTTTAATTACACCTTTTAACTTTCGTTGTGATGCCATGAAATGCACATTCGTAAAAAAATATCGATATACTCGACTTCCATTGAAAATATCCTGATGACACACTGAAAAAATGAGTTCTTTTTTATATTTCCTTTGTACGAAGGCTATTTTTGTAATGATACTTTAACATATAATTTTACCGTTGTCCAATCTTGCTTGTAATATGTTTTTAAAACCAAGAGCTAATAAGTGCACCAAATGTCTTAGATGTGGGTGCTGCTCACTACCAGTTCCATGATTTCTTCCAACTGGCAGCTTTCTAGAGGTGTAAGTTTTCGATTTCTCTTCACGTTCAGCGACGAGACTCAGACACACCCACCCACTATGCATGCATACAGCTCGTCCAGCCCCCTTCGGACTCGGGTGGGGGAAGGGGTGCGAGGCAGGGGGGCGCGTGGGAAGGGAAGGCGAAGGAGACTTGTGCGGGAAGGGTGAGTGGTCTCCGTGAGGATGCGGTCTCGAAGGAGGAAAGCCGACAGTCCCACTTTTTGGAAGAGTGAGTGGTCTCCGTGAGGATGCGGTCTCGAAGGAGGAAAGCCGACAGTCCCACTTTTTATCCCCATAAAGAATGGAAGATCACAGGCAGCGCATCAACTCTCTGTCAATACATCTCTGATATTCAATAATGGAGCTAGCGGCTCCGACATTGTAAATAACGTGGGAGATCCATTGGCGACGGGTCCCCGCCCCCTCCGACTCCCTACCCCCCCCCCACACTCACCGGCACCCCCCCCCCCGACGTCCCTTTTTGTCAACTCTCTCCCCTCCCCCCCGTTCCTCTCACCCTATCTCAACCTCATCCCCCCCAATTCTCCCCCTCCATCTTCCCCCCTCCGGTCTGCTACCTCCCCGAATGGACCGGAGAAAACTCCGGGGGCGTCAGCCGGAAACTTCATGGTCGCACTTGCATGACTTTCCTTCTTTCCGCTAAGGAGACTGGGTCCATGTTGTAATTAATGCGCAATGACATTCGACAAAGCACGTTTCCTCCAAATGAATAATGCAAGTGAACAAAATGAAATCCTAGCGTAGGGCGTGGGTTGGGTTGATGAATATGCATGTGTGTGTGTATATATATGCAATTGAATATGTATGGATTTTGGTTATTCTTTTCTAAGGTATTTTATTCACTTTCCATCTACAGTCACTTTACAACAATCAGAAGATGATTTCTTGTTTTATATTTAGTGCTGGTAAAAAAACAAAAGCCTCACGCAGGCAAAGCTAAGTTATTATGAAGTCTAGCCGTAGCCGTAATAAGTTAGCAACACTCGTCTCTAAATGGAAACGAAATTTTGTTGCGATATTTTGTGGGAAAAGAAATCCCACGACAGTGACCGACGACAACCTCTCCAAACACTGAAACCCAATTGGGATCATTGGCGGGGTTAAAGGGTTTCCGTTAAGGATACCTGGGTTTGTGAACACATATACACTATCCGTGACTGTTTATGGGAATAAATTCCGCAGCCGCAGAACTATTTAAACAGTTTATTTTATTAACTCATAGCCTTTGTTTAAATACATCGATTCGCACTCCATTCTCATCACAAATTATCAAAGCGTTCAGAAATGAATGTATTCTTTTACAGAAAATCCTTAGTGCCAGGTTAGCTGCTTGAGAAATTACACTTATTGTCCTCTTGCCTTCGCATCCCGCTGCTTTCCCCTTTTTGAGATGTATATCAATGGTGATCCCACGAAGTCTTCTGACCACGTCTCTCCTTCATAAAAGCTACGAATTAGCCAATTGAAAATGAACCTTCCTGAAGAAGTTCCGCGGGAATGTTATCTTTCTGGAGAAGACTGCAGAATATAAAATGGTCGGGAAGTAAATCAAAAGTTTTAGGCATGGTAGGAGAAGAGAGAGGGTTGCAGGGAGGAATTCGAGGAACGCAGGGCAAAGTGAACTGTGAATGACAGATTTGTTAACGGAGAAATTCCCTGCAGTCTGTGTTTTACCAAAATAAATCTCAAAAATAATTTCAAATATACAAGTATAGTACAAAATAATTACAAATATCCAATATCTTGTACTCAACTTCGACTTATTCCTGTTTTAAAAAAAAACATTATTAAATGGCAAATTCTACACAAGCATTGAATGACAACATGCACGTTCACATTCGGCTTTCTCACCTAGCAAAACTAGGTGTTTCTATTTTTAAATAATCACCTCCAAAGAAGTAATAAAAATGAACTTAGTTCAAAATTTGAAGACGAAATATATGCGTGGACATTCCTACACTTCTCTGAACATCATTATGAAAAAGAAAACAACATGAAGGAAATTACGAAGGCTATTAGCTGCCGGGAAGAAATCATATTTGTTCTCCTTGGCAATAATATTAAGGGCGAAGCATTTGGGGAAAGGCGTTGATGTTGTACGCTCGTCTTCATAAGCATAAAATAATATGTTGACGTTAGACTTCCTCAGTAATGAATGCAAAGTTTGTTTTTGATAGATGGATGGAGTGGGTCTCTATTAGTGCCCAAATCCAGAGCGGGATCGCCAGAAGGGTTCCTTGCGGGGCCTTTGCGTGCATTCCCTTTCCGTGCGCCTCCAGCAGTCTTCCACAGTGTGCTGGTATTCCTGAATATCGTACAAGCAGTGTAATTTTCCTGAATATATATGCTTGGGGGTTTTCCCAGAGGCATATTTCTTGTTTAATGTAAGTTTAAAATTGGTAATCACTCAATATTTAATTTAAAATAAATGGGATATTGCAATCGTTCAGTAAAAAATGTGAGAATGGTCGCGTCAGATATTTTCCCAACTTGAATTTTGGAATGGCTGGAGAAATACATGAGGAGGAAAATCAACTGAATGTGATAGGATACACAATAAGAAAAATGTTAAGCAAGAAGACTTCTGGGTTTTAGACTATTTTGAAATGTTTTAAAAGCGAATTTGAAAGATGAGATTTCACTCTAGGAAAATCATTTTAAAAAATGGGACTTGATACCAAATAAAACTTTGACGTAGGCACTTTTATATAACACACCTAATATCTTTGGGGAAAATGCAAATAAATTATTTTTCCAAAAAAAATACAGATGCAGTCAAGAGAAGGCTTTCTTGAAAAAAATAGTGAAATGTGCAGTTTCAAGAGAAAGACATCATGGGAACGAAATGTGGCTACTTTCAAGGTACTTGCACAACAAGTGAGTTAACGTGGTTTTTAAAATGTCCTTGGTGAAGTTATCTCTGTATTTTTTGTGCACCAGACACTAAAATATGAGCACTCCACATTCTAATGCTCAATAGGGAATGAAAATAAGTTCTGGTGACTTGAGCTGCATTCAACTTTTTAACATTTTTTATTAAACTTAGATGAACTGATTCAATTTTAGCACAAACTAGCCAAAATTAAGTGACATTTTTTCAAAGGTCTTTTTGGAAAAAATATTGCATTAGTACATATACTTATCTTTTTTTTTTGGTTTAAAATGCCAATATTTCAAAGTAAATTGAACTTGAAATCAAACTTGAAATGAAAAGAATGTATTCGAGATACTTAAATAAAAAGTATTTATTTCCAAAGGACGATCTTTTATAATTTATTTTTGTTTAACTTAATTTTTAATGAAAAAGCTCCTACAGGGTCTGGCTAAATTATGTCTGTGAATTCCAATAATTTTTTAGGGTGCAAATTACTCACTCATTCTTCATGCGGGTTAATTTTCATAAATCCAGCAGTCCAAATATATTTTAGATCTTCGTCTAACATTTCCACTGAGGATCCACTTCATGAATTGTAGAAACAGCAGCTAATAAAAACCAGGCTTGTGTGAGACAAGGAAAATTTTCTGCTTGCTAATGTTAAACTACTTTCTCATAAATATATTTTAAACTAATTTAAGTCCACTGGGAACAAATATGTTCGATTTATTAAAAAAAATAGTTTCAATTGAGCTGTATGCTACTCAAGTTAGAGGAATAGAATTCAAAGCATCGTCTAATGAAGTAAAGAAAAAATATCATATATAGTGAATGATAATAATAATTAATGCTTTGAAATTAGTGTCACCTCAAAAATCTTGGAAATTAACCCAAATCGAGAACCTCCGCTCTTCTCTTAAACACAATTATTAGATAAACCGAAGGGTATTAGGGTTAACCTTGTGAAATTTATCCATGATGGAAAGGAGACAAACTATGCAAATTTCACTTGAATAGAGATTTATTCACTACCCGGGTTTCAAACACTTAATGTCATCTTCAGGTGACAATACAGAGAAAGAGTGGCGTCTATTTGTTAAAATGTAACGACTGCCCAGCCATATACATCGGGAGGACTGTTCGGAGCCTTGAAATAAGGACGGATGAACATCGGAAGTGCTTCGAAGCGGGCAAGGATCATTCTTTGTTCGCCAGGCACCTCCTTGAAAACGGACACTGTAGCAATTTCTCTCCAGAAATTTTGCACTTCGAAGATAAGGAGAGGAGACTGGACGCTCTCGAAGCGTTGGAAATCGTCCAGCATTCCCGAAGACAGACGTTACTGGTTAACGACCAAATTCTCCCATCCCACTCTCAAGATAACGACAACCTTAACTGTTAAAATTAAAATGGTTGAATTAAATGATCCTTCTTAGGTGCTTCTTGGCAACAATAGTCGGATCGGTCCCCTTTTTCCATTGTACACAAGCAACATACTATATTAGTACACTATGTTATTAATAATAAGAAGATGTGGATAAAAATGTGATTATGCACAATTTTATTGAAGAAATGTGTAATAAATAAAACATTTTTTGGCGCAACTCGGTGTTTAATCTTCATATAAATATTTGAAAATTGAACAACTTGGCTTTTCCATTTAAATCTAAAAATTTTAAGCGGAAAAGCCAAGATGTTTTTTTTTCTTTTCAAATGTCAAAATACGTAATAATAACTTTTTGGGAAAAAATAACAGTTCTCCTAAAAGCGTTAGCATCAAATCCAATGCTTTTCCCCTTACGGGAGGAAGTAGGAATTGTTTCACTTATTATGTGTTATTTATATTAATAAAATATATTTAGCTTCCCAAATAAATTTCAAAATATGTGGTTTAGTATTTGAAGTAAAATAACTGTCAATTTCCCAACAAAATCATCTAATAGTACAATCTATTAGTAGTAATAGTAATCTAATAGTACAAGCTATACTATAGGAAGCATCTCAAGCTGTTCCCAACCAGTCACGCTTTTCTTCTTATCGCAAACATTTTTGAAGAATCTGACTGATTTTCTGTGAACTTTATCTAATTATTTTAGCCAAATTTTCTCCCAAGGATCCCAAATACTTGCGGTGTATTCAAAATGTGGCCAAATAGAGCGAAATAACACGTCTGTTTAACTTTCTCATCACATCTCCCCCACCACCTGGGAGCTGAGCCTGAGCATGTTGTCCTGGTATTTGCTCCCAATGAAAGGTGTGTTGTTAGAACTACCCCCTAACATTTAACCTGATCTGGCGTAGTTAACGCTAAACCCTTAATTTCGTAATTTATGTCCTATTCGCCACTTCCTTTGTTTCAAAACTTCAAAACTTTGACTATGCTAAGTACTAATTCCCATTCCTCAAAGGGAGTCTATTAAAGGAGTATTGGGGGAATGTGACGACAGTTTTAGAAAGCGCTGTAACCTTCGTGCAGTTACACTTTATTTAAGTAATGAGATCCTCTCAAAGTCCGTTTGATTTTCCCAACCTCTCCCATATCCTCCCTCATCACTTACCCGTCCCACCTGGTGATTACGCCCTTTCCAAACACGTATTTGGTGTATCGCGGGGTATTATTTTGATTTCGGTTATATTTGTATTTTTTGCATTCTACAGTACCCTGCAAGCTACTGCTAAGGTGTGTGGTAGGGTTGAAAACACACCAGAAGAATGTTAACCCGATTACTTTTACCCCCCCTACCGCTATCGGACAATCTTATTTTGATCCCTTTCATGGAAAAAATTACATCTTAAATATATCTATTCTACACTTAATCTCTCTTATTTCACTGATATGATCTCGCCAAAATTAGTAAGATGGGAATAGTAATGCATTTTTCAACACATATTATAAATACATTAACGTGTCCATGATGTGTATGCCGTGATAGATATACTTATTATTATCTTAACGAATATAAATCAAAGAGTAAAGACAGAAATTGTTCATGGTTAACTGTGGAGGCCAATTAAACTTTAAATTGAAGCTACTTTGTTCAAAGATGTGCAGCGAAGAAGAGTTTAATTCGTAACACATTGTTACGAATAATTTGTAAGTTTATTTACCTATCATTATTAGGAGATTAGTCGGGAATAGCTCGTGAATCAAAGTTCAAATTATATATTAAATTTCTTTTACAACTTTAAAGCATTAATCGTTAGTCTTGGTGTCCATTGAATTCCTATTTCAGAGGGCTAATGATGATAATACTCAAATTAATAAATTATTAACCCAAGTTAGTGAAGCAAGAGAGGGACAAACCCATTTGAGTGTACAAAAACCGAATAGCCTGTGATATTTCTGTCTCCAGTCGGGCCGAAGGAACCACTATGCATAGCAGTCAATTTCCATAACTGTAGTTCACGCGACGGAAACGTTCCCCATGCTGGTGCGTCACTGAGGGTCGGCGGGGGAAGACCTCCCACCGCTTGCCCCGCGGCGCCACAAGGATTTGGGCGCAGCTGCGCCCGCTGGTCAGGTTGGCCCCCGCGGCAGGAAGCGGCCGTAAAGGGGACCTAGGTCTTAAGGGCCAGGGAGGCGAAAGGGGGCCTCTCCACGCCCCTCGACGGCTCGAGTATCTCCTCGGCGGACGAGGTTGGCGTCCGACCGCGATGATCCGAGGCAGTGTGGTACGCTCGTGCCAGTCCCTCTGTCTTCACAGATTGGTCGCACTTGTGTCGCGTTCCCTGGCGGCCCTTTGGGATTTTCGCGAGAAGATAGGGAAGTAGGGGGCCGCCTTTGCTTGAAACCTAATGGCGCCAAGTCTGAGTGAACGCCGAACGAAGAATTTCATGAATTCATATTTTTTATTCAAGTTTGTTTTTTGTGCAATTGTAAAGGTCGGTGAGACGATAGCTGCTTTCCATTTAAGAGGAATTACGCCTCCCAAAACTATTTGTTATGTCCATATTGTAAGAAGTGTATTCTTTCAGACGTAAGCTCTTCGAAAGAGACATCTAAATCCACCCCACTATTCACTGAAAGGTGTGTGGCAGGGGGTGCAAGCACCAGGTGGGAAGGGTGTGTTATAAGGGAGGACATGGGAGAGGAAAGGTTAAGGGAAAATGTGCGAAAAAACTATCAAATAATGTGCAAACTCGTATGCATGCTGTAGGAATATTCAATTCAAAACAAAGGTTAATTCACCTAACAAACTAGGTACTTGTTATGCGAGAAAAGGGAATAAAATTCAATCAAAATCATTTATACGACAGACCTCCACCAAAAAAAGAAATTATTGAAAAGAATGACTTTTTGGGTGCTGTCTGTAAATATCTTTAACATAATCTTATGATTGGACGTCTTCCCTGCAATTCCCTAACGTATGCCTAAGTAAGATATACGTATATTAACGTAATGCACACTTCTTTTCGAACATTTTTTACCGTGTTTCTTTTAAAACAGCACGCACCTTAGTGTTTTTCGCCAGGATAATAATCGGAAAGAATTCTTACACCACGCAATGTTGACGGCTCGTACAGCCGTTATAATTTTTCAAGGGAAAAATTCGATAGCTTGACTTGTGACACACACATATATAGGAATACAATACTATTCTATTCCCGATCCCATGGAAAATACTCGGCAAATATAGATATTGGCCAGGTTTGTACGATAATCTCTCCCTGTGCCCCGCCGAAGGAGGTGGTGCTCCGATACGAAGAGCACCCCTTCGTCAAGTCCCATTCGTCACGCCTTCCATCTCCCGAGCGCCCGCGTGACAACTTCTTCCCCCAGAGAAAAAGTGTAAAGCAAGAGTTCCCTCGGTTCGTCCTAAATTCGAGTCCTCTTTTTAAGTGCACCCCGAGACATGTCGCCTCCCTCCGCCCGGTGACAGAGGAAAAGAGTTCTCCGTGCATCTTGTTTTTCCAGCTACGCCGTGTGAATTTTTCCCGCGTTTGTTTCCTTTGGCAGGGAGAGACGGGGCGCGTCATAAGACGCGAACGCCTGGATTTGCCTCCTTTTCCATTCATTTTTGATGTCGCCCCGATGGGAAAGAAAAGTGGCGGAATCTCTCCAGGAGGAGAGACCCCGTGTCGCTGCGGGATTAAAACTGTACGCCCCCTTCAATTCTCCAACCTTACAAGTCTCTCGGTCCCATTTCTTTCCGTATTCCAAGGATTCATTCGTTTTACTTTTTTTATAAATGTACCTCCATCCATATTTACTTAGCAGCGTACCGTTCAAGGCAGGTTTTTGGATGGGCATATATGGTACACCGCTACATTTCTATGCCTCACATCACCAGACACACTGCCGTTCAAAAAACTCCGCAATCTTTCGCACATGTACATAATCCTCCTCAACCCGCCGCAAGGGTGTGTGGCAAGGGGTGTCAGGTCACCAAGGATACATGCACAATCATTATACCTCTGCACAGATATCAGGCCGATCATGCACGGAAGAAAGTCACTCGAAAGAAGCCACTTACATGTAATAATATTAAAAAAAAGGGATACGTTTCCTCAAATCATGTGGGAAAGGTTTTATAAATGTGGGTCTATTTAAGAAGTATGCAGGGTATGGACAAAAAATACACTACTAATAATCCTCTTCGTGCCTACGATCTTATCTATTTTGATCTCTATTGGTACGAGGAAATAATGACATTTTAAATCCATCCGTTCTACAATAAATCTCCCTGATTTTAAGTTGGTGATCTGATCTACCATAGTAAGTCGAGGCCAGCAATATGTCTTTAACATCCTCAGATAAGTAACTTGTCTCAAATTTCGCAGTACATTTAACCTTTATTTAATCATATGGTCATGAAGAGGCTTCCATCTTAATTATTCTAATATTGTCGTGACAATATGGTGTGACTTGAGGGGTGCAGACCAATTGTTGCATGGCCATGAATGAATAGAACTCCCTGAATAGAATTCTTACTTTCCACTCTAGACTCTGCTACCTTTTTCAAGATTTAGGGGGGGAGAAAGGACTTTCTAATCTCAATATCGCATCAATAGCGAATTTAACATTTTTATTCATTTTAATATTATCATTATATCAGTTTTTGCAAATCTAGCTGATCTACGTGCACTTGGTTTGGCTTGGCCAAAACTAAACCTACTTCTTGAGGATCCCATATACTAATAGTATATGGTGGACGGAGTATAACGTAAAAAGACAAAGTTCTTTTATAATCTTATTACATTTCCCAAGTAACCTTTTTATGAATCCTAACTTGTTATTTGCTATTAAGAAAGCTTAAAACCCTTCCACCACGTCAAGGTTGCAGCCCATATGGAGGAGTGCTTACATACAGGCATGGCCATATTTACATATAATGATGAGTTGGACTAGATCATTACATATTGCCTTTTAAATGAAACGCTTAGCGTTGCTTGTATTTAATTGTGTTGACATCGTGTGTCATACGGATCTCCCGTATGCCTGATTCCTAATCCATCTACGATCGCTAATCCGTATCGATATGAGCAATCTCTTCGGATGGAAGACTGAGTTCTAAGTGCGGTTTTCGATTTGATTTCACTCTCGTCATTAACGTTCGCGAAATGAACATGGATGTCGATGAGATGTCAAGCGTGGATGTTGGATCGAGACGAAAAGCTCGCGTGAACTTCGACTGCGATTCCAAATCAATTTATTGGCCGACGAGAAAATAAAAATTGGGGAGGGAAATTAAATCGCGTCGATTTGTCGAACCTTCATTGCAAAACACGTCGTCCACCCATGTCGGGGCCAATAATCCCTCCTCCCCCTATTCCTCCCCTCATCGCCCCCCCCATCGAATCCTCTCACCCTTCCAACCCACGCGCTTCGCACCCCCTCCCGGACCACCCTACGATCCTGCCGGCGACCCTCTCCTATTCTTGAAACAACATCCCCCGACCCCCGAAAGGGCGTGCGATCCCTGCGTGATCCAGGGACTGACCCTGCCACCTCCCGTCCCCCAAGCAACACCCTTCGCCCCCCTCCTCGAGGTCAGCCACTCACTCCCCCACACCGAAACTTCTCCACCCTCCCGTCCCCACCATACCCCTCTCGCCCACCCAGCTACGGCGGTGGCAAGGCGCGGCAAATCCCTCCCACGGAAAACCGTTAAGTCCGGCAGAACGTGCCGAAGCCATTGTTTGAATTGCAGCGGGCGCGGCGGCGTCGAAGTCCGAGTGGTGGAGTGAGGAGGCTGTGGGAGGTGCGGGGGGGAGGGAGATTGGTCCAGCTTTCCAAAAAGCAATTCCGCCTCCCTCCCCTTCGCCCCCAACCTCCCGCCGTCCTCTCCCCCGGACGGCTTACACACACGCGGACACCCCTCATCCCCTCGCCAAACCCCCTTCTCTGCCTTCCCAACACGCGAGTACGTGCCCACGTATACACAGCCACCCTCGCGAAGAATGTATGCGTGTGCAAACTCGGTTATAACGAGATGCAAGGGAGCGAAGACTTATTTCTCGTAATAGCCGTTACTCGTCATGGGCGTTACATCTACATCTGCACAATACTCCGAAAGTTGTCGCAAGAGCGTGTGGCGGGGGTAGTTAGGATATTGACCGTTAAACAGAATAGAACCACTTGCAAAACTGACAAAAGTATGCCAATTCACACCGACAGAGACGTATCTATCTACGTCTGCACAATAGCCCGCAAGCCGCCGCAAGAGCGTGTGGCGGGAGGTGTTAGGTCACCACCCGTAAAAAGGAACAAAACCACATGGAAAACCTTTTCGCAACAACATCCAAAACAACATCCCAACAACACCTGCAAAACTTTTTAACTAATACGCATGCAAATAAGTATACTATCAACTAACATAATCATACAACTACCAATTTTCCTTGTGTCTATGCAACGTGCAATCTTGTCCTGACTTGTAAATGGGATATCTTTAATTTTTTTATGGTGACTTTGGTTTCTTACTAAAATGATTTCTGATTGTTAGGGGAATGAACGTGTATTTGTATATATCTGTAATGGAATCGATCTACTTTATCTCATCTCAGTGGTGTGATCTACCTAAGTAGTGTGGTGCCATAATAATTCCTTTTGTGCCATAGTCAAACTCGTTTGTTTTGCACCTTGCAAAAGTCAAAAGTCGCGCTTGTTTTCTTCGTATCACCCCTGGCTCATTGCCTAATTTTCCTTTGTTCACACGCCCCCGCGTGGTATAAAAGCCTGTCAAACTCGTCCTCTTATTGTTTTGACGGATCTGGAGGATTTTCTCTGAACTTTATCGAATTCTTTTTGCAACATTTTCTCCATATAATCCCAAATAATGTCTAACCAGAGCGAAAGAACACCTCTCTTTAACTTTCTTATTACGACTTCTCACCACCCGTTCAATCGAGCCGAGTTTCTTTCTACATCTACGTAATACTGCAAGTATAATGGGTCCTCGCGAAGTTGGATTAATTGCCGCATTGGATCGCGTGCAGTCTAGAGGAGTTACATTTGCAAAACGGTATGATGACTTACAGCTACATCTACTTAATACCCCGCAAGCCGCCGCAAGGACGTGACGCGGGGGGGGGGTGTTTGGGCACCACCCATAATTAAGAAGAGAGAAAACGGCATGCAAAAGCCAAATATTTATACAGTCCACGAAAAAACATGGTATACATTCATGTAAAAATCATTACACCCCAAACACATGCAAACATACAATCTACAAACCAAACAGACACATCCACCAAAAAATATACCTAATATCATTGTAATGTTTAATTTTTTCCGACTATAAAATTAAATATTTTTAATATTTCTAAAGTGACATCTACATCTACGAAATACCCCGCAAGCCGCCGCAAGGGCGTGTGGCGGGGGGTGTTAGGGCACCACCCGTAATTTACAAAGAAAAAAAACCGCATGCAAAAGCCACAAATGTATGCCTAATATCTTTGCAATGCTTAATTTTGTTCCGGCTTGTAAATTAAATGTTTTTAATATTTCTAAAGGGACTTCGGTTTCTACTATTTTGATTTCTGATTGCTCTGGGAAAGAATGAGTATTTGAATCTATCTGTATTGGAATCTATCTCCATTATTTTATCTTTGTAGTCTCATTTACCTAGATTCCAGTCCCAAGGTACTGAGCCATCTTCTATCGATTTTAGAAAAACAAATTCGAAAAACGATGTCTTCTGCTAATCCCTTGAGTATTCTAGCAGATACTTCTTTCGGGCCAGATGCTTTTCTTGCTTTGGCATTACGGAACAGATGTTCTATTCCCTTCTTGGTTAGTGTTATATGGCCCATGTGTTCCCCAGGTGGATGTGGAGAATCGTTTGGTGGTTTGCGTCTTTATTGTAGACGCTCTGGAAAAACTTGTTTAAAATATTTGACTTTTTCACGCTGTATGTAATAATGTCTCGTTGAAGATACTAACCTTGAAGATATTAAGTATGATTTAGCCCCCTGTTGGTGATTTAACAATTAGTTCTAAAGAGTGTTTTGCGAATGCATGGAGTAGTTCTTGGCATGAATCTCTAATTTTCGCAGATTTTCCTACGAAGTACGTGTCCCAATCAATTGACGGGAGATTTGTATCACCAGCCATTTTAATGGTACTGCTGATATGTTTGTTGCCGAGAGTGAATATTTTGTCGTCGATCTTTTGTTGAACATCTGTATTAAAATCTGAGGGCTCTGCAAAATGAGTACACCAATAGGCTTCTGTCGTTGTAGTCCTTTACGATGAACCAAAGGCCCTCTTTGTCATTATCGTCCAATTAGTATCGCTGGCTACTAAAATGTGACTTTACAGCAAATAAAACTTCCCCACTCAATCTATTAGGCCTGTCCCTTCCGTAAATTGTGAAACCGCTCGGAAAATACTTCATTGTTTTATTCCGTGAGCCAACTCTCCGTTCCAATTGCTATGTCTACCTTTGTAGTTGTTGTAGTTAAGCGTATGTACTTGAATGCTTATAGAGTGAAGGGAGGTAAATGTGTGTTTGCATGCACGTGGAATGATGGGATGTTTCTATGAATGTGTGCACTGCTGTGGATTGGGGTTTGCATGTGTGTGTATGTTTTGAATGCGGTATTTCTTCTTTCCTTTTGGGTGGTGACCTAACACCCCCCGCCACACGCCTTGCGGTGGCTAGCGGGGTATTATGTAGATGTAGATGTACTTACAAAAATATATTCAACACTCGATATTCTTTTCCAATGCGACAGCAACTTAATATTGTAACTTTTATTTGGTCAAAGCACCTTAATTCTATTTGACTAAGCCGCGGTATTTAGTGGGAATATTTTCCGGCGGTGACAGTCGCGAGGCCAGTTACATTTTGCTTTCAAATGCTATTTTCCTTCGATCACAAACAAATGCTTGCCTAAAATGTTTAATGATATGTAACGTCGTTATATCTTGCTTCAAGGCAAGGGTAATTCAACGGTGGGTTGCGTTAAGATTTTATTTTATTTTATAACTTAAATTTCACATTAAAGTTATATTAAGTTCTCGAATGGGACCACTCAGTTCGGCACAAAAAGAGACCAACAGTTATGAAAAAAAGAACGTGGCAAAAAGATCGGGAATACGTAAAAATAATAAAGATGTACATATTTATGTTCGATAACAAAAGATAAATAGGGGTGTTAAACCGTCTGGCTCAAGGGCGCACGCTAGGGGGGCGTATGGACTCCACATTTGAAGAGTGTTTTGGGGAAATTTAATCTTGTAAACCCCTATTTTCGACAGCGTGTACCTATTATTTTCTTAGGTGTTCCCCCTTTTATTGTTGTTCCGAATAGTGGGTGGGAAAAACGAATACTTGAATCTATCAGTTCGACCGTCAAACTCTCTAATTTTGTGGCAATTGTCGGCCCCACCAATGTAATTAGGGGGTCTAATTATATCTATAATGTCAAATGCAACAAGATCATCTTTTTTCTTAAAATAAATTATCTGACATTAATTAATAAATTAATAAAAAATATTAATTTTAATATTATATAATATTAATATTTTATTCATTTATTTTAATGCATACATTTATTTATGTTTACTATAATTCAAACAATGGGAACCAAGGAACTATCGCAACAATTCTGCCAAGAACATACGAGCGTAGTTGCCGATACTCAAAAAGCTATTAGTGGTGAAGTTGTGAAGAGCTATTAACTTTTTGGTTTGCTTTATCACTTGAAATAATATTTAGTACCATAAAAGTGGAATCGCTATAATGGCGTCTCGAAATATGAGTGATGTTCTGTGACCATGTAGGATGCAGCAAGAAACCTATCACGAACGTGCCAGCTAGTTCATTTCACATTGATATTTTTTTCTGCATTGAGGTCTCATGGTGCGTGATTTAATATTATCGGCTACAAATACACTCCCTGCCACGCCCCTTCTCGGTGGCTAGCAGGATATTATGTACATGTAAAAAGGAAGCTAGTATTTTACTAGGCCCGAGAGCATCCTCCAAAGCTAGTGAAAATAAGCCCAATCCCTTCATACTCCTCCAGGCAACAATCCGGAGGGTGTTTTACTGCTGGGAAAACCGAAATGCATAAGGGGGGCGCGCCATTCCAAAAAGTGCCCATCTTAAGAGTTCACACTTCTCTCCCTCCCTCTCACCCAACACCCTCCCCCTACCTCCCCCTCAGACATCACGCATCTAACCTTCACTCCCGTCTCGTGCCTGGCCGGAAGTGCAGCTCGCAAATGCTCGCTTCGCAGGTAGCCTTCCCCCTCGTCGACCCCCCGTGCCGTCCCGTTCTCACCCCCTCCTGCCGAGTCTCCCGTCCAACCCTTCCGCCGTCCGTCTCGAAGGCAAGTGAAAGGTGACTGGTAGACTTCTTTAATGACCTTTCCTCTCCACAACACCCCTGCTGACGGACTTGAGCTATTGTGACGCGAGAGTCGAAATCCTTAATCTGCTGAGGCCATTGCTTCGTCTCAAATGCACTCATCTGCGGCGGCGAGCAAAAAGGCATTCCTGTGCAAATTGGTCCCTTTGATGTCGCCGATCGGAGGGCATTGGATTTCCCCTGCAATTAAGACTATCCGGGCACTATTTCGACACCATGGCCTTGAAAAGCAATGTGGAACATTTCTTGGCATCCGTTGACGTGTATGTGTTCTCGCGATCTGCTGTCTTGGCAGATTTAACCCTAGTTCGTACATGAATGTTTACCGTGTTTGGTTTGTGGGCTAAAAATTTGTGGCTTCTGCATGCTTTTTTTCCCTAATTTACGGGTGGTGCCCTAACACCCCCCGCCACACGCCCTTGCGGCGGCTTGCGGGGTATTGAGTAGATGTAGATGTAGTCATAGAAGTATTTGATTAAGTTTAATGTAGTCTTAGCTCATGGGGGCTCATGAATCCATCGTCTCATACTTCTTGTCTCTGCCATGATTTTGCATGCATGAATGGTAGCCTCACACCCCCCGCCACACGCCCTTGCGGTGATATGCGGGGTATTGTCTAAATGAATGTGTGCATAGAGAGTATTATTCACACTGTCAATTTAGATTTTAAATTATAAAAATGGATAGTGATAAAAATAATGGACAAATTACCCGTGTCACTACTGCTAAAATATTACGTAACGAATATTCATTTATTTATAACGTTAAACACTTTGATGGCATATGAAATTTACAGCGGTCAGCAAGATCAATTTGATTTTTATTCATGGCATGACATTCATCATGTACTTGTATACATGTTGGCATTGGGGTAGTTTCTCCCTCTGACAAAAACACCTTGTGCGGGACATGGGGAGTCTGAAATTCAATTGATTACTTTCTCATTGATGCCATACCATTTAGGTTTGCACATCAGTTGATTTTGAGGGACTTCAACGAGGGTTTTTCTTTTAAAATCCAGAAATAATGCGCCGACTTGTGTCTCATCTGCTCTTCCTAATAAATCCCTGCTGATACTGCCTTAGTGTCTACCTAATAACTAGAAATATCATAACGTAGCTGACAATAATTTACAATGAAATCGATGCTAAATAGATGTTTCGGTAACTGGTGGGATTATCACTATCGCCGCATTTGTAGATCGAAATAATTGTAGCTAGCGAGTCGCGAGGTTCTGAGCCTTCTTCTAGCAACTTAGGAGAAGTACTTCCTTAAAATAGGGCAATACCTTCAGCTAATTCCTTCAATATATATATACACTAAGAAATCTGTTTTTATTCCTTCGTTGATAAAGGTGTTCCGGCCAATATTAAAAAACCAAAACTGTGTCTCTTTATTTTATGTTTCTAAGTTTTATATGGTGATCACCCTCCACACACAGTAACACCCTCCACACACACCCTTGGGGCTGCTTTTGGGGTAGTTTGTAGATGTAGATATATATCATCTCCGCGCTTGTATATAGTGTTAAGTGTAAAAGCCACACATACACACACGAAATGACGGATGCCCTTTTTAATTCTGATTTGGAAGTTTTGTACATCAAGTAGTCAGAAAATCGATTGATGCTCCCCGAGGTTAAGAACCGAAGAAATCCATATGATTGAAATAATGGGCTATTCTCCTTGCACTGCGCAAGCATTGTCTGGGTGCACCTCCTGTCACAAACCTTTCCGGTGGCTTACATCTACATAACACCTACACCTAACTACACATAAACACCTACAACTAACATCTACACCTTTCCGGTGGCTTACAGGGTAGATGGTAACTATTGTCATGAATGTATTCGATAGAAGCATTACAAATCATATATTTGAATCATCAAAATATTTATGAAATGCCATTAATTAGACGGAGGAATCTCACTTGAGAATTGAAATCAATTGCATGACCTTAATGATTTTAATAAATAATTAGGTTTAATAATTAAATTTAATGAAATAGTAAAAAAAATGGATAATGTATATAGGGCATATACGTGCACGAGGGTTTTGCATGAACTAACATGTATTCAAGTGTACTCGTATTATGCATGCGTGTCGGATGCCCTAACAACCCCACAACATTGCTCCTTTGAGGGATATGGTGTAGATACATATGAAAAATTGTAGCCTGATGAAAGCTGATATCACGCTCTCCCAGTCGCTCCGATCTAAGGGATTTATGTAAGTCTAGCTGTATCAGTCCAACTCTGAAGAAAATTCCTCACCCTCCGGCCTCATACCCCTCTTATTCCTCTCCCCCTTCGTACCCTCGACTCGCATCCCCCTCTTAAAACCAGATCCAGCCTCACGTCACCCCCTGCCACACATCCTCTCCTTCCACCCCCAAAAACATCATCTCGACCCCACCCCTCCCCCACACTCCGTCACTTTTGGTCCCGGGGGAGCACCTGGCGCGGTTCCCACACTTTAGGGCACGGCTAAGAATGGGCGCGATGGAGGGGAAGTGGGTGTCCCCTTCCCCCCGTGGGGTCGCTTGGGGTAAGGGATGGTGATCGCGCGCTGATGATGATGACGACGGTGGCTGGTGGTGGGAGAAATATCGGGTGGGCGGGCGGTGGTGTCGCCGCGGGCGGCGTGGGTGGGTGGGACGGCCGATGTCGGGGATGCAATGGGTGGGGCCATGCCTGTTCAGAGGACTCCGCTGCCGAGAGCGGCGGTGACGTGGACGAAGAAGTCCACTTGCCGGAGCGGCCGGGACTCTGACTGGCGGCGAAAGCATTCTCAATCGCGAGAAGGATGAGTGGGTCACGAAATAATGTGAATCGAATGCACATCGAGCACAGGCGGACACGGAAGAGGGTCACTTCTCCAACATGGTCATTGAGTCGGAATGGATGAGTATCCGATGGATTTCAGAGGAGGATGAAAGTTCAGAGAGGATAGTGTAAATCGAGGAAGTGTTGAATGTGATTGAAGATACTCTAAAGACGAAAATATTTGGGATTCTCAAAAGCAGAAGGGCACGTATGAAACGATGTAGGAGTATCACAGAATTAATGAAGTATTCAATAATATAAGAATTATTACATCTACATCTACTCAATACCCCGCAAGCCGCCGCAAGGGCGTGTGGCTGGAGGTGTTAGGGCACCACCCGTAATTAAGAAAAAAACCGCATTCAGGAGCCACAAATTTGTAGTCCACAAACCAAACATGGTATACATTCGTGCAAGAACCCTTTCGCCCCACACACATTCAAACACACAAACTACCAACAAACATACACATGCACCTACATTTAAACCTAATATCTTTGCGATTTTAAATTTTATTCCTACTTGTAAATTAAATGTTTTTATTATTTATAAAGGGACTTTGGTTTCTTACTATTATAATGCCTGATTGTTCGGGGAAAATGAGTATTTGAAGCTATCTGTATTGGAATCTATCTCCCTTATTTTACCTTTATGGTCTGATCTATCTAAGTAGTGTGGGGCCATTATTATTCCTTTAGTGTCATCGTTAAACTCGTTGGTTCTGAATCTTTCCAAAAGTCTATGTCTCGCTTGTTCTCTTCGTATTTCAAGGGGCTTCCAGTCTAAAACCCCTAAGAGACCTGTTACACTTGTGTTCTTGTCATATATATTTTTCACGAATCTGGCGGATTTTCTCTGGACTTTATCTACTTTTTGCCAGATTTTCTCCCAAGGATCCCAAATACTTGCGAAATATTCCAAATGTGGTCTAACTAGAGCAAAATAACACCTCTCATTAACTTTCTCATTATATTTCCCCACCATCCGTTTAATGAAGCCCAGTTTCTTTAAAGCGGATCCGCATATTGTCCTGATGTGTGCTCCCCAAGAAAGTCGCGGTGTTAGAACTACCCCCAAATATTTATCTTGTTTGGCTGTGGTTAGCACTAAACTCTCTATTTCATAGTATATGTCTTGTTCGCCAACTCTTTGTTCCAACATTTCAAAACTGCGCATTTGTCTATGTTAGGTATTAATCCCAATTTCTTGCACCAATCCGAGATTGTGTCTAAGTCTCTAGAGTATAGATAATTCAATTAATAAATAAAAAAGGGGATATTAAAACGGAGAAAAACCTTCAAATATCTCAAGGGTATGTTAGTGAATTTAGGCTGGGTGTCTATGGACGTATATAGCATTAGGTATATATGTATATGCGCGATTAGAACTAAGTTACTATATATATTTAAGTAGCATTTAATTTTAGGTTCTAATATTTAGGTCTGAATTTCTACTTTGTCGAACTCAAAGCAGCTTTGTCGGGTGGAAAAAACGATTGAGTTCTTTGCAATAGCTTTAATCAAGCTGTGAGTCTTTGCATATCTATCAAATATAATAATATGAACCTTATCTTTAATTTCAGATCAAACGACGCATATGCTTCTCCTTTTTTTAGTATTTACTTTCGCAGCCATCATTTAAATACTAAATTTATTAGTATTTCATTAAATGGGAAATTCATCTATATTTACCTGGAAAGCAATCGACGGAGTAAATGCTGATTTTCTTTGTTAAAAATTAATTCTGCCTACTTTATCATAAGTTGGTGATTTGCTTGAAATATGCACATGTTGGTAATACGTAGGATACCGAATTAAATTTCAGACCGGTAGGCAATTTGATTGAGAATGAAGTATGAGTAAATTCCTGCATACTTATTAAGTCGTGTGTTTTTGCCGTAGCTTTTATTTTGATAACTCGCGTAATGATTATCTACATTGCACACCGGAACTCAGAGCTTCTATCTGTAAACATGATGTTTGAACTTTGTTGACGTTCAATTGTTAGTTGGAAGTTCAAATAACATTTATGAAAATTGTACCAATTTGTTTTTAATGCTGCTTTGTGATTACTTAGGGTATGATCAGTTTGGGACTCAGGGAGGGGAGAGGCACGCGTGATGCCTCTGCAGTAATGAGGTCACTGAAAGAGAGGGACGTTGAATTTCAATCGGGATATATTTATTTATTTTTATAGATTTCAAACAGCCGTTCAATGGAGTGATTGGGTAAATTCAATGAATGTAACGTATAAGTCTACATCCAACAGAAAGGTGCATGACATGGGGTTCAAGCACCAGTTGTGATGGATAAGGGATAAGGGAGAGGAAGGAAAAATGGAAAAATACAAATATTAACCTAGTACAAACGTCCAAATATATATACATTCTGACGGAAAGTTTACTTCAAAACTAGTGTTAATTTAACTCAATAAAATAGCTCTTTGGTATACTAAAATGAGGAAATATAAATGAACTACGACCATTTATGCGATAAACCTCCACAACACCAAAACAGGTGATTCAGAACTGTAAAGTAAGGAGCCAAAAGTGGTATAGGTGTATTTGAGACAGGTTATCTTCTATCCCGAATTACTATGGTAGATCTGGTTACCAACGTAGATCCAGGGTGATAGGTTGTTGAACGGAGAGATTTAAAATATCGTTTTTTTCCTCGTACCAATAGAGAACAAAACAGATATGACAGCAACCGCGTAGGATATAATTGGAATTAGCAGTTTATCTATTTTGTCGTTATGCTGCATGTTAATGTCTTATTAAATAGACCATTTTTTAACAAATAAAACAGTTTCTGGGGTATTTTTCAGTCTTACCTGATGATGTTATGCTATAAACCTGGGTCGTGAAAATTAAAAAGTTTATGTGGAAAAGTAAAGTGGTTTGATTTATAAAAACGTCAGCATTTTTAACAGTTCTTCATTATGTTTTGAATGTATTTATTCTGTTATTGAATATTGTTGTATGTAAGTACTTTGTTTCTTGTAATTAACATTTTTAGAGTTCATCTACATCTACATAATACCCCGCAAACACCCCCCACCACACGCAAGGGCGTGTGGTGGGGGGTGTTAGTTGACCACCCGTATTGTGTAGATAAATAAGAGTGTGCACTTGATTGGCATGGCAACTAGACTGATCAAATTGGAATTGATCCTACCACCCTCCTAGCTCTCCATGCCAAAATAATTGCTCAGTGTGCCTCTTTGGGCACGCGTGCCACAGGTTCGCCACCTCTGGCTTATATGATAAGACGGCACCCAAGTCGGAGGGAAATGTGATGCAAGAGGAAAAGTAAGATGATGGCGCAAAATGGAAAGAAAGGCAAGCCGTGGGGCGATCCGCCATGCTCCCCCACCCCACGCGATATCTTCCGTCCACTCCCGCGACTCCCTCTCCCCTCCTCGTTCTACCCGCGCCCTCCCAAAAAGACATGTCGCCCTCCCAACCCCCGCTTGGCCTCTCTCTTCCTTGCGAAGAGGGATGGACGTGAAGGGGCGGCGTTTGCAGGGTTTCGGCGATGGAGGTGTCGTGGAAGGATTGGGAAGGAAGAGGTGAGGGGAGGGGAACGGACTGTAGGTAACCTTTAGACATTCTGGAGTAGGGACTAAACGACATGGGGGCGGAGGGTCCCATGCATGATGACAGTGGAGGCGGGGCACCCAAGTCCAGTCGGTGCGGTGGAATGGAGGGGGGCTTGACGAGGCCTGCGGCGGAGGAACAGGGCAGTCGTACCTCCGCGGAGGGACAATATATATATATATATAAACCATAAACACAGTAATCAACCCGAAGGTCGGTTTAGTAGGTGATGGTAGAGCTCACCCATGTACCAAGCCCGACGGCGTGCGAATACTCACACATCAGGGTAGGGGGGCCAGTTCCTTTCCCTGTGCCGGTTATGGTTTCCCAGGAAGATCTGGTACCCGAAAAATCAACTAGCTTGGGTGGAGCTGCAGGTGCCCAAAGTGCCTTGCCCGGGAATCGAACCCGGGACCCTCTGGTCATCAGTCCAACGCTCTACCCGCTAGACCACCGCGACCCGATATATATATATATACATATATTCATAGGAATTGGATATTATTGCGTAGCATTCTGTATAATTTTATTCGAGAAGTTTGAATTTTCGCATGAAATAATCCCGTCCGTTGTTAAGCGAGGAAACAAGAATTCTAGTACATAACGGTCAGTTCGGGATTCAACTTCATCTGCATCAGCAAAATTTCGCAAAAGCCCAATTCCTTATGAGCTTGTGGCGGAGTGTGTACTACATCTACATCATGAGCATGAAGTATGAGAAATTACTACAGAACACAATTCCGACTTGTTAATCAATTTTTAACCACTTGTGGTATTGAAGAGTAATGCATATGGAACCACCATCATATCTAGTAAAATCATGCTACCAGAGTGATATGGTAACTATCGTATTTATCCTCGACGTCGCTAGTAAATACTGAGTGGACAACGGCAAAACCAGCTCAAATTGTAACCTCAGGTATCTCTTATAGCCAACCAAACAAAAGAAAAAAGGAAAAAATAAGCACGCCTATTTAGTGGGCGGTGGCCTAACACCCCCTGCCACACATCCCTACGGCGGCTTTCGGGGTCCTATGTAGATGCAGATATACAAGTAGATATACAGAGAATGAAACATAGTGTACACACACAGATGCATACATGTATTAACATAAATGTATGCATCTGTGGTCCTACATAAACTAGATATAGAAGAAACACACATCTACACACATTAAGGGTTGTAGGAAAACTTAATGAAAAAGGAATGAGAGGTGTTACGAAGGTTTTGTTAGGTCACGTTTGAAATACTCCGTAAATATATGGGAAATATGTGAGTACATTTATTTAGGAATCGGAAAACACTTAGATAAAGTCATGTGAGTTTTTTTTATTGCTGCGAGTACATAGATGTCTACGGAGCGTTTCATTTTGTCTACATCTGTATCTGCACAATACCCTGCAAACCGCTGCAAGGGCGTGATGCAGGGGGTGATAGTTGCACACACAATCCCAATAATGACAGCTCTACACAAATATTAATGCTCGCTTGAAATATCACTTTGATTTTGTATATTTACACAAGTATATGTAGGTTCAATTGACTGAGTAAATTTGAAGCAGGTTATTCATCTGAGGATGCTACATCTACATAATACCCCGCAAGCCGCCGCAAGGGCGTGTGGCGGGGGGTGTTAGGTCACCACCCAAAAAAAGGAAAAAAGAAAAACCGCATTCAAAACTAGCACATACATGCAAACCCAAATCCAGAGTAGTGCATACATTCATGGAAACATCCTATCATTTTACACGCATGCAAATACACACCTGCCTCCCTTCATTCCACAAAGATGCAAGTACATATGCTTCATTATAACGAATAATTGTACCTTAGGATGCAGCAAGAAATTTATCCAAGAACGTGCAAGGTAGATTTTAGTAAGTAGCAAAAGCTAAAAGACTAAAGCTGAATCTAAGGACATATTACCGACTTACTATGGTAGATCAGATCACCAACGTAAATTCAGGGAGATAAAAAGGACAATACAAAGATTTAAAATGTCATTTTTTCCTTGAAACATTAGAGAGCAAAATAGATATGACCGCGGGCGCGAAGAAGGTAATCAGTATTGGTATTGTGTACATATTTTGATATCCTGTATTTTATTAAAATTAACCCTTATTTTTAGCAATTATACCGTATAATTAGGATGTACGAATAGAATGTAGAATATAATTTGAATACTGTTGGATTTAAGTACCTTCTTTCACGTAATTGACTTCCTTCCAGTGCATTATCAAACTAATATTTGTGTAGAGGTGTAATGATTAAGAGTCTGCATGCATGGATGGTGACTTAACACCTCCCGCCACACGCCCTTGCGACAGCTTGCAAGACATTATGTGAATGTAGATATAAATGGACCGATGCTAATACTCGTTCTTCCCTCGATGATACACAATCATAACAAAATTGAAGCCACAACCCGAAAAAATTCATTTCACTAGAAAGTTAGGACTTGATCCATTGGTCTAGTAAGCATTTTAAATATAAGACTATTTTTGCACGAGTTTTGTATTAGCTAACATGCTCTTAAGTCTATCCATTAAGTAATAGTTCTACATGCATGGCTGGTGCCTTAACACCCTCTGCCACAGTCCTTTCCTTACTCACTCGCGCCTTGTCGGTGGTTTACAGAATATCGCTTAGATGTGTAGAGTGGCGAGCATTTAACTGAACACAATAAATATAGTTTGTCCATTTTGGGATGTACGGGAGTGTGGACAGCTGTAACGTGACAAAACCAAGGAGTGAATAATGGTAGGGCAACCCCAGTAGGAAGGCAGGCAGGTTATGAGAGCAAATCAAACCGTGGCGTAAGATGTCAGCAATGGAAGCAAGGCATAAGTGGGTGTCTCCTCGGTCAAAGAGGGGGGGAGGGGAAGCGTGGTCCCCCCCACTCCTCCCCAGTTGACGGGGCGACCCGTGCGCAGGCTCCTCGGCCACCCCTTCCCCGCCTTCCTGAATGGAGTAGGGGGAAGGAGGAGGGATGGGAGGGTGGGGGAGGGGGAGTATTGGATACTCACAAGGGGGCGGGGTCGTGGCATTGTGGGGGAGAGGGGGTCAACGGGGAAGGGGGACGGAAAGACGTTTTTGCGTGCGAGTTGTGTGCGTGCGTGCGTGTGTGTGTGTGTGTTTGTCCGCGGGCATTGGAGGTGTGTGGAGGCGGTGAGGGAGTTTTTCGGCGCTGCCTCCGCGCTCCCTGGGGTCGAGAGGAGGGGTGGACGGGTAGGAGGGGAGGAGGAGCCGGTTTGGGTCCACTCGTGGACCGATGGGGCACACATTTCTCCCCCGGGTGTCGTCCAAGGCGGAGGTGTGAGTTTGACAACGGTCCGGGAGCCCGTGCTGAGAGGTTCGCCTGAGAACGCATCCCGACGACTCGCCTGGTCGCCGGTAATAACCCCCCAAACGCCCCACTCGCTTCGACCCTCGCCGTTGGACGTTGTCTCCGTGTCGGGAGGACGACGGCGCCGAGGAGAACTCTTTTCGGCGGGTTCGTCGTCGTCTCTTGCGGGGAGGCGGTCCCATCCCATCCCCGCCGCCCTTCTCAACGCCCAGTGGCGGACGCGCCTTCTTCCAGATTTCTCTGAGCCCTGTAGGATGGGCACGGGTGAGTTTGTGTTTTTCTTTCCATTTCGCACTCCGCTTTTCTCGTGTCAACAATCCCGCACCGCGGCTTGCCGTCGCACAGATTCAGAAAACGTTTGGTGCACGCGGTGCGCGAAGGCAGCACGGCAAGACAAGCGGGCGAGAATGCGTTAGCGGTGTTCCCTGTCGCCGATCACCGAGAGACTTGCATGGTTACCTTCGAGTGATCTCCTTTTCGTCGGGACCCTAAATGGATTTGCTGGTCACACGATAGTAGTAGATGCCGATCGCCTGGCTTTCTCATTTGTAGCGTTCGGATTATTGTTACATATCGTATCTAGATTACTATTTCATCTAAATCTACACAATGCCCCTCAAGCCGTCGCAAGGGAATGTGGCGGGGGTTGTTAGTTCATCATCCGTAGAAGAGAATAAACAAGCATGCAAAGCCAACGAACCCATGCAAATCTACACTCACAGAGGCGAATTCGATATTCATGCGAAAACCTTTTTAACTGACACGCATGCAAATACTATCAACTAACATAAACATACACCTACGAATATACCTTATGTCCACGCAACATTTGATCTTGCCCTGACTTGTAAAATAAATGTCATTAATATTTCTATAGTGACTTTGGTTTCTTACTGTTATGATTCATAATTTTCCGTGGAAGGAGTGAGTATTTTCGTCCATTTGTACTGCATCAATCTCCCTTATCCATTTTATATTTGTGGTTTGATCTACCTAAAGAATGTGGGGCCATGATTATTCCTTTTGTGTCATTAAGCTCATTTGCTCTGCACCTTACTAAAAGTCTCAGTCTGGCTTGTTCTCTTCGCATCTCAAGTGGCTTCCAGCCTAATTCCCCTAAAATACCTCACACATTCGTCTTCTTATTGCAATAATTTTTGACGAATTTGCCGGATTTTCTCTGTACTTTATCTAAGTAACTAATCTGAAGACCAAAAGTGCTGTTTTCAGACTCAGACTAAATAAATAAATTCTTTTTGTCAAACACCCTCCCAAGGATCCCATTTAGTACTTGGTGGGAAATCACTCACGTACCTAAGTTTGTATTTCAGATTAAATGTCTGAAATTTGTTGGAAGCATGCCTTTTTCATTTTGCCGAAAATGTGTTATTTACCCGTTGTACGGCGGTAGGAGAGATTATGAAAATAAGTTTTTGCAACGTGTTTTGGTAGCATTATTGGTGAGGAATCACCACATAACACGTCAAAAATTTGTTGGAATGAAGGGCGACATGTAAATGTAGATTTAATGTTATATTTTTCTCAAGGATACGACACCATTTTCTTAAATTGTGGTGACTTAGTGTGTTTATCATCTTTCATTCTTATATATTTTGACAGATGCCTCCTTTAAGTAAAGCCTACTTAAAAATCTCTATTTGCTTCCTCATAATCAACATTTACCTAGAAGCAACCATGGAGGTGTGTGGTGGGGGTTGACAGGTCTTTAGGCATTAGAGTATACGGTAATTATTTGTTTTGGGTTACAATTTACGATGTCCGAGAACCTTGAACTGTTGTTCGCCTGAGAGGTTGGTTCTCTTTACTTCAGTGGGCATTAATGTCTCTTACAGCCAACTACGTAGCTTCCACGTATTCGTCTTGAACACAACATTAAATCGCTGTTCACTCTACCTGTAGTTTTTCTAATTTTGAATCCAAGGTCTCTCTTTAACTCTTACGAGATAAAAATGGTGTATTTTCAATTGCATTTCACACACATTTTATTTCCTGTAGATGTTGGTTTCTGTTTCAACTTCCCTCGAAATGGGAGCATGAAATATCGTATGCCCGAGGCACCTCCGATTTCTTAGGCTTTGTTTCTTCTTTGAACCTTCATTCTGTCTCTTACTCAGTCAGCAAGACATGTATTGTAAAGGAATTATTATGACGCTAAATGATATCGGCATATTCGACTACCGTGATAAAAAAAGAGAGACAGACATTGTCACAGACAGATTCAAGTATTCATTTTTCCCTCGCACGATACACAATCATAACAACATGATTGCGATTGCTTCAAATCGTTGCATGATTGCGATTGGATATGCATGGCTGATGACCTAACATCCTCCGTCACACGAACTTGTGGGTTGCTGTGTAAGTGTAGCTGAATAAAATCCAACCCAAGCTCCCGAACTTTACCATTTTAAAATCAAACTTTAAAAATTCAATTAAGCACACCAAATATTGCATGATGTATGTAGGGATGTGTGTGTATGTTCGTTGTGTATATAATGAATGTATGAACTAATGTAATGAATTCATGTACCAAATAATTATTTGTGCATGTCGTATAGCTGTGCTGATACCCTTCGCCACACACGACTGAGCCGGATTGCGGGGTTTTGTATAGACGTAGATGTAGAAAGTGGATTCATGTAGTTCGTGTTTTAATTTCTCTAAAAGCCCATTATAGTTTCACTGATTGAGTGGATATATTTTAAGCTTTTCCTCATTAACTTTTGCGATACTAGTTCCTATTTCTGCTAACCTACAATCCCATTTATCTCTAATATTATGGCTCGCAATTTTGAAGCAATTTAGAAGTATTAGCGGTACGACCTGTCTTGGTAAGGTGGATGTCTGTCGTAGAAGTGGTTACGGTTCATTTTTGTTTATAAATATGATTTTTTGACAACAGGGTATACATACTACTGCTATTCTTGTAGCTTTATGTATACTATATTTATTTAATATTTTTAATATAACTTTGGGATATCGTCCAATATATTGTCACTACCTTGTAATTAATATCTTCCTAAACTATAGGACAAATGCACTGAATGGTTGAGGCCTTAACTTTGTAGAAATCCATGTTTAACTTAAGAAATTAAATATCATCTTTGCTTTCTACAGAAAGGACAAATCATAAATTTAAAATCATAATTTTATAGGACAAATCATAAATTAATGTTATATAAAACTTTTAATTATATTTCATATAACGGGTTTCACATATACTTACACTAATTTTTGTATTCTGGCTAGTAATGAGTGTGTTGCAATTACCCTGTACCATTTTCATTCAAATTATAATCAGGCATGGGCTGCTTGGATCTGACTGGGTTTATTTTTTAACTACATTTCATTGATTCAGATATATTTTTATCGTCTCACATAACTGCATTTTGCATTTATTCTTGGAATATAATCTCCACGCTCGGTCACAGATTTATGGATTTTATTTTATACTCGAGGGTCCTTTTATATGAGTGTTGATTGGCATATGTGGTGTGAGTTGGGATGCATTTGTAAGTTTTACATGTGTTTTCTGTTTTACTCAACACCTCCCGCCACACGCCCTTGCGGCGGCTTGCGGGATATTGTGTAGATGTACATACTCTGAAAAAGGCATGCAATTTTTGATCGGCTTTTGATGTTTTATTCTTTCTTTTCAATTGCTTAAATAATGATAATCGTCAGCTAAGACTTTTTATTACAGTAGAGTAGTAAATTATCATAATAGAATTCTTCGTTGATATTAATTACATAAAATATGCGTGGCCCACTTACATGGAAGTTACTGAGCCCAATGTATCATATCACGATTGCAATGAATCTCACCTATCAATTTTCAACGAATCATAGTTTTTCTTGCAGCAGAGAAAAGTAATATTTGTGGTTATATTCATTTTTCTGCTTAGAAGTTGTCGTGTGATTGTAACAGGATTCCACAATGTATTTTGTTCGGTTAATATTTTTAGGTTGCGGAATACACTCGAGTGATTCCATGAACGTATGGCAATGCGGATATTTAATCAGTTTAAGTTTTTCTAAGGTCTAATTTCCGATTTTATGAATCTTCTGACTAAATGTTTTGGGTGTTTTTTCAATATCACATTTAAGAGTCGAATTACGGGACATAGTCATAGACTTAGTATGCGGTGTAAGTATGAATTTATTTTTGTAACATATCCTGACAATATTATTTATTAATGCTATGATGACTTTATGGTATGGTAATAATATTAAAATCTCGATGAGATGCTACGAAGATTAGAAAGGTGTAGATTCGTTGGTAGCACGCGAATAACTCGCGCTTTTCATGGTGTGGAATCATCCCCTGCTTCACACTAGCTGGAATGAGCATACGTATTTTACGAATTTCAGGTTGAGCGGAGCAGGTAGAAAGGAAGAATGTAGTGCAATGAGTGCGTCGAAGAGACGACTCTTCACCTTTACTTTTAGCTGACGAATTGAATGGCTTTTACAGCATTAGTAATTTATCCAAGAGACTTTGGATGTGTACAGCTGTAAACAGCATAAAGCTATTGATCTTGACGAGAGATTCAATTATGCTGTTTCCACCCGGTTTTTCAACGCAACGTAATTATTTCTAAACTACCATCGGCTCATCGACCACAAACTCTCTCTCTCTCTTTGAGATATTGAGAGACAGTCGTGAATCACTGCTTCTCGAAACTTGGAAAAATCGTTCCAATTGCTATAGCAATCTCCATTGGCAGCCTGCGTCCCCCATCCCTGTCCCCCTGTCTACCTCCCCGCCTTCCTCACTCATTCCATACTCTATCGCATTCTCTCCCTTTGACACACAAGAGCGATTCTGCACCATTCTTCGCCTTGGTATCAATTATATCAGATACGGAAACGTGGTCGTTTAACATGAGACTACACACATTGATATGCATTCGTCGGGTTTCATAAGGAGTCATTTCGTTCAGTGGCAACTCTCGTTATAGAACAACTCATTTTGTTTGGGTTTGCCTTGAAAATTAGAAGCACACACCCACGCCGGCAATGTTTAGGATTTTTTATAAATCGGTGCCAACTCTATGGCTGACGAGAGATTCAGTTTCTGATTATTGCTTCGTTTTGTGTCCTTAAGAATGTTTTTCAGGATACTTGTACTATTTTCGTTTGAAAACAAGCAAACTTTATCACCCGGTCGACAGAGCCAGTTAATTATTTGCGTGATTTTATAAGCATTGGATTGGAATAAATATAGGATGTTTGCTTCAGGTAGTTTTCCTCACGCTACTCAATATTACAACATAGGGGTGCCTGAATTGGTTAAACATTTTACGTAAGGTTTGTTTACGGGCCCGAATTACGATGTTTTACGAAATTTTGTTGGGGTAATATTTTATAAATACAATTATTAGATAGTATTATATGCTTGCGGGGTTATCGGGGCATTAATGCCATCGGTTATAACATTATTAGTCCGCTGATTATTTGATATATTCTATTGAAAATTATCATTTTGTTGGTAACATTACCAGTTAGCCATGTCGCGCTCCTATGGAAGATATCATGAAAATAAAATTAGAGAGATCAACTCCAGAACTGACAGTTTTAACAAGCCATTTTTCCCTCGAATAATAATGGATCAGAATAACTTGAAACGACCCCTTCAGGGCAAAACCATTATTCTTAGTACGTTGCCATTTTATTGAAAACTAAAATTATTGTTCTTCTTGTCAGAAACATCACTTCCATGTATGGAAAAGTATTTCACTCTTAAATACCGTAGTAAAGGAGGCTTTTCCTGGAATGATTTTACTTTAATTGAACTATGTAACTTTTTCATTGGCAACAGAGTTAATTTTTAACCAGGAAAGAGTTAAACAACAGATGGCTTTAATGTCGCATACCTAGTGTCGGATAATCCCCTACCAAACACTCTAGTGGTGGGGTTGAAGGGCAATATGTAGATGTAAATTACCAACTTGGGGTTACTAGTTATATAAACTGAATGAAAAAAAGTGGCTATATTTTGTATCTACGCCCATTCATCAAAGATTACAGCAAATAGAAAATACAGATTTTTTCTGTGAGTACATTGGGAAATGATTAAGCATAAAAAAATCGCTGATAACGGTTCCTTTCAATATCAAAATAAGAATCGTACATTTTGGGAATTCTGTTACAACTTTTCGAAACTCCTTCATTTTAAAAATTATTATTACGTATTTTAGTAGTTCTTTTGTTTATTTGGGCAGTATTTCCGGTTTCATATATTTTATATGTTGCGATGAGTACGGTGAGAGAGGTGGCTCCGAGTAGACATATTGCGTGACACGTAATTGAGGTATTTGTAATTGTTTTGAATAACTTACTTCTAATGAGCTACGACAAGAAATAGAAAATTTTAAAACCTGATAAACTGACACTCATAGATCATTCAAAATTTTGTTATCTTACGTGAAATGATATTTCATAATTCCAAAACTTATCGCTCACATTGTTACCGATAGATTGTTCTCACAAATGCAGTTCTGTTGTCATAAGAAGTTCAATTTGCCAAATATTATAATTTCATATTCTCATCTCCCGATTGTGGACATAATCAACGCTACCGTACACTAATATTAGTTCATTGGCATACTGTTGTATTATCGTAATGGAAGCCTCGATAAGCACGCTTAGCATGCACATTAGGCAAATGGTAGGTGGAACGCAACTGTATTTAGTCCTGTTAATTGTTCATGGGCGTATATTTTGGATAATATTGTGTGGTAATCCGCTTAACTAGATTCGGAGGTTCTGTTATCTCATCTAATTGCTCCTTCACCCTCTCTGCTCTCCTGCATAATCTTCCGAGGCGTATGTGTTGCTTGTTTTTGCGAATCAATGAAGTTATTGGGCATTTATATTGTTTTATATATTTCCGCTCTTCCTGGTAGTTTTCAATGCTGAGTATCTTTGAGTTTATTATTATTAGTTCATTCCGCCTCGCTTCCTTTGTCTTAAGATGGAGCATATTCATTTCGAAATATAGTGAAATGCGTCCGCTGATTCATTCAGGCGGCTACTTTGGTAGTTTAGCAGCTCTTCCCCTTGCTGGAATGCATCGCGAGTATAATCAGTCAGGTTGTGTCAACGGCATATTTTCCACTACAGCACTAATTCTTTGCTTCTCGATTGGTGCTCATCGTGCGTTCTCATTTCTTCGGAACTCTTTTAAGTCATGCGGCTTTGTCAGCGGCCACGGTTGATCTCAATCTACATAATACCCCGAAAGCCGCCGTAAGGGCGTTTGGCGGGTGGTGTTAGGTCACCAGACATGCATACACAATCCCAACACCTATGATGACACCTCTACCCAAATATTAGTTTGATGATGAGCTGGAGCAAAGATAATCACTAGAAAAGAGGCGCTTACATGCGACAATATTCAAAAGCGGGGTAAGTACATTCAAATGATGCCGTAGAACTTTTAAAAAGATGGGTCTATTAAATTAAAAAAATAACATGCAGAGTATTGACAAAATGTATACACCGTCAATGCTAATTATTTCCTATGTGATTGCGGTCAAATCTATTTTGATATCTTCTTTTGATTGAGAGTCCACGGCGGAGTTCGAAACTTTGTCAATGGTTGCCTTGATTTTCCTGGCGGGTCTTATTTTTATCTTGCAGAAAGTTATGTCGTCATTTTCCCGATTTCCAGGCCGGAATTTTTGCTTGCCCGTCATTCCATCGCTGCTCCCGTGTGCCCTGTGACATCAAAAAGTATTCAATTAGTCAGTTGCTTCTGGGGAAAAGGTTAATCGACCCATTATCATCTCCACTGGCACCTCTGGCACAAGCTTTTGTCGGTATTCGTTGTTAATCTGTGATCGCCTCCCCCTTGGACGCGGTAAACCGTTGATTAAACTGCCGACAGCTTTTGGCATCTTGTCCGGAAAAGACTTTGATTCACACCGCGGTGTGACTTATTGCGTGCTCGGGAGTTGGTGGGCCTTTGACGGTTTCTTCTCCCACCCTCTCTTCCCGCAACATATGGTTTTTCGATGCGTGATTAGAATGAAGATACAGGAGCGAACGGGAGGAGGGAATGCGAATTAGCGCATGGATACCCCTTTTATTGACATATGCGTGTGTTCGTTCCGGAGCGTGAGTGCGTTTGTGTTTTATATAAACCGTAGGTTTGTTTTGCTCCCCTTCGGTTTGTGCTCAGTTGCAACTCTGGCATTCTCATTACCATCTCCACTCAACTGTCCATAAAACTATTTCCACATGAAGTTTACGCACTTACCTATCGTAACACCTAGCAGAATTTACGTGCAGGATGTCAGCGTCGCCTTCCCTTGTTTAACGTGGCTCACTTTCCGTACGGATACAGGAGGAATACAGATATTAGTAATTTAAGTATGCCCTTGCTTTTTTTCACGGGCTTGTTCATTTTCATTCGTGCTCAATGCTTGAGTGAGCACACACATGTGAGCTGTGTTATCTAATCAGAGGGCCGCCCAGCCGCTGGTGGACCACCTGGAAACTAGGAGTGATGGGGTCGAAAAACTTCGATGCGAAGGTATTTAACTTCCTCTTACACTGCACAATATTGTCCAAGAATTCTTAGTATATTTCAGCAGCATCACTTTTACCTTTTTGACAATCCCGAGCTATTAATTATCAAAATATATTTTTCGCTGACTTCTCTCGCCCATTTCTCTACTTTCTTTCCTAGCGCGTTTCCCATAATTTCGTCCTCTTTGGCGGCCTGGGATGTTTGTTTTCCGGTATCAAGATTATTGACAAATGAAGGGAGAGGAACGATTATGCTTGATCAACTTTGCTTAATATCTGTTAGAAAATTTACAGCAGAATACGATATTATTAAAGCTATTTTTATTTCGTTTTTCTAATTTATTACATTTAATGGTTTATGGATTCGTATTGATACAGAAGGCATCCGAGTCAATATTACTTAACACGTCACTATTCCGTCAAAGTTTCTTTCAGGTCTCTTAAATTTTCTCAATATTTTGAACGGCGTGTCTCTTTAGTTTGTCTCGCGAATAATAACTCATTGTGTATTGTAAATACGTATTAAGATTTGGTGCTACCCCGGCGTATTACGTGTAGAAATTCCTCTTTGGTCATCCACCGGGTGACAGACTGCATTCTGGCCGACGTTTTGATGCTCGGATCGGGCATATTCTTTAATGCAAGCGTGAGTTATTTAAAATAAGCCAAGGGTATTTATTTTCAAAAATGATATAATGAAGGTAATGAGTAACTTTCTAGACTTGTGTAACTGATGAAAAATAATTGTATTTTTAGTGTGGTAACTTATTTCAACATGTGTCCGAGAGATCAGGGGTGATTGGAGGAGTGAGAGTCGGAATGGGAAGTGTTACCTAAGTTGCCTAAGATTAAACTTGGAGTGCAAAAAATAGAGGAAATAGAGCAGTTTACCTACAGCGGTAGTTTTTTGGACCAACATTGTCAAAGTAGTAGTGACTTAAGGAGAAGTATTGCACTGGGCAAAGGAACTTTTACAAGGAGAAGGAAAATGACGACAGGGACGTTGAGTAAGGATGTTATGACAAGGCTCGTCAACGTTGGACGGAATGAAGGGAGAAATGAAGTATGGAGAATTGAAGAAGGGTTCATTCTAGTTTTGGACGTCACATTGCGTTTTGTTACAGAGGTATAAGATAAAAATTACTGTTTTCCAGCCTGTATCCATCCGAACCTCACCTTAAACGGTAGAATTTTAATGATAATAATAATTTCATAAACCATTCTGGTCAATTATAATTCTAAAATTAAGAAAAAATATACGTGGGCATGTAATTAAGAATTTTTATTGACTTGGGTTATTTAAAATATGATACATACTATTTTTTATAGTCAGAGCTCGGCAATAATGCTTCACACTCACTAGCTGTTGCCCATAAAGATTAACCTAAAATAAAATTTCTATTAGAATATCCTGATATATTATACAACTTCTATTTCCTCGTGTCCTGTAGTTGATTTTATTGATATATTTAAAGTGTTTACTTTCCCCTACAATATGTTTGGAATTTTTCTCCTTAAAAATAGTTTCTATAACGCAATATAGTGTCGAATCCATCATATTGTCAAATTCTAGCATTATAATTTGATCAAATTGCTGCATAGCGTGCCATTTGCAAAACGGTGCGTTTTAGTGAAGTCCCTCTCCTACGGGCTTAATCACTGCAATAGGACCACTATGAAAGTCTTTCGGGCACTGGTTAGTTCAAATCTGTGCACACGAGGTGTAGCGAAGGAGGCGCCTGAATCCCCGCAGCCCGCACCGATTCGCGGATATCGGGATCGGAGATGTTAACGCCCGTGTGTACTCGCGTTCGTCGCCGTCGTCCGCCAATGGGGGCGGGCGGGAGGGGAATCATATCCCAAATTGGTTCGACAAGCCAAGGAAGGGGGTCGGTCACGGGGGTGTGATGGGAGGAGATGGGGGGGTGGGGTTGCAGGTTGCAGAGCCGGGGTCACGGAGGGAGGGGTTGGTGGGTGGGCCGAGGGTTTTGGGAACTTTTGGGATTTACGCGCGCTGGGAGGGGTTCCCGAGTCAGTGGGTGGAGGGGGTTGTAGTATTAGCTACAGCGGAGGAGAGAAAGGGGCGGAGAGGGGTTGGAGATGGAAGAGAGGGCATAGGGGCGAAGGAGGCGAGAGGAGGAAGGCGGGGGAGGAAGGGTTTTTGAGGTCACGGTCCAACTACAGGGAGTTAATCAACGAGGGGGGACCCTGGTCAATATCGATTATCTCTTTAACGCTCGTCAGTAAGCGATCAAGCGGGAAGAGAGACAGCTGACGCACCATGTCCGTCTCGCCCCGCACACTTCTCTCTCTTGCACTTGATCGCCTCTCGGACTCTTCCCCTCTCGCTCACACACGCGGGCACCCCCCCCCCCCATCATCGCTTCCCTCCACACCCCATCCCCGGTCCTCGCACCTTGTGTATTTATGTGTGAACGCGTGTAAAACCGAGAGTAGTTTGGTTGAGGGCGACGCCGCGTGGGGTTGAGGGCGAATGTACGAGAAAGTTCTTTCCCACTTTCCGAGTACTTCCAGACACCGCGCTCTGAAGCATCAACGAATTATTCTCTCCTGATATTCGCCATAGGGAATAAAGGGAAGTGGCTAACTGATCCAATCGCGAATAATAATAATAATGGTTTGGGAAAGCAGACCGGTTCGTTGGATGTGGGGTGGCATTAACTTTATATCCATTTTTAACAAAAGCTCTTTTTGGCGCAACACCGTTTCAACATAACATTTCGCACTTGAAGAAGGCAAGATTTCTATTGTCGAGTTTTAGCGTAAATGTATACCAGGTATTTTTTTGCCAATCTTCGTAATTTACGCATTCCTTCTTACTGCCGAGTGTTATCGGAGAATATTGTTTTTACATGGATAATTTATGCGGCCTTTCAGAGCCAACGCTTAACTGACCACTGCTATATCTCGCCGAGAATTTATTACACATTTCCGTTAACTATCAAGTACAAATGTAAAAATGTTTTGGAAATCTTTCTAGGAACACCATAAACACTGTTTTAGAGACCTGTACATCCGAATCTCTTATTGGAGAAGCATTTGTCAATAAGAAAATCTCAGCTACTGAGAACACACTTTAGCTTCTGAGTGTTAATATTCTTAAAACGTAATATTTAAGTTACATGTAGGAAGACAGTCCCGAGGAATCAATTAAATTAATTCAAGAATGTGTTTAAGTTTAAATATACAAGGAACGTATCTACGGTCGCGAATCAATGCAAACAAAAAATACCGGGACCGTAAACCGGTTTACGGCCCCGGTATTTTTTGTTTACATTGTTTTAAGTGCTAAATATACCGCGTAAAATTTTAAGCAATCCATTTATCTTTGCCATATTAATAAGTGGAACTTAAGTGTGTTCTTCAAGAAACTGCGGGAGATGCCGCAACAGTAACTTTTAACTGAGTCATCCGCTAACATGCATTTCAATGCAATAATTTCAGAGTGTAAAAATCATTCACCTTGACCGGGATTCTAACCCGGATCCCTCGATATCCGGCCGAGTGCTTTAGCCTGTGTTCTTATGTAAGGAATTATGTTGCAAGAGTGAAGTTAATTTCTCCGAGTGATACGCTAACCCATAGTTGTCATGTAATTTTTTTTCTTCTAATTTATTTTCATTGTTAATTACTTCTTTTGAATTTCCTTTATGATTCTTTCTTAATTACGGTACTAAGACTAGGTGGTGTTCTTGGAGTTTAAGTGCAATAGATCTATATTTTAAATCATGCACCAAGTTGCCTCCATTGTGTGCCTCAATCATTTAATGGAAGTTCAAAGCAAAGGGAGCTTCATCTACATCTGTCTACCAAATTCCCCGTTAGCCGCGGGAGGGGGAAGTGGCGGAGGGGGTCAGGTCGTCGTTTCAAGGGAAGGAAGATTTAGAGCAAAATTGCTTCATAGAATTGGCCTACTATGGAATTTAAATGTAAACATCATTGAAGTAGAGGGTCGGTAAACGTAAATAAATTTGCCTCCGTCCTACGGTAAAAAAAGGCAATTTCATTTATAATATAACTTTGGTAATTCATTAGAGAAACATTATTAGCGCTACCTCTCAAACACATTTCTACCCTTACATTCAAGCAAGTACATTAAAATGTGCATACCTATGTGGCACCTGCTCCGAACCCTCACGGAGTCTGCTTATCCTCCACCCTCCCACCCACCCTCCCGCCCTCACTCCCCCGCGTCCCGAGGGGCGGGCGGTGGACAGGGGCCGTTTGTCGTGGCGGGACCTGCATTGGTGCGGGAGCTCGTTGATTGTTGCTGGTATGGAGAGAGGGAGGGGTGCGACCAGGGTTATATGTAGATCCGAAATGGGAGGAGGAGGTGGCATCACTTCAGGGGGATGATTAGCGGAGAGGAGGGTGGCGCATTCCACGCATTCGAGTTCCGTGGCCACCCGTACTTTTAAATGGGCTGAAAATGTACAGATTAGCAACGGTTTAGTTTTTAAAAGGGCACCCGGATCGCGACGACACCACGGCGAGTTGCCCTTTTCCATTCATCTCTGCCGGCTACTTGATCGACAAACCGTTGGACGGCGCACGCAAGTTAAAGAAATTCCTTCCACTTGACTTCCAAATGACTTCCTTCCAAAGAAAAAAGCTCTTTATTACTTCCTTCTTAGGCTGTGATGTCTTTGCAGCTATGGTGAGCCAAATTGAAAGAGCCTGCGAAAAACGTCACGGCACTTACTATAGCGGAGTAGCCCGTTGGTGCACACTGAAATTCACGGTGTAGGAGTGCGAGATCTGTAAATTAAGTAACGAAACCGATTTAAAACATTTTTTTTAATTCAAATAGAATTACAACTTTATATTGTCACCCTCAAAATAACTTCCTTTTGAAGCCACTCGGCGCTCGAGGCGGTTCCTCCACTCCTCATAGCAGTGCTGGAACCACCTGGAATACTGGAATGGCTTTCAGCTGGTCGGTCACAGCCGTTTGAATGTTTTCGATTGCCCCAAAATGAGTTCCCTTAAGGTGATTTTTCAACTTCGGGAAGATAAAAAACTTTCAAGGACTCAAGTCTGGCGAATAAGGAGACTGAGGAACCATAGGAATGTTTTTACTGGCCAAAAACTCGTTTATTGAATTTGATGTGTGACAAGGAACATTATCGTGGTACAACACACAGTTGTTCTTGATGTATGGTCTATCACGAATGACCATTTTTCAAAGTTTTTCAAAAACCTCCAGGTAAGAGTGTTGATTGACCGTTTTTCCTTGAGGTAGAAACGCACTAGAGAGATCCCGGATTCTGTCGAAATTTTCATCGGTTTTTGAAGATGGAGGCCTTTCGCTTCGTGTTTCATCTTCAATCGACTCTCTCTTTCTTCTGAAAAAGACCTCAAATCACCTAAAAATCTGGGCTGTTGACAAAACACTATCTCCGTAGACCTGCCGAATTTTAGCAAGAGTTTCCGTCGCACTGTGCCCAAGTCTGAAGCAAAACCTGATAGCACACCGTTGCTCGAAATAGATGTCCTTCATTTTTAGAACACAATAGAAAAACCTGTTTCACAAAAAACGCTACGGAGAACCAAATGACTCGAGCGAGCTGAAACCCGTACTGTAGGCGGATTACATGTTCCTTTGCCGCTCCTCGAAGCCCAGCGCCTCCAGTGTTGCCAGATCGAACGCTACGTTTTCAGTCTGACTACTAAACTTACAGAACTCCTCGTACATCTCGGTAGGTGAACTGGGCCAGTATCCGGGTTTTAATTTTGGTACGGGCGAATGATTGCTGTCCTGCAAAGTTTCTCATTTCAATTGTCTGGTGAATGTTCGAAGTCATTAAAATGTCAAAACCGCTGATTAACTTATCCTTTCAAAGAAAGTGTTTCCGCTCACTTCCTAAACATTTTCACCGTATTTATATCTCTAAAAGTAGTTTTCACTCAGTATTACCACCATGATCGTTTGGAGGGCTTTATAGAATCAAAACGAAAAAACTAATATGGATGAACCTAGATGGGATTGGTCTCCGTGGAACATATTCGGTCCTTTTGTTGCTAACGGCTGGCGACCCAACAGTCTCTGCCACACACCTCCTGGACGATTGGCGAAGATTTAGATAAACTGTAATTCTTTGCTTTCTCCTCGATGCATAGCACGGTGTCATCCTTATTATCAATCTTAAATTACCATTAATACCACTAATTTTCAGGATCCCTATAATTTGGAGAAACAGGAACACTTTTGGAAAGTTTTCTCGACAAACTCGTTCTCAAATCCAAACGGCGGCTTACACGCAAGACCATGAAAATAAGGAACAAGTCAAAAGAGAGTGTAACATCAACCTCAGACAAAATTTGATCAGAACTCATCTACATCTACATAACACCCCACAAGCCACCGTGGGGGGGGGGCGTGACGGGGGGTGTTAGGTCACCACCCGTAAAAGAGAATAAAACCACATGCAAAACCAAATCATATTACCTCTACACAATTATTAGTTTGATCATGAACTCGATAAATGTTCATAACACGAAAGAAAGTACTTACATGCAAAAATATTCACTAACATGATACGTGTATTAAAATAATGTATTAGAACAGTTAAAAGATAACCAGGATATCGAAATATACTACCAACTACTACCATACTACATGTACGCTACCAATTCTAATTATCTCCTACACGATTGTTGTCATATCTATTTTGATATTTAATGGTACGAGGAAGAAACGACATTTTAAATCTATTCGGTCTACAATAAATCTCCCCGATTTCACGTTGGTGATCTCATATATCATAGTAAGTCTTGTCCTGTAATGTCTTTAACAGCCTCAGATAAGTAACTCTCCTAAAGGTATGCTCTTTCGAAGATTTCTCAATGTCAACCGATTCGGTGGCATAATGTATAGTAACTTCATTTGTCTGCATAGCCACTTGTTCGTAAAACGCAGTCGTGGACCATGAGTCTTGTCGCGATCACAATTATCCTAAATGTAGTGCAACCTTGGTCTCTGTAATAATAATAATAATTTGGCCCATGCGATTACAATCAGAGAATTTATCATTTCATTTTTTTGGGGGTACCTTATTTTTAAACCCGGCATATAATTTCGTTATTTTTTCACAAAATACAAAATATGAGTTAAATGCCCTTCCTTTCCGTCATTTTCCCCGTTCCCACTTTATCTTTTGTTGATAAATATGTCCAATATTTTCCTAATTGGTTCCTCGTGTAGATATCTCCAAGTATTTCCCAATTTGTTGGATGTTCTGCAATTATCCAAGGATAGCTTCCAGTTCGCGCCTTTCCTCGGCATAAATTAGGCAATGAAGGGCTTTGCGGGACACTATTCCTTCTATTTAACCGAGTTGTCAGATCTATTGGAGTGGTTCCTTTAGGAATGATAATAACTACCTCAGGGGGAAAGACTAGGAGAAAAACACACCTGCCTCTGTGACTTTCAGAAAGTCTTCTCTCTGCTCGTTCTCTTTGCGTTTGGAGGAACTCTATCAAGTTTTTCAAATGGCACCTTAGCTCACACATTCTTTTCCTAAATACTTTTGAAGCATACATCTGATGAACTTAATTCCTCAATCATGACATGCTTTGATAGATCGCAAATATAATCTTAGTCCCATATTAGGCTGGAGGAAGAAGTATTTGCCTATTTAGGATTATTTAATTTGATTGCATCTTTGTGGGTCTTATGCGTTGAGCAAAAGGCTTGTACTTTCCCGCTTGAATCAAAAGTAAGGAATGAACGCTAGTTATTTAATAAATTATGAGCTTGTTCCTGACTTAATAATTCCTTCATTTGAGCAGTTCTCAAAAAAGCTCTATATTCACCCTCCCTTCGTTACATCTCAAGGGAAACGGCGGAGACGGTATAGGTGACCCTCCACTCTTTCTCAAACCATTTCTGCTCGGGGAAAAAGTTCAAATTGTCCGGTAAACTTGTCAATAACGTGCATAATAAACGCTTCACTTCTCTTGTAAATCACAGAACTATGTTTTTATTATACTCAGCTTCATTTAGAGAGATGTCAAGGTTATAAACCATTATATTTCGCTAAACTAATAACATTTTTCAAAATCGGAGAATGTTTGTTATTACGTGAGCGGCGCAAGTGCTCACTCGTAGGCAACGTTTTCGGAGACCACGAATCGCATACGTATTTTGATTCGTTAGCGCTGAATTTTGCGAGGGGCTGATGTTACTTCCAGTTGACAGATTGGCCTCACCAGGGGAGGCGATCTACGATAAAGGCATTTTCGCCTGATCCGACGAAAGCGCGTTGCGACTTGTGCGCCTTTGTTTACTTTCATGTGTCCGGCACGCACGATAACTTTTCGTCGCATCGTTTGAGCGTGCGACCTTTTGCAATCGACCCAAGCTCTTGTTGTCATTGTTCACGTCCACTGAAACCAATACCTCGGTGGCAACGTAGCAAAATCGCGTTCACAGCACTGACTGCCTCGTTTGCTTTCGTTTCCCTGTCCTTTAGCATCAGCCAATTAGGGTTTGATAATATTTTTTTCCTTTTGACCCTTCGTCCGCATTATCCCACTTATTTTTTCGTGTGATGGCATGCTAGACCATTATAACGGAGCATAATTGCGTTAATTTAGTATCGTTTTCATCAATGAATGTGTTTTTTCCCCTCGACCTCAGTCCGACAGCACGTATGATCATAAAATTGGTCATCACTTCTCTTTCCCATGCACTCTAGGGTTAGCCATCGTATGGAGGAAGGTTCTGCAGAGTAGTCCAGGGTCTATATCCGACTCCAGTCTGCTCAATATGCAGGAGGAACAATGTAACTACCTCTCCGGCATATGTGATGGGGTATCTTAACCTAACATTGAAAGATATTATCTTCTGATGAAGATTCATGCGAACTTGCGGAACGGGATATTAGTAAGGCAAAAGTTATGCAACGATATGTTTTATGAGGTGGTCAACATTTGTACAACTTGCTAGACGTTTTATGTGTATTAACGTACGTGGATCAACTGAAGGGTAATGGAAGGTAACAGGGCATACTTTGCAAATGTAACAATCCTCAAATCAATGTTACTATCAAGGAACACAAAAATGAAGATCTATAAAACGCTTATTAGACCCGTGGTAACTTGTGGAGCTGAAACATGGACATTAACAAGTCAGGATGAGGAAACAAGAAAAATGTTAAGGAGAATCTATGGCCCAATTAGAGAAGAAAAGAGATGGAGAATTAGAATGAACATGGAGATAAATGAATTACTAGAAGGGAAGGTTAGATTTGCCAAGATAACATAGTTAGATTTGCCAAGTCACTGCGGCTGGCGTGGTTGGGGCATGTAGAAAAGATGGAAAATGACAGAATGCCCAAACTGATACTTAATAGCAAGATGGAAGGAGTCAGAAGAAGAGGTAGACCAAGGAAGAGATGGCTACAGGATGCGGAGGATGACTTGAAGGCAATGGGAGTTACAAGACGGAAGGAAAAAGCAAGAACAAGAACTGAATGGAGGCATATCATAGTGGAAGCCTAGGCCCACATCGGGCTGTAGAGCTGCAGATGATGAATGTACTTGTAGTCAGGACGGCTGACAAAATACAGTGGTCTGCAAGTGTGGTTGAGGGAGGAGGAAGAGACGGCTTTGGGGCTTTCATTGAGAGTAGTTGGGGAGAGGGTCGAGGCCTAATCGTTGGGATTGGGCGATTCGAGGGTGCCGTGTAGACGGGGTGGGGACGCGATTCAATAATCCATGTCCTGCAGATGATCTTTCGAAAGTCTCAAGCTCTCAAATCAATCTCGCTGAAATCATGACATTTTTTGGGAATAAATGTTTATTTTGGGGTGATATGAAATTGTGTCATGAAAGAAAGAAATCCGATTAGAGCAGGAATTAGTTGTCTGCTTTTATTGTATCATTAATAATGTGCCTCGAGAGACACTGTATCCAGTTACTTACCAATTAATATTCAAGGATAGATGAAACCCAATGTATTCGTTTTCTCAATTTAAATTTTTGAATTACACGCACTCGGAAGGTTTGTTATTCTTTAATGGAGTTTCTCTTTTTACATACGGAGTTTGTTTTGAATGTTTTATTCGCAATTTTGGTATTTCAAAATGTCCTCTTGGTCAAAAAACGTTATTTAATGCCTGAATAAAGCTTTTTGGGCATTTTTGTGGGTCCAATTATTAAAAATTTTACACACCTTTGTGGAATTGTCTTTGTGGAATTAAGTTTTGCAGTTATTTTTTTTTGTGATATCATTACTCGAGAATTCGCCCTTATTTTCCAAATACTTCATAGTTTTTGGAAATCCTCTGATGTAAGTATAAATTTCCGTCGTGTCTTTCCCCTGAGTGAAGGTTTTCGGTCACTTCGATGTGAGAGTAATTGAACTGGGCGCAAGTAAGACTTCTCCCATTTTACCTTTTTTGCTTGGGCGCACGCCTATAACATGTGAACTCCGCTCTGAACATGGGAGATAGTTTTGTTTCTCCGGAATATTTTTCCCCACCAGCATGCCTCCACCATTTAACTCGTCTCAGTTTGACGCCCGGGTATCGAATAAAAAAACACGATCGTGTGTGAGAATAAATTCACATCTGTGACAGTTTGAGCGGCGCCTGTTTGGCGGTCGTTCTTATCCCCTGAAAACAAGCGGGGGGAGGGGGGCAATGTAATGAACTCGTCCACTCATAGCTATGTTTAGGAACGAGGAGGAGGGCTGCTAGAATTATTGCGTATTGGAAAAGAAACCGTTCCAGGAGGGTAATGATGAACTAAACGTGGCGGAAAATTGGCCGGTGGTGAATCCGAAAGTATTCATGGCAAGTCATCCAGGAGGCGGCCGTGTAAAATTGCGATCAACAACCGGTCACTTGCGATCGCCTCCGGCCCCCATGTCAAATTACTAATCGCTCGCCAAATTATCGACGAAAAACCCAATTACCCATCGGAAAATAAAAACTTCCCCGTGGCCTCCTCAGGAATGATATGCATATGAAATGAAGTATAAAAGTTCATCCCAGTCGTGGACTGGTCTAATGAATATCCCATGGAAGTTACTTCGTCGCAGTTTTGTCGCAATTTCATTGACTTTCACACAGAACTTCCTCACCACTTAACACTGAGCTGTGACAACTAATTTGCAAGAGAATATCTGAATACTTGTTTTCCCCACGAACTGTAAGCATTTAATTTCCCGATCGTTCTTCGACCCTGGCATATTCTGTCCTGTCGTTTTGCATTAATTTTGTTCCCTTTCGCGAGCCTGGGTGTGTGCATCAATGTGGATATTCGTTCTCGTTTTTCGATTGCCCACGCCAGCGCTAATTAGACTGCTTTCCACCATGCATATGCCTCCAGAGGATAAAGGAAATCGTTGCTCATTCCTCTCGACTGGGGTCAGCAAGCAGGTAGGTCACGTTAATGATTGGGAATCCTATTACCAGCACATGATTTGGATACTAATTGGTTAATTCAGTTTATGTGGTCCACGGAAAAATAGTTTATTGCTTGGAATTGCCACCGGTAATTAATTATTCACATCATGATTGGTCACTTAGCATAGAAGGGGAGTCAAATTTTGCTGAGTAGTCATTGTAATTTATGGGCATATTAAATTTCATGCAAATGGGCTTCCATTGAGGTTTGTGTGTCTGAAATTTGTTATGGTAAGGCATTTCAAAAATACAAGTATTTCTGGACCTTACCAACAATATTATTTCCAAGAACTGATGTACATGAAATGAAAAAAATACTCAGTCGAAGTTAATTAATGTGAAATGCCATAATAAAAGAGTAATTATACTTTTATTAAACGATATTTGTTTTTTACCAAAATGGCTAACTTTAAAGATTTACTCATTTACTTTATGTTTGGCGTTGACGAGATGAAGGACAATGTGACGAGGCAGCTGATGACCATTCCGAAAAAGGACTTTGCAAGTTGTTTTGAAAAGTGGAAGAGATGCTAAGATAAGTGTGTGAGGTCCCAATGGGAGTGCTTCGAATGGGACTAAGGCCTCAATGTTCTAGGTGGGCTATTTTCTCAAAAGATTGCAGGGCTGGATCCTTTTCGGACAATCCTTGTATATTATGACTAACGAACCCCAATGGACATTGATCTCTCTCAAAATAATACATTTGTGAAACGTTTAGATTCACATCCAGTTACTTAAAATAGCATTTCACCTGGCACTCTTAGCACTTTACTTTTCTTCCACCTGGAAATATTGTCCTCCTTTACAAGCTCAGAGATCAAAATAAATGGCCGATACACCGCAATATTTTACTTGAGATGATTCCAGCAACAATTGGTGAGCTTCATCGGATATGGTGACTTCTGGTTGACTTTGCGGTGATACTTCAAAAGTAACAGCCACCGTGTTTGGTGATGAGTGACATCCCTGCTGTCTCGGCCTCCACCCTAATGTGTGCCCTTTCCGTCGGGCAATGCGAGGCATTGGCGCCGTTTTGTCCTCCAGGGATGACGCGTTTATTGGAACTTGAATTTTATTTGCAAGGATAAAAGGACCCAAGGATAAAACCCCAATTACAGCTTCATGGTCATCAACTTCCTATACCGTCGTCTATTTCAATCGCTTGCTTATATCTGCAACCACAAGTTGTTAGGCGAAGGGCTATGGCAAGAAACCCGGGGGGATAAGGCAGAAGGGAGGAAAAAGGGAATATACATTCACTAAAACACCTCGAAAAAACTTAGCAAATTTATACGCATTCTGGTGGAGAACTTGGTGGGAAAAAGTGTTAATTTCATCTCAAAATTAATTCATTGGTATAAAAAAATCATCGCTGCAATATCTCTATAATTTGATCCACCCGCTTCAATCCTAAAGGCAACCATGTCTTGAAATCTCGCTACATACGAGCAGTCCAACTTAGTAATCGCTAGTCGTACGATCCTTTTAATTTATTGAGTGATTAAATTGTCCCTTTATTGAGTTTAGTCGACTGAAGGTACGATGAATAGGGCAGTTGGACGTGGTCTCTAAAAAATAGGAATAGATCTAGTTAATAGAAACTGCGATTCTCCAATCTCATCCCATAAACTTCTCCGCGTGTTCAATATCAAATTCCATCTACTCTTTCCCTTAGCAGGACATGTTCGTTTTTACGTACTACTTTCGTCACAGTGATGCCAGTCTTTGTTCCTTTTCTATTTTTGGCAATGTGGTTCTCGTTTCTCTCCCGCGATTCTCATCTTTCCTCGCACTAGCCGACATTGACACTACGTTCACACTTTCCCTGTTCGATTCCATGTTCGACCAGCGTGACACGGGAGTGAATTTTTCTTCCAGCATCAATTCACTTCCGCTGATGCCATCATCAACGCGTCGACGACGGCACCGAGTGTTGACGCGTTCCCTGGCGACGACGGGATGAGCGCGTCATTAACGTTAGTTGGTCCCTTGTTTCCACCTTGGAAGAAAGAGAATTGCGACGTTGCAAGGAGAGAGAGGCACGGGAGGAAGACTCGCCCTCCCGCACCGACACCTCTCATTCCTCCGAGGGCGCCTCCTCCTTATGCTCTTTGGGAGCGAGTCAAGGCAAGTGGAAGGAGACGGGAGTTGACTGGTTTCGGGCGTGTGCAGGGGTGGATGTATGTTTGTGGGTGGGGAAGGGTGAGGGTAGGGGCGAACTCGTGTGACAATGAACACCTGATGTCGGGAGGAGTGTGGGGGGGGGAGGAAGGGTGAGTCGGGGGTGGTGGCTGTGCGAAAACGAAGGAGGAGCCCCGGCGGAATGAGATAGGAGACGTGACCGAGGTGGGTGGGTAGGGGAGGTGCAGGCAGGCGAGCTATGTGGGGTGACGCCGGGGATAATGAAACTTCGGGAGGCTGAACTCGAGAGGAGTAATGGCGCCTTATACGATTGCCACGGCGGGAAGTTCCTCTCCCCAACTCCCACATACCCCCACTTCCCCCTTCCGCGCCTGCCTTGGTGACTGAGGGCTTTGCAGAAATAGGGTGGGGAGCGGTGGAGATATTTTTTCCTCTCTCGCTGCAGTTGGGACGCGTGGATTTTTTCCATCTCTGAATATTTCCCTCGCGAGGTGTGGATGGAGGTCCTCTGATGGTTTTTCCCACGACTTCGCGGGATGGCTGGAGATGGCCCGACATTTTTCGTGCTGGTGTTACAGTCAACATACATTTTAAACGCCGTTATACTTTTCACGTACTTTTATGAGTAATTTCCCCGAGTGAAAATTTTGGTCGTTTTTTCATTTTTTATGTATTCCCGAACACATTTTGTTGTCTGCACTATTCCTTTCTTCAGTCTCAATATTTAAAAGTGACAGTGCTGTACCTACTATCTACCACAACATATCATCTCTCAAATTTCACATCCTTAAACAACCTATTCTGCACTTTCTTGGTCGACTTTTAAGCATTAACGTCTAACAACTTCACATTAGTGTCATTATTTTCCCTACTCTCTCTTCTCTCGATATGTTCACCGGTCCACGAATTATAATCCTTTATCCGTACTGTTAAACGCCCTAATCACTAAGCGTGTAAGCTTATATCTGCGCTCCCTCGTCTCTCTTATCCTACTTATTATCCTTCGTCGTTGATTCCGAACCTTTAACTTCACTTGGTATTTCATGAATAGATTTAGGGGTTCCTTTTAATTTATAATATTAATTACTCTAGCATTACCATTGAAATCACCTGAATATGATTACCGTTCAGTCTTTTTGAGCTTTATATGCATTTCATACCACGAAATTGTCGTTAAAAGTCTAAATCCATGCAAAGGAGAATGCGCAAATTATTGACCTTCCTAATTTGATATTTTAGCAACCTTCAAACCACCACTAGGGTGTGTGGCAGGGTTAAATAAACAACAGACTAATTATTAACTATTGGTGCACATTTGAATCCGGATTATATTTTCTTTTAATTGTTTGTTCTGATTCTCTATTGAATCTAATCTATCACCAACTCTTTTCCCCGCATTGATTACTTTGAAACTCTTGGAGTTGATGGTCTTATTTTAAGAATTTTGACTCTGGTCACATTTTCTGTCGTTTCTCTCTCGGCTGTGTAAGAATACAGAGTGATGGTGAGGATGGAGACTTGAGTTCCCGCGTTTCCGCGCAAGAGAGATTGAATATAGAAGGTATAGATTTAAGATGTCATTTTTTCCACGAACGATAAGGGATCAGAATAACATCGTCCGACCGCGGAGGGGTCGCATTTGGGTTAAAATTAATTGAGTGTATTGCCTGCTACACACCCTAGCGGAGGTTTACATGGTACTAAAAATAAATAAAAAAGAATGCCCGCTTCAGTGCCACAGTAAGGCTAAGTCGTATGGTTGCCAGGGTTCACGTTTTATTTATTAATATTCCTATGATATATGTACGAGACAAGAGCTCGTACAAGAGCTTCCCCATTATTTACGTAGCAGTTTTTTTTCGAATGACACTATATTTTAAATTACTCAATGCAATTCCGAAGTCCACTCCATGTAGCTGTACGCAGTGTCCGCAGGATCATTTCTATGGATCATAATTTAAAATTTGATTTTAGAATGCCTACCGAGGAGTGATCCTGCAAGACGCCAGCAACATGACATCCGTTAGTAGCTAAAGGAGTCGAGGCTATGAAAGGATATAACAAGTGAAGATCGTAATCTTAGGTTGGAATACATCCTAAGATTATGGCAACTTTAAATCGACGATTTATTAGTTTAACTTCTTTAATATTAGCTCCTATTTTTTCTGTCTCGGCAATTATTAACTAAACCCCGTTATTATATTTCCACGTTTTCCTTAATTTTAGAGATAATCTCTTTTTGACAGAATGGATCGCCGGGCGAAATTTTATTTTATTTTTTGGCGTCATTCAGGCCCATTTCTCCTCCTTCCATGTCCTCCGGTGGGACTTTAGGCTGCAGAAAGCATTCTATGATCACTGGCCATAACTTTGGGACTTTTTTTCTGGGCTTTTCCCGTCCGTGCGGGGACGGAGGGCTGGGGCGAGTGGTGGCGGGCGACTCCGGAGGCGTGAAAAATTTCAGGAGGAGAATGAATCTCTTCACTCGTCGTACCTTCTCCCCCCCCCCAACCCAGCCACTCCCGTTTTCCTTCCTCCATCACCTCTGGCCGAAAACTCTTACCTCCCGAAGCGTTAAGAGAGCGAAAGGTCGGAAGTGGGATGAAAGAAAAAAGGGCTAGTCGCAGAGGGAAGAGGATTTTTCAGGTGCTAACCGTTGGGGAATAGGGAATGGGAAAGAGAGGAGAGCCTGGAGAGGGGGATGAGATTTGATAAGGGACTCTTGAGAGATGCAATAATTAGGTACAAACATTGCCGTGCGTCGTTGGTACGGATGAAGTTCTCTCGGATTTCCAGTCGGGTAAGATAATCAGTACCATCCTCCTCAGGGTTTCGAGTGTCAGTTGAGTTTCATTTCCAGTTTTAAAGGTTTGTATTCTGCGATCGTGACAGGTATAAAAGAAATAACTGTAGCATCAGCAAGATATGGGATAACAATAACGACCCGGAATCCCTGATTTACGAAAAAGATCCTCTTTGGGATTGGGATGGAAAATAGAGTGTAGCAATGTCGGAAAATTCGAATTGAAATTCTGCTGGGTTTGTATATATTCTCCTGCGTCGTCAAGTGCATTGTGATGGGTCAGCACCCCTGCCTTCTCTGATTTTCTGCGAAGCACCAAATCTTTCGTCAGTGCTTGATTTGACATTGGCCTCATATCCTGGAGAAAGATCTGGTGCTATCCCGGCATATTTGCTTCATGAAGGATTCTCGGGTCTTCCACCGGTTCAGGGGTTCCATGTTGGCCGACGTTTCGATGCCCGACTCGTGCACGTTTCCCCTTCTTGGACCAATCACATGTCACTAAACCCGTGAGCTCTCAAGTATATAAGACGGCCAAATCCGGAGTGGTAACCATCAACCCTGAAGATGATGCCTGAGTTGGGCATCGAACCGTCGGCCAACATGGAACCCCTGACCCGGTGGAAGACCCGAGAATCCTTCATGAAGCCCTCATATCCTGTCCACCTTTTGAAGCCACTGCTGTTAAAAGTATTCTTCTTCCAAAGTTACACCGATCGTCTTCAATATGACAGGTATTGCATAAAAATTTCCGAAAACCTCCGATTATCCTGTGCCAGAAGACCAATTTCAACCTTAGTTGAATTCCAGCCAATGTGTGAGCCTTGTCTATAGGGGTCTCAACATCTTGCTGTTCTTATTAAGTGACATGAAGACAGCAGCTCGGGAAATTTTTTGTTCCCTATTTACATTTCGACAGCGTAATAGTAATTTTTAAAAGCAAGTCCCTTTAAATTAATCCCATGGCCTTAAGATTCACATAAGAAGTAGTTTGAAAGAGGAAGAGTGTACATTCTTAAAGATCGGGGTGGTGTCTGAATGGGGTGTAAAAGGGTAAGGAGGCTCCGGGAGAGGAGTTGAAGGTGGAAGGTGCGGCTTGCAAACTGGGGGTGGTTCGGGATGAGGGTGGGTGTGGCTCCGGGAGTGGGAATAAGCGCGGTGATAAAGTACCCGGAGTTAAGGAGCGAGGGGGCGGTAGTTGGAGGGAGGAGCGGTCTTTCCGAGGGGAGGCGCGCGCCGAATGTGAGTGTGTGTGTGTGAGATCGACTGTGGTTTCTGCGCCGAGGTGACGGGGTCACGTGTGGGTTTCCCGGGGGACTGGAGGAGGGAGGGTCGTGTGGTGGAAGGAGTGGGTTACGGGATGAAAGAAGGGGTGGGGGGTGGATGAGGGGGAGAAATACTGCCGTTCTCGCCTTCCCACCTCCACATTCACACACATACGTGTGAGAGTGTGTGAGATGGTTTAACAGGCAACGGCGCCGCTCCCTAGCGAGCGGGGATGCGGGGGGTTGAGGGGAAGAACTGAGGGTGGGGAAGAGAAGGGGTTTTGGGAGAGGGGAGGGAGGAAGGGGGTAAGCCCAAAAATTCGGAGGCCTCTTGCCACTACAACTTCTCAACTTGTGTCTTAGGCCCCCCATCTCGCCCTCTTTCCCGCTCCCCCATCCACCCTGCCCCCTTTCTGCCCTAACTTTACCCCATCCCTTCACCGCTCCCTTTCCCGGCCAACTTCCTCTCGCTTACGCCCAACTCCACCCTTCCCTCTCTCCGTCTCTCTCCCGCTCGCTCGACCCGTTCCTGTCTCCCCCGAGAGAGCGGTTTTCTTAGCTCCTCTCCCGCCTTTTATTTTTCTTTTTAAGACCGCGTTTGCCGGCACTTTAGTTTCCAATGATCTCGTTCGCTGCTTAAGTCTTTTTGCTTTCAGTGAGAGGTCTCACTCAGTCTTCCATGTCTTCTGCACACACGCTAGCCTCGTATGTGACATGGGAGGGATTGCATTTTTCCCATTTTTCGCTCATATGTTTTGCCATTCGTTTGAGTCTATGGCATATTGTGATTTGTTTGTTTCTATTGCACTGCAAGTTCTACAATAAAGCTGATTCATGATCTCAAAAGTCAATCACTCTAAACAGTAACGATTCTTTAAGCAAAGTCTTTTTTACATACTTAGACCTATCATCTACCATCCACCCCTCTGAATAAGTTATTTTCTTGCCATGTAATTCAAGGCAATTTTCATTTGAGAAACTACAGTTTGAGTATCTTCGTCGAGGGAATGTATCCGAACAAATTTGTATTATGCCTTCTAGGTATCTTCTCATCAGTACTAGCCTTGTATATGCTATTTTAATTACGTGCTATCATTTTGTCATCAGAAGAGGGCATCAAAATTAAATAATTAATTTCGTGTTTATCAAATTTATTTGGGTAGAAATTTCATTGTATATCAGAAGATAACTCCGTTAAAAGTTTCTGTCGCTGCATCTCCCGCAGTTATTTTAAAATATGTTCACTCAGTCGTCCCATAAATTTATCCTTGACCCATGAACTGCTGCTATGAACAAAATATGGTTTTAAATATTTAATAAGAGTAGACTGACCAAAATTATAGTTTTTTAAATTTTTTAGCGTTATAAAGATGTAATAAGTTCTTCAAATTCTTTTTTTATACTTAACTTCGGTTTAACGTGTCTCAATCGACCTAAAATTACAACAGAAGGAAGCGGGATGGATATTCATACAATTTCGTGATAATAATGTTTTTCCTGATGTTTGCAGTGAGATGTTTATATTTTTTATATTTACAATCATTACCCATTCTAAATCGCAAACTGATTCAACTGACTGCGAGAATCCTGTTCGCATTTATTGTATTTGCACCACAAGGGGTGGTTGCATATTATTTCGTCGTTTCATATGAGTTTAATTGGATGTATGCTAACGTAAGAAATAATTCGCAATATTTCAAAATTATAATCTTACTAGGAAGTTATGTATTCGGATTCTGCATGGGTGTTATGGAATGATTGGCGCTCTGATTTGCCGGCTCTCGTCCTTGGTAGGTCCCTGGGAGGCATGGGAGATGGCGGATTCCTTGCCGAAATGCAGTGCTGCGAGTGGGCACAAAACATTCAAACTTGCCGTCATGCGACGGGGGTACCAAGTAAAAAAGTGAGCACCCCAACCCTCTCGCCCCCCTTTCCCCCTCCCCCCAGCTTTTCCCGACGAAAACAATACCCTCCCCTCACGGGAGCCCTTGTCCCTCCGCTCCTTGCTACGGAGCCGGCCAAACCGCACCTTGTTCCTCCTGCACCCCTCGGGGGCACTCCCACAGCACACGACCCCCCTTCCCTGCTCACTCGCTCCCCTTTGCCCCATACGTGGTACACTCGCCCCAGAGTGCTCGCCGACACACACACACGGAGCTCGACCCGCACGCCGTGTGGAATCGCTCTCGGCCGCACTCGTGAGTGAAAAACAGAATGGGACATGATCCTCCCGTGTGCCTCCCTGACTCTCCCTCCCTCCCGTGGGGTGAGGTTGCTTCGGGCTTCGACACGGCCCGGTCTGGGGATCTGGTACATGCCCGTTCAAAAGCCAGGGTTCGCCCCTTGGTGATTATTGAATTATTTGTTGCGTTTGTTCACCTCACTCTCACGTGAGCCCTTATTCTCGGCCATCGCATTTTAGAATCGTCAGCAGATATCAGTTCGTAACGAAAAAGGTCACAAAATAAATAACCAAACCATTAGTGGGTCGATTCTAAGATTTAGTTTGCTGCAGCCCTCCATTCCTCTGTAATCAGTTTTGATTGCCTCACGCCAAATAGATTTTTCATTTTACGTCCTTCATAATTTGTCCCATATACCTATATCTAGGTCTTTTTCGAGTAATGTTGTTTTCTTCAATGCTTCTAAACGCAAAGGGTGTCCAATTCATTTAATCATTTTCTGAAGATTTACCAGTGTAGTCATTTTCTATTCTCATAGTTTGTACACTTCAATTTGCCTGCTCATTTAAACTTCGGCATCCTCCTCTTCAGCGCTGTTTCAGAGGCTTCTTTTCTTCGCTGGTCCTCTTTTCCAATGTTCCACGTCTCTGACCTGTGGAGTGTGAGTTTTGACTAACTCCCAACTTGCTCGCAATCTTACGTTCTTTTGACGTATTAGTTGCTGCTTTTAGAACGCCTTTTTGTCGTTAGCAATTCCTCGCCTGATGTGATTCGAAACTTTTTGCATTCGTCTTCACCGGCTATACTGCTGCACAAGGGGTTGAATAATCCCTTTTGCTCTAGTTTTATTCCTGTAGAAAAGAAATAGATAAGTTGACATAATTGCTGTTTATGGAAAGCAATTATTAGAATAAGAGTATTTCAGTTAATATATTTTGTTTCTCCGAGGTATTTTTCCTGATTCCATGAAAGATCATAAGAACTTAAGCATCAGAAGCATTAAATAAAATACAGAGATTCATTCAAGAGATCATTGAACTGAAATAAAAGATAATTAATATTTACAGATTAATCCTTTATGCCTAATCCGTCACAGTAAGTCTTATTTTACATACTTATTAGCTGGTTAGCCAACGGAAGCCCTCATAGGGAAAAATCAGTTACATAAGGACACACCGTCGGCCCCTGGTAATCGGATTGGGATTTCATTTTCATTTGCCAGATCACTTATGTACAGCATTAAGAAGATTTTTAGTTTTGTTTTTCCATAATGCTGCAATGTGATAGTGCAGTTTTGAAAATTCCTGTTTAATGGGAGTTTACACCTTTACATGTATATATGAAAAAACCTCCGCGAGCTTCATACTGTTACGTCATCTTGTCCCGCGCATTTGTTTCTGAATAAGAGTATTCTTAAAAGAACTCGACGAGCAAATACTTGAAGAAAGGAATGCGAAAAATGTTTCAAGTATTTTAAAAAGTTTACATCAAGCTGTTTAAATCCAAAAAATATTATCCTGAAGTTGAAACGAAAAGGTCATTTTACAGGGCTCTTTATTTAATTGAGAAGATATCATTCAGGCGCCTTGACTTGTTCCATTGGTTATCTGGTGATGAAGAGAGAGCTGGCATTTTGCGAGGCAGGAAAATATATGGCATCGTTGCTATTTGCGAGGTTTTACCCCTTAGAAACCCGAAACTATTTTATTCAAAGCTAATAGTTCGGTGGGTTATTGATTTATTTTTATATTTTAGTTTTTAATCAGTTAAACTTTGGAAATTATAATTGAAAAATTTCCGTCAACTGGAAAAAGCAAGAAAACTCGCTGTTTGCCATTAATCCGCGCCTGTTGGCTTTTCGACTCTCGCACGGGACTCTTGAAGCGCTAATGCTATTGCAAGCGTATTACAAATTGTATCAAGTCCGCCATTTTAAATTAAGTAAAGTCTTCTGCCAAAAATGGTATGAAGTGTTTAATTTCCCGTCGCACTTCCAGCTATGAGACTGGCTGTTGCACCTCAGCTTTACCGTTTCCAGGTGTTACCTTCGAACCATTTCTTTTTGTATTCGCGGATCCGTTTAGTCCATACATCGTCCATAGAGAGCAGCTAAATTTGTGAAAAGTTGTTATGAACAAGGTAGCAGTGTCACGAGACTGTTCAGAATTAAATTGGGAGCCACTATCTGACCGTGGGCTACAATACAGGTTAAATTTACTGCGTTAATTTGATGCAGTTCACTTATCTGAGGATAATGAAGGCATATTGCAGACCTCAACTTACTATGGTCGATCAGGTTACCAACGTAAAATCAGGGAGATGGATATTAGAACGGAGATATTTACAATTTCGTTTTTTCTTCGTCCCATTAGGGATCAAAACAGGCATGACAGCAATCGCGTAGTAGAAAATTACAATTGGCAGTGTATATATTTTGTCCAAGTCGAACATTTTATTTTTTCATTTAAGAGATCCATCTTTTTAACAGTTTTAAAGCATGATTTTAATACGCGTATCCTGTTATTACGCCATTGCGGTGGCTTGCGGTGCGTTGTGTAGATATAGAGCTGTTCGTCATGACCTTTGTCTATCGTGATGGGATTGTGCGCACGTACTGTGTAAAGGAACGAAGGTATGCACTATGATTTTATTCAAGATTTTATGCATTAATTCTTTACGTCGATTCCTCTTGGGCCATGCCTATGGGGGATAGCATAAATTTGAATAATATAATTTCCCTAAGTCCCCTTGTTTCACTGGATAGCACTTATCGGAATGTTAGCCTTGTGACATCGTTTGTCAACTTCAGCCATGTTTTGCGTTGCGTTCGCTTATGTAAATCTTACACCGTTTTCTCGAATGGCGTTTATGTACTCCGCTCCTTGTTTGCTTATGTCAGCGTTCAGCTCGCGTGGAATGCTGATGGAACTGTATGCGTGGCATTTCGTTTTTAAGCAGAATGCTTCGCCCGCCAACTCATACTCTGCCGATGACGTCCCCGTCCCGTGTCGCCTGTGAAACGATCACGGCGCAAGCACCATGTGGTGAGGGTGACTGGTGAGGTACGTGAGAGGGGTCATGATGTACGAGGTTCGCTCTCCTGGCATCCTATATATGAATAAATCGGCGTGACCTTCTCTCTTTGGATCACTCCATTCATAATCCCTCGGGTTCCCACGCAAAACGAGTGAGATTTCCCGGAGGGGGAGGTGACCATATGCCATGCATGACCTCGCTCGACAGTGTGAAAGGATGTCCACTGGGCAATCGGAGAAGTTAAGGTTAGGGCTCGCTTTTTGAGTTGCACACGGACAGTTGATGGTCATTAATCACATGTGCATCACCTCAAAAGATCCCGTGTCGCAATGTACTCGTGATGGTACAGGACACTCATCTGTATCGCGGTTGTTCTGTCTATGGCATTCGCTAATTCTCATGGAAGTGACGTGGACTAAGAGAAAAACTATCAAATAAGGGAGGGATGAGATAGGGTTGTTGGGGAACATTTAAAGAAGCCAGGAAAGAGGGGTGGTAGAGAATATTAGGGCCACACGCCATAGGGCAGGCAAAGTGTAAGTGGCATTAAAGAACGGTTCATTGTATTGCTAGGTTATTATCATTGCAAATGAAATTAACAAATATGGCTTCGTGCCAGGGGTTACTTAAATATTAATTAATGTATAAGCAAACTAATTACATGTAAATGTCATTTGAACATTCTACGCCATAATTTAGAAATGAGTAAACAGATAAAAAAGGGCACAGCAAAAGAATAAGATAACCTTTTGCTATGAAAATGTTATTTATGTTCTAGAGTATTAATTGTCAAATACACGCAGCAATGGTTATTGATACGTTAATCATATGCCTACCCAGATAGATTCTTTGATAACTGCTAATGATAAATACACATGCATGTTATAATGAATATAGTATATTTAAATATGTGTAGACACGAATAAATATGTGGTTGTAATAACATGGGAATGTATGATGTGTTACGATATATATATATATATATATATATATATATATATATATATATATATATCGTGGTGTACCCATTGTGAACTGAGGCTGTTCTGTTCCTAATTCCTCTTGAGAAAGGTGGTTGGACCACCGAAAATTCGAGAACCAGTGAGTCCCTCTTTTGTGTGTTTTGGTTTCTGTGTTTGTTATGACTATCAGTGAATTTATATATATATATATATATATATATATATATATATATATATATATATATATTGGGTTGCAATAGTTCAGGAGTAGAGCGTTGGACTACTGGCCGGAGGGCCCGGGTTTGATCCCGGACAAAATATAAAAATATAAATAGAGAACATACAAAAGGATACTCACATTCAAGAAAGTTTAAGCTTTCGACCTTCTCTTCAGGTAACACAACCAGTATAATTAATCGATCGCTTTCTCCCTTTGGACTGAATTGCTACAAAGTTTGTTTTGTTTTGCAACGTATGTTCCTGCCACTGGTGTCTATCTGTCACGGTAGCGATCATATGCCGTGCACACGAGGGCACGGATGAGTGCATGCGATTGGTCACGCATTCGGGGCGCCATTTACCTCACGGATGCCCGTGGATCACCCTGGTCTCCCCTCGCGGCTCCTCCAGTGGGAACCTAGAGGCGGACGAGCACCGTTGTTGCGGAGGGACCCCGACGGTTACGAGGGGTCGTCCCCGAAATCTTTGATGGTAGGGTTCGGGGAGAGTGGCCACCCTCCGGGGCGTCAGGGGGATGGTGTGGGGTGGAGGCGGGGGAGAGGGGGGGAAGGGAGTCGCGGTTGCGGTGGAGCCGTCTCCCACTGCTGGACTGTTTCCGCTTCATCACTTCCCCCCTTGAGGGCGTGAGGTGGTTGAGTCAGGGGCTGCGTCCCTCCCCCGCTCGTCGATAGGGTGTAGGGCAATGGGTGTGGAGTTGGAGGGGGAGAGGGATTACCAGGGTACCTAAGCGATTCGCCACATTCACGGATCACTTCAGGGCGGCGAGTTGAGTTCACACGGTTGGGTATACGGAATAGGACAGGAAGTCCGCCGTTATGAGCATCATTTCGAACGAATCGTCTGCGCGATTGTTAATACTACGTGTAGGCATCGTAAGTTATTAGAGGACTAAACTTACAAGAGGAAATGTTGTTTTATACAATTTTAGAATCCTTCGTGCATAGTTGGGGAGGGGGTAACTTCACATGATAACTTACGGATTGGGCTTCGGGTTTTGCCTAGGTAGGTATCTCTCCACTTTGTACACAGGTGTATGTAATTGTCTTTTTTTGCCTCGTGTTTATATCCAATATGAGAGGCCATAAATGCTATCGGAATATTTTTGTGGAAAAGAAGTAAAAGTATTATTTAAACCAATTTTTTGCGGGAAGTTTTCTCTCTAAATTTATTCGAATCATCAAATATGTCTGTATATTGTGAAGGATCATTAATTCCTGTTTGAGTTCTTAGGCGTCAAAGGAGAGTCTTAGGACGATTATGAAGTACATAATCCAGCTCGCTCTCTTGGAGTTCGTAGGGATTCCCAATTTTTACTTTCCAAAGCGAAGCGAGACGCCTCGCTTTGATCTCGTAAATTTTCCAGATAGATAGATGGCCAGCTTTGAACTTTTTTCTCTTCAGGTCTTTCATTCATGCTTCCTATCGCCGTTATAATGAGAGTGAGTTTCTTCAGAGGCACTGTCGTTTCTTTTATCGTACCATTGTAGGCTTGGGGTTATGATTCCTCCCCTCAGCACAACCATTTTTACAATCTGCTTAATGTGTCCGTAACTTATATACGATAAATGAGCTTTAGTATGTCATTTTATTTTACTCCAAAAATTACCGTCAACCTGTTCACTTTTTCTCCATTAATTTTTATAACAGTTGATTAGTTTAAGTAATAAGTTTATTATCCATGTAATCTTTAGACAGTATCCCGACCTCAATTTGTGTCTTTATTTCTTGCGTAACACTTTTTTAACCGGAAAGTAATGCAATTTTGCTGTTTGCTTGGTACTACTTGTAATTTGTATGAAAAGTAATTTGCATGAAAGTGTACAATTTGTGTCCCACATCCTACCGCTCGCCGCATGCTAAATTCATTTGCATCTATTTAGATCAAGTCATGAGCAATGCTCTATGAACCCTGCCGGACACTTCACCAATTGTACGGGTCCCCTTAATGATTGGAGGTGGACCTGAGGAGTGACCGTTTGGGGGGGGGGGTGTGGTCAGGTGATGACGTGATGGATGCTGAAACTAATTTGGGTGTTTTTGGGTAGAGAATAGAGAGTGAGGGTTAGGATAGGATTTTTATCCGGTGGGGGTGGCGAATTGAAATGCAGTCGGCCGGTCGGATCGTTCCTCCGGTGGGAATGATGAGTGATGGTGTCGGGTGGAGGGGGTGCGACGGAGTGGCCGCGCGCCAAAGGGACTCTTCCCTCGAGCGGCGGCGGGAGGAGATAAAGTGGGGCAGGGGGGCGGATGAAGTGGCCGGCCAGGGGGGGGGGGTTTAAGGGGAATGGAGTGGGTGGGGGAAGGGAGGCATTGCGACCCCGGGGGCTCACGGGAAGAGTGAAGGGAGGGAGTGAGCGGGACTTTATCCCCATTCGACTTCCCCTCCTCTCAATTACGAGCGATGCCCCCGGACCCTCCAAGAGGAAAGGGGGCCTTACTTACTGCGGGCGGCATCAGGGTGAACTTCGAGGGGTTGGATACCGGATAAGGGAGGGTAAGGCCGTGTGTCCTATGTGTACATTATATAAGTATCCTCCTCTGCTCTTAAAAGTCTATTCCGCTGCAGTTATCCGCTTCCGCCATCCGGTCTGGGGTGGGGTGAGGTCGGGAGGGAGGGATTTCCTCGTCCTTCCGCTCGTATCAATGCGTATTCCACTGCACGGCTCCCTTTTAATACTGACTTGAACGCGTCAGCGCCTTCTTCTGTTTTATCATCTGTTTGGTCTCTCACGCCCTGACGCCCTTCCCTGCCCCCCCGCTCTGCAGCAATTCCTCGCCCCCTTTTTCCTATTCCCCCTCCACCCCCCTCCCCTGCCGACGACGGCCCTGATCGCATCCCCCATCCACCCCACCCACATTCGCCACCCCCTCACCCCCACCAAATCCTCCTCCCGGATCCGTTTCCTTCCTCCTCGATCCTCGAACCTTATTTTCCTGGAATTTTTCTCCAATCGCCCACCCCCCCCCTTTCGCCTCTCTCCTCACCCCCGCACTCGTTAGCCTTAAATGGATTGATCTGACTTGGCGCCTCCTTCTCTCTCTCTCTCCCTCTTTCCACCCCTTCTCTGCCGTCTCGATGGGGTCCTTGTGTATTTTTTACCGGGGGCGGGGTGAGGGGGCGAAAAAACTGCCTCTCCACAGACAGAGGATTGTTGTTTTTGTGTTAAAAATCGGCGCCTTAGTCGGCCGTCCTCTCGGATGCGTGCATTGGCGAAGGAGGGCGCGGAGGCGAGGGGGTGGACGAGCGGGTTGGGGAGAGACGTTGATTTTTGAGGGTGGCCACGCGATGGGGTTGGACTTCACCTTTTCCGCAAAGCGGAGGAGCGTGTCTCGTTTTGGAGGTGGGGCCCTCCTCCGCCGGTGTTGTTTGGGCAGGGCCTCCGTGCTCCTGAATCGAGGTTCTGCCGCAAGAGTGTTCCCATGGCTCCCCGTTGAGCGACTGACGAGCGATCCGAGGGTGAGAGGGGTCTCTGGGCGGAGGAAGAGGGGATGAGGATAATGCTTTTGTTTTGTCCGACAACACCGTCGGCACGGGCAAGGACTAATTAGTGTTTGTCTTCCCAGAGCGCTCTTTCCCTCTAGTGATTGGAAAATACCTCTTGGTTTGGCGACGGGGTCTTTTCGCTCTCGGCTGTTGTCTTAATTTTGTCTATATGTAGTTTAAGAGATTGTACCGGCAATGAAAATGTCCTCTGTGCGGAGAAGCAGGAAGTCGGTATTAAGAAATGGATCGTTTCGTGATTGAGTGACGATATATAGATGTCCTTCTTTGATGACATGTCGGCGTTGACTGTATTTGGCATTGATAATTTCTTCGGAAGTCCATGAATGACCAACGGGACGAGATCGTTATATTATAGACGTATTGTATGGAAAGAACACTCGAAAGAGATCGGCGGCTTTGAACCACTCTGGGAATGGCTTCGCATTTCCTTCGCCGTGTTATGCCATCTCAGTGCCTTTGCTTATGCTGACGTTCGTTCATATGTACCTTTGGCGCGCTAAGCGTTGATCGTCCCTGTGCTGCAATGACAAAAGAGTTCCTCAAATATTCCGGATCAATTGCCTATCCCAAGATTTTTCTTTTTTTTAAAGACACAACTACCAAATAAGTATTTTGTGACTCCTTACAAAACACAATCCAGCAACCCACTCTACATCAAGTCCCTCTTTCATCTCTGGGTACTTCCTTCCTCCCTTCAGTCCATCCAACATCCCTATCCTTTTCCTGCCCTCTTCTCGTTTGCCTAACATTCTCCCCTCTATTACAGTCTTCAACATCCCACCGCCGATCATTATGATCTTCATCCATTTTTTCTGCCTCCTTATGATTTCTTCCAACAAACCCCTCTCCCTACCCACCATTTCCAGTACTTCTTCATTTGTTTTCCTTTCGGTGTTTCACTTTCTCCATCCTTCTCCACATCCACATTTCAAAATCCTCCAATCCACGTCTATCCTCCTCCTTCAGTGACCACGTTTCCGCGCCGTGTATAATTACGCTCCACATCAAAGTTTTAACGAATATTTTCTTTAAATCCTTACTCAACGTCCCTGATACCAACTCCTTCCATCTTGTGAACGCCTCTTTTCCTAGCGCAATTTTTCTCCGTAGATCTCTACTACTTTGATCGTTTTGGACCAAAGCACTCCGCGATACGTAAATTGGTCGGTGAGCGGTGGAACACCTGCTTTAGTTTTTGCCCTCCTATTTTAATGTTAAGCTTAGACTTTGCCTTCCTGAAAAATCGCATAACCTTTCCTATATTTGTATTAATTCTCATCCCGTATCTATCGCACTGAACTTCCAATTCACTCAGAAAAGCTTGCAACCCCTTGGCTGACTGACAAACTAGAGCTTGGTTATCAACAAACCTAACTGATTTTACGAATTCCCCTACGGCTTTCTTTCCTACCTCCAGTTCTTCCCATGCCTCTTTAATCATTTCCTCCACATATACGTTGATCAGCACCGGTGACAATGGGCAGCCCTGTCCTATACCTCTTCCTAATACGGTCCATCCGGACTCTCCGTTCCCCACTCACACCTAAGCAGTGTGAGACATGTGCAGGTTGCGGATTAGTCTCATGTCCCTCCAATCTATTCCTATTTTCTACAATATACTCATTAATATTTCCCATTTCACTCTATCAAACGCTTTTTCGAAATGTGCAAATACGTCCTGATTGTATTCTATATACCTCTCGATGAGCGATCTCATTACTGCAGTGGCATCATGCGTACCTCTCCCCTTCCTAAACCCAAACTGATCATCTTAGCAATTTTCCCTACTCTCTATCCTTTTTTTGATGATTCTGAGAACCACTTTAACTGCATGGGAAATCAAACTAATTGTTCTGTAGTCCTCACACAATGTAGCCTCTATCTTTTTCGGAATAGGGAACTAACACTGATCTCACTGTTTTCTAGCCAGATTCCTTCCTCATAGATGTAATCAAGATTTATACCTCAAAGATGAATAATTAAATAATGTAATACGAAAAGGAGCAGTTTACGCAATCCCTAGCATGTATTTTCCCTTAGATAAAGTCCAAAAACTACATTTCCAATGTAGAATATCTTCGATGATGATTGATTAAATGATTGAAAGTTATAGTTGTAATATGGACTTTGATATTATTAATCAGTAGAAGTTTAACCACCGAACGTATTTCAGTTAAAGATTATTCATCTTGAGGTTAGGAAATGATTTTAAAATTCAGATCTTATGAACCAGGTGTAAGTGTTGTAGCAATGCTCAAGGGTCAGGGGGGGTCGTTGCTTTGGGGGCTGTGTCTTCCTTACCGCGCTCCGCCCTCGCCCTCCCTCCCGGATGATGCTCGCCACTCGCACCCATCTTTCTCAGCACACCTAATACCCCTGGAAAACCACTCGTGGCGCACAAGAGCTCTACGGATTTAGGTGTGATTGGTCGAGGGACTCACCCTTTACCCTCTTGGCACCCCTCCCTTCCTCTCTCCTTGTCCCCTCGCCACCGCTCCCTCGCAACGACTCCGCAATCAGCACGCCGCGGCGATGGGGCGCGTCACACCTGGAGGTCTCTTGACTGTGCCAAGGGTCATTGCTGTTTATTCTTCCAAAGTTGGAAAGGTCGTGACGCAAAACTACAGTGAGCATAATTGCACCCGTTAAGAATTGGAAGGCCATCTTCAACCGGAGGGAAAGACTAACATCTTACCTGATGCTCAAATAAATTAGTACCCCATTAGCCACCACTAGGGTGTGACAGGGGGTGGATGTACACCAGACTACTTTATGCCCGAATATTTCTACGCCTATCACGGTCGAACTATTTTATTCTGATTCTTATTGCTCGTGACAAAAATTACGTCTTAAATCTATTCTACGCTAAACATCTCTAATTTTATTGACATGATTTCTCCTGAGGTAGTGCGATGAAGCTAACCATACATTTTTAACATCATTGCTAAAGAGACATCCTCTAATTTATGCTAGAGATATAATCTGTAAGTTAACTTTCGCTCTGTGAGTGATTTCCAGTCTAGCTCCTCCAATATTTTGGATACCCTACCATTACAGTGCTTCCCATGGAAATGAGTTAAAGATATTTTCTCATAAAGGAAATAATTTTACATTTCAAATCTGGCTCGTAACGAATGTTAACTCATGATGATTTAAAATTCATCATGTCTTGAATAGGTTTGAAGCAGGTCTCTTTTCCATAATATTGACGAATTAATTATTAATTTCACCATTTAAACAGTAGTAGAAATCATGAATAAAATGTTTCACTGAGAAGGTGTATAAGCTACATTATCAGAAATGTCATTTTCCGACGGTGGACAAATGATTAGAATAATTATCAACGAATACGTAGTGCCCAATATGAAGTTCAATAACGAATTAGTCTTTTTGACAATGCATTTTGACACTTTCATGGAGCTCGTTTCATATGAAAAGACTAGTATTTGATAGTTAAACATACTTAAAGTCATGTAGATTTGTTTTTAATTGATATATATATATATATATATATATATATATATATATATATATATATATATATATATATATATAGTCACTTTCTTGGAAAACCCACGAACCTGTACAATAATGTAAATACACTAAATAGTCATAGCAAACACAGAAACTAAAGCATATAAAAGAGGGACCTCTTGAGAAAGGTGGTTGCACCACCGAAAATTCGAGAACTAGTGAGTCCCTCTTTTATATGTTTTAGTTTCTGTGTTTGCTATGACTATTTAGTGTATTTACATTATATATATATGTATAAATAAATAAATATATATATATATATATATATATATCGCTTAAAATATACAAATTTCGATCATGGTAGCCTTTAGAGTTATTATCCCTTTGATACGCCGACCGTGGTTTGCAGAAGACCATGAATATGAAGTATAAGTTGAATGATTTGACTCCAACATCGTGAAAGGTGCAGCCTTCATAAGTTAAAATATTAGTCAAAGACTACTTCGGTTAGCAAAAAAGGTTTCTACGAAGAAATTTCTGCATATTTGAGAACCGGAAAAAGTCACAGAGCCTCATTTAACCTATAGGGAGGATAAAAAAAACTTCATATTGGTTATTACGATATTATTGTAATTTCCCATTAAGTATAGCTGAAGAAGCCACGGCCAAACACGTCTCATGCAAAATTTCTGCAGTACCAACAAATGGGTGGCATCCAATCAAATTTATGGTATTTTTGATATTGTTCCCAAATATATTCGACGATCTGCTATCACAATATAAGATGCAGTGTTTCTATATTTTTAAAGTTTAATTTCTTCCATCAAGGCACCGATAGGGTGCGTGGCAGGGGGTGATTCAACACCAGCTATGCAACAGCTAAAATTGAATTGTTCTTAATTTTAAGTTACTATTTATAATGTAAAATAAATTAAAATATGTAGCTCATGTTAACTTAAGGTATAGGTATTACGTTGCTAAATGAGATACTATGGTTTAGTGGCGCACGGACGTTGGAAATGTTGGAAAAGTGTTTCGGCAACGATTCTCTAAAAAAAACGGTCGTTTACCAGTGGCACGAGCGGTTCAGAAGTGGTCGTGAGTCAATCGAAGATGATGAACGCAGTGGCAGACCATCGACATCGAAAGTCGGTGAAAAAATTGATAAAGTAAAAGAAATGTTGGTCAATAACCGCAAATTAACCATCAGAGAAATAGCGGAGGACTTGAACATTGCCTATGGATCCGCCCAAGACATTGTGGTTAATGATTTGGGTTTCCGTCGTGTAGCAGCAAAGTTGGTGCCAAAAGACCTCAATTTCATGCAAAAAAGAGACCGTGTTGACGTCGCAAAAGACATGATTTGCGAGGCTGAATCCGATCCCACATTCATCAAAAGGATCATTACTGGAGACGAGACGTGGGTTTATGAGTACGACACGCAATCCAGACATCAGGCAAGTGAATGGCGTTCACCAAATGAGCCAAAAAAAACACGTCGTTTTCAGTCAAAAAAGAAGGCAATGCTGACGGTTTTCATGGATTACAACGGTGTAGTGCATCATGAATTTTTGCCAGAAGGCCAGACAGTAAACAAAGAGTATTATTTGGGCGTTATGAGACGTTTGCGTGAAGCAATTCGCCGAAAGAGACCAGAAATCGTCGCACAGTGCGTCGAGACCGTCGCACAGTGCTATCATTATTCGTAATTTTTTGACGAAAAATGCAACAAATACCATCCAACAGCCACCGAATTCACCTGATTTGGCTCCCTGTGACTTCTTTCTGTTCAATCGAGTTAAAAAACCATTACGGGGAACGCGTTTTAGCAGCCGAGAGGAAGTAATGGAAAAATCGCAGGAAGCACTGATGGACATACCGAAAACCGAATATAAAAAATGTTTCGAGGATTGGATCAAGCGCTGGCATAAGTGTGTTGCAGTCGATGGGGATTACTTTGAAGGGGACAATATAGATTTAGATGAATAAACTTGTATTTTTAATTTTCTGAATAAATTCCGGGAACTTTTTGATCAAGGTAGTATATGCGCTTCTCTACGCATCAGAAGGGAGCAGTTGATCGCGAGAAGGACAATTACTGATGGATATAGATAAAATTATGGCAATATAGTAGGTTATTTAAAATAAAAACAGAAAATACTTTTTCCTCCTTAGAGCGGTCCAATACAGTTATTCTAATCCCTTATCGTTTGTGTTAGTTTATTTTAAAATCCTTTCTGACTAATTAAAATCCTGTCTTCACAGAAATCCAATTATCTCCTAATTTTCCTTCGCGAAATGTCCAGGTCCTTCTGAGATTGTAGTGACCCAGCGGAATGGGATACAAATAGTACTTCATCTAAGTAATCATGCCGTTGATAAAAAAAAACCTTAGATTAAGAGCCTTATCAGGATTATTACCCTGACCTCGACAGAAACTGGGTCAAATAAAGGGGGCAGGCAACCGAATGATGCAATTGCAGTTAGGTCATTACAATGCTAATGGTGCAAATGGTGTAAAAATATATTTCAGTTACATCATTGGCAGTACTTCTCTTAAAGTCTTTGATGAATATTCTATGTGGAAGTTGAGTGCACAACTTCGTGTGACTGCTCCAAGAATTCTGCTTCGCTCTGATTCCTTAGAAAAAAGTTAGTTTTTGTCGTAATTTCCTGGAAGCCAAAGCAACTGTTCTTTTGTGTAATGCGCCATTTGCTTTCAAGTGGCAGGGACTATTTATCTTTGCTTTTCTTGCGCCTAAGCCATTTAAAGGATTATTGATGTGGGAATTCTTTTTTTACGGCAGGAGCACCCAGGGAAGAGCGTTTCAACTCCTTTATTCCTTCAATGTGATCATCGGTCTGAGAGACTTTATTTTTTTATTCCTTTAAGCTGCCGGAGTGGAAAAAAATCCCTTCGAAAAGAAATCGGATTAAGGGTTCTTCGCAGAAAAGAACAATGCCTCGATCGTCCTGAGACGTAGAAAGGCGCAATGGAAGAAATCCGAGTCTTCTTAACTCACTTCCTTTTCGCATCATTTCGTCAATTCGTCCACGACGTGGTATTATATTCAGTGTTTCATTTGCGTCTCCGACAGTGCGAATCGGTTCACTTACTTCGTCTCTTGCCAGGGAAAATGTACTATAATGCTACGATAGAGTAAAAAGTTACATTTGGGGAGTGCATGGGAAAACTATAATACCTTATTTTATTAGATAAGCGGTCATGGCATGAGTTTGTATAATGGGAAAAGAGTTTGTATAATGCATCTGCATTTTCTCATGCTGGCATCCATGAAGGTAAACCTGTGACTTTAGGGGCGGAGACTATGAGTTGTATGTCCATATGATAGTAGAATTCCCCCTGATTACTTTTCAGTTCTGAAGTTCTGTCTTGTAATGGTGGATGCCTATTGTATAAATGATTGTGGTTTCTTTTTATTAACTTTCTTTAGATAACAAATACCTTATTTATTAGGCGTCTTTACCCTTGATTTGAATTAAGTCTGAACCCCCAGATTCTAATACAGATGTTCTACACAGGCTCGTTGGCCAAATATCCGCTCTCAGCAACAAACATAGCAACAGTATTATTATAGTCGCTGGTGATACAAATCTACCGTCAATTGACTGGGACACGTACTGTGTAGAAATATCTGCCAAAAACAGAGATTCATGCCAAGAACTCCTCCATATATTCGGAAACGATCTTTAGAACTAATTGTTAAATCACCAACAGGGGGCCACATCATACTTAATATCTTCGCTACTTCTACGCCCGAAATCGTAAAAAACATTGAAATAATGGACGGAGTTAGTTATCATAAGGCTATTTTTGTAGAGTTAAAAATAAGTTCATAAAAATAAACAAAGAAAAGCGTAAAATACTCGCGTAAGCGTACTTCGATTGGGAGAAAAAAATACTGAAGTTTATGCAATATTCCTGGATTTCAAGAAAGCCTTCGATTAAGTCCCGCACAATTAATTTTTACACAAACTTAAACGCTATGTTATCAATGAAAATATAATAAATTTGATTAGAGTCCTCTTATCATATCGAAAACAAATAGTAGTTATCGACCTCCGTTGAGTAAATTAGAATAGAAGAGTAGAATACACACGTAAATTATATAATAACAGGACACCTGTATTCAAATCAGTTGTAGGTCTATTAAATAAAAAATAACATGGAGAAAATAACATTCAGGCTGTGAACAAATATATAAACTACCCATTCTGATTATTTCCAACGCGGTTACTGTCATATCTACGTATTTTGATTTCTAATGCTTCGAGGAAAAAACGACAGTTTTAATGTATCCGTTCTACTGTAAATTTCCCTGATTTTACGTTTGTGATCTGATCTACCATTTTAAGTGGGGGTCTTTAACATGTCCTTTAATATCTTCAGATAAGTAAGCTGCCTAAAATGTACACATTTAAGGTAACCTGTATTTAAGCCTACAGTCAACTAGTGCCTCCCATCCTAATTCTCCCAATAGTGTCGTGACTAAGCGCAATGAATTTTTACATACCTAGCTGCTCTACGTTACACTCTATCTAGCTTAAAAACTAAGCCTACCTCTTGAGGAGCCCATACACTTTGAGCATGCTCAAGGTGGATTCTAACTAACGTGAAATAAGAAAGCTACTTGACGCCTTCATTACAACTCCGAAGTATGCTTTTTATCAATTCTAACTTTTTATTTGCTATTCCGCAAATTTCACGAATGTGTTTTCAACAGGACATATCTTTAGTTATCGTTTCACCCAAGTATTTTACCAATTCAACGTTTACTATGTAGGTTTCCTGCATAATGTAAGTGTTTTAGGGTGAAATACTCTTCCTCTAAAAGTTTATCGACATTTATGCATTTTTAACTTAGTGTATAGTCAAAGAATTAATCTTCGTTTTCTGATATGATCCCATCTCAAGTTTAAATAAATTGTCACACGGCTATACGTATCCTGTTATTCAATATTCTTGCATGTAATTAATTTATTTACTGTGATTAACTCTTTTCGAGTGCATGATCAAACTAATATTTGTATTAAGGTAAATTGTTTGAGATTGCATATGCATGACTGGTGACTATCATCGCCCGACCACACACCCTGGCGGCAGCTTGCGGAGTAGTGTGTAGATGTAGATACGTAAAGGTATTTAAAGTGGTAGAGGGTATAATAAGCAAGAAACAAATTACTCTTGTCGCATGAGTTTTCTAGGAAATTTGGTGGTGCAATATGCACTTTTCTTGTTTCTGAAGAGTTTAATATTTCATTGCATGTCAACTTTTTTCTCTAGCGAGATTAATGGATGATGCGCGACTTTGTCAGTTCATGTGCTGCATGTCTGGTGTGGATACACTCCCTGCCAGTTGCCTCCTTGGTCGCTTGCAGGGTATTATTTAGAAGTAAGTGCTTGCGCACGGCAATGTCAGTTCTTCTTCCTCTAGCAATTAATGGATGTAGAAATATGTCAGAGCTTGGTAGGATGGTAACTTTTACTTCATTCCGAGCTGGTCCTCATACAATGGGTGTGAGGTGTGGTATTGAATGCCCTCAGCTGTAGCCATTGCCCTGCCCTAGGGTTGCACGCCTGTTAATCGCTTATACCCTTCCTCGCCAGGAGGAGAGAGCGAGAGACCTCTCCCCCCCTTCACCCCAGTAGGGGGCAGTCAACTGTAAGTTTGTCTTCCTAGGGGATCCGGCTTGGAAAGGTGGACAGCCTTTTGTCCGGTTTTAAACTCATTAGCGGGAACATCAAGGGAAATCTTCCTTTTCCTACCTGCCATTGGTCGCTCGTTAACGAATTTCCCTGGTAGATTCGTTTGAATGTCTTGGTGTACCTTTTTATTCCCTTGACCAAGGATCGCAAAATATTCTGGGAATATTCCTGATGGCAGTCTGCTGCTTTCACGTGGTACTTTGCCCCTTCCTTCCGTTCATTTTGGCTTTCACTATCCGAGCAAGTCACCTCTTGGGTGTGAAGGAGTGACATCCCACTACAGGTATGCACTATACTCGCTGCTCACTATTCACTAGTTTGTAAGTAAATGACTGGTTGTGTGATGAAGGCGTATAGTGGTAAAATTGATGGCGAAATGGTTTAGAAAGCAAAATGTTTTTAAATTATTATCCTATTCCTGTGCAGATTATTCCTGTGGAAATTTTAGTACATCATTGAAGAATGGCAGGCTTTTTCACAGTACGTATACACAATATCACGTAAGCCGCTGTAAGGGCATATAGCGAGGAGTGTTAGGAAACCACCCGTAAAATAGAATCCAACCGCATTTTATGTAGAACAGATCACAAAGATAAAATAAGGGAGATAGATTCCGCTACAGATGGATACAAATACTCATTCTTTCCCCTAACAATCACAAATCATAATAATAAGAAACCGAAAAAAATTACCAGCGCTTTATCTTGTCCTCGCTTGTATTTTGTTTTCTTTACTACATTTTTTACGACTTCAATTTTTTGCCATTATGATTCCTGATTTTCTACATCTTCACAATAACCTGCAAGGGCGTATGGCGGAGGGGACTAAATTGTCTGAGCAAAGGACCAATATTTGTATTCTCTCTTATCTTTGTGCCCTAACCTACCTGAATACTATGGAGCCATAATAATACCTATTGTGCCATTGTTAAACTCGTATGTTCTGAAGCTTGCTGAAAGTCTCGCTTGTTCGCTTCGCATTTCAAGAGGCTCCCAGCCTAATTCCTCTACGAGTATAAGACTCCTTGCTTTTCCAATTCCAGCTTGCACTTTAATGGATAAATTTCTTACTGCATCCTAAGGTGCAATTATTTGTTAGATGATAGTATGCATGCATGCGTGTAAAATGAAAGGATTTTTGCATGAATGTATGCGCCACTGTGAGTATGGGTTTTCATGGGTGTATTGGTATTGAATGTGGTTTTGTTTCCTTTTACGGGTGGTGACCTAACATCCCCCACCACGCACCCTTGCAGCGACTTTCGGGGTATGATTTAGATGTAGATGAAAGACCTATTATACTCGTCTTCTTATCATATTAATTTCAAACTTGACCTAATTAAAGTACATAGTGATTTTCTAAATATTGATATAGCGTTTCATGTTCAAAAAGAATTAATATTTTTAGATTGTTACCTAATTTAAATATATCTCAGATAGCTTAAATGGGTATTGTTAGAAAGAGGGGTAAGATAGTGTTGTCCATTATCACGCCCACCTTACAAAGTCTATAAGGAGGAGATGGTCCTCCCCATCCCGACAACCACCACCACACACCCTTGCGGCGGTTTGTGAGATTATTATGTAGATGTAGAATAGTAAAATAAACATGGAAAGAGCTTAAGCAGGGAATGAAATTTGGTGAGGAATTCATAAAATCAGTAAAGTTTGAAGATGGTTAAGCTTTTGTTAGCTAATAATCCAAGGGATTACATTCCTCTCTGAGCGCGTGGGAAAGTCTGTTCTACAGTTATGGGATTAGATCAATATATACAAAACCAAGATTAGGAGATTTACGAGGAAGAGGACGGCTAAGTTACACGTTAAAATTGGAGGACAATAAATAGAGGTAGAACGGTTTGACTCTCTTCTAAGTTCAATATAGACGTGATTTAAATGACGATTTTAATAGAAATTTAAAATTTAACGGAATTATTGCTTGAAATGATTTAAGTACTCATATGTTGGCTCACCCAGGTGTATTTAATTTGCTTTTTGTGCTTCGTTATTTTGTAAAAGCATTTTTTGAAAAAAGCAGTGTTATTAAACTATTCCTTTTGTATAGCTTTTGTCATCTTCGTAAAGCAGGGTCCGAATCGTGAGTTCGATGGCGTTAATTAGTTTCATGGAAACCCTAATTCCAATATTTTCACAGTTTATTTTACTTTTGTGGTCTTTCTATATAATTTTGGTATATTATTTTTAATAGGAAAAAATATCGCAAACTTAACGTAACTTTTCCAATAATGATCATAATATTAATAAAGTATTTTTTACCTATCGAATACGTCTCGCTTGCCTAACCAGTATTCATCACTTGCAGTTTCCAGCAACACTGGGAGATGAAAAGTTCACCTCGCATGGCAATAAATAGTCTCATTTGAATCAAAATCATCAAGTATCCAATTTTTCACAATTGCAATGGCTTCATTAATGAGATCATCGAGCCCGGATAGCTCAGTCGGTAGAGCATTAGGCTTTTAACCTAAGGGTCCAGGGTTCAAGTCCCTGTTCGGGCGTTTTTTTAACCCCAGCGTATTACGGTCGAAGGGATCACGAATATAAGATTAGAGAGATAGACTGCAAGACTGACAGGTTTAGAATTTTATTTTTTCCTAGAACGATAAGAGACCAGAATGCTTGTGGTCGAAATTCCCAGAGGTCATTTCATTACAATAAGTATTAACGTACAGATTAGGGACTGCACGAGGATATATATACTATATATATATATATATATATATATATATACATTTTTTTCTTACAGGTTCCACCTACCTTTCCTCACCTATTTGATAATCCCAACCCCCTCATCACTTACCCTTCCCTCCTGGTGCTACACCCCCTGCCAGGCACCTTTTTTGGTGATTTATGGCGTAGAGCGGCAGGGTATTTATGTAGATGTAGATGCGTGTGTGTATTGGGTGTGTGTACATATTTTACTGTATGAATATGGATGTTTGCATCTGTGTGTATATGCCTATACCTACGCACATATGTATATATGCATTTATATATTACCCCACAAGCCGCTGCAAGGGAGCGAGGGGGAGGTTTAGGTCACCACCCGTAAAAGAGAGTGAAACCACATCAAAACGAACAAATTCATACAGACCTACGCTCACAGAGGCAAATGCGATATTGGGGCGAAAACCATTTTAACTTACACGCATGCAAACACATATACAATCAACGATATGAGTTCCCCATAAGTGACGTGATGTTAGAACTACCCCCCCCCACAAATATTTCACTGCCGTAGTAAGCACTGAACCCTCTTTTTTACAATTTTTTTCTTGCTCCCCGATTCCTTTTTACGAAAATTTCAAAACTGCGCACACACTTACACACGCACTCACGAATATACCTTATGTCTACGAATCGTTTGACCTTTTTCTAATTTGTTAATCGAATATCTTTACTTTTTCTAAAATAACTTTGATTTATCGCTATTATAATTTCTGATTGTACGGAGAAAGAACAAATACTTGTATCTGCATTTTTATCTCTGTTGGAGTATATCTCCCTTATTTTAATTTTTTTATATTTAACTCTAACTTACACACATCTATTCCTCTATCATATGTATCTATTTATTTGAAGTAATCGAGACTATAAGAATACACAGATTGCTGTATTATTTTACGATAAATAGTGTTGGTACCATGTGCATTCCTCTCGTGTCCCATTAGTGATTACTAGTACCTTGCATTTCAATTTTTTCAATGGCAGTGTCTCACGCATGGTGCCTAACCTTTCGAGACATTCGTCTGCTATACATGTTTGATGAAGTTATACCCTCTGCCACGCACCTTCCCGGCGCCATTAAGGGTTTTATGTAGAAGTAGTTATATGTGTTCTGGATCCAAATGGTCAAAGTAGTTGTCACATTAGAAGAATAACTGATAAGTAGATTAACTTGTCAGTCAAATAATGAGTTGCGTTGCTGAACGCATTAGAAAGTCAGCGCAATAGTTTATGGAATGAGAATAAATGTTTACTGAACAAGGCGTACGCGTTTTTCAAAAAAAAGGAAACTAAGTTATATATTAAAATAGGTAGTAATAAAATGGAGCAGATGGAACAGTTTACGGATCTCAGAAGCGTTTTGGACCAAGATGGTCAAAGTAGTAGGGACGGAAGAAGAAGAATTAGGCTATTGAGTATTTTAGGGAAAGGCGTGTGAAAACTTTGGTATGGAGCGTGGTTTTTATACGGCGCAGAAACGTGGTCACTGATATGGGGTGATAGGCGTAGATTGGAGGTTTTGGAAATGTGGGAGTGAAGAAGGATGGAAAAGTGAAATGGACTAAAAGGAAAAATACGAGGAAATGGTTACCAAAGTGGTGAAGGAGAGAGGATTGTCGGAAGACATCCAAAGGACCCAGGGAAGATTGATGTGGACCATGTTGATTGCGATGGTACGTATATTGATATAGGAAAGCAGGGAAGAGGGAGAAAAAGGTAGATATCTTGGACGGATTGATAGACGGTAAACTGTATGGAGAGTTGGAGAACGGGTTAATGCAGTCGGAATCCTGACACCACCCGCCACATGCCTTTGCGGTGACTTGCGAGGTATTGTGTGGATATGTTGATGTCAGGTGATGGTTTTTTGGATATACGAGGGAATATATTACTGTTCAGGCAGTGTGCATTTGAAAACAAATCTTAAACTTTAGAATATCAATAATAATAAAATAATAATTTCAAATCCGTTCGTTTCACATAAAATGATTTTATGTTTGTGATTCAGCCTACGTATAATATATATTTAGGTTAAAATATGTATTTAATATTTTTGCAAATAATCTACATCATATTCAACGGCCTCATAGTCATCGTAAGGGCCACCACCCCAAGTTGCGTCTTTGAGGGTAATATCCGCACGTCTAAGAAAGAGAGAGATAAGATCTATCGTCTAAGATTTACTCTGTACATGTATTTCAACCACCAGTCCGTGAGAGATTCCAAGCAGATCTTCATAAATAATAGTTTTTTTTGGCGTATGGGCCCCTTTGAAATAAGGCCGTCCTAGTACAATAGCACTATGCTTATGTACGATGGTGTATAAGTATGTAAATGTAGATTTTACTCAATTCCAGTAATTTTTCTATCTCTATGTATTGATTTTATAGTAGTTAGTTCCTTATATTTGATATCTCTTTGAATTTTCAAAGAGTTGCCCCCACTCAAAGGGTCAATTGCGTAACGGCGCGCGGGATTAATGCCTTTGCCATTTGCGTTGGTTCTCCTCCTCACGGGCGTGTGGTTCGACGCTTGTGCTTCCTTGCACGCGACCGCTGCGACACACCGCGCCAGTGGATGACCTACTCTGTGTTCCCGGCAAAGCGGCAGCTTCGGCAAACAATTGACTGTGGTCGCGCGTTGACTGTGTCGCGGTGTTTGCACGAGTTGGATTGTATGCAAATCAAGATACGGATGAATGCCAAAGTCCATTGATGGCAGAGCGCAATACTGTTATTATTTTGCGAAAGGGAAGGCGTTGCTAAAGGAAATGGAGGTGCGTTTTATTGTAAAATATCAGTAGGAGTACGTGGGGAATATTTTACGTGAGTGTATCCGAAAATATTCTCCGTTAACATTTCTATCGTTATTAGTTGCGGCATTCTTATTTACCGTCATTTCAGTTGGTATAGGCAAAACTATTTTTACTGTAAATCTATCTCTCTTACTATTTCTTTTCATGGTTTCCACATAATACCACGCAAGGAAGTGTGGCAGGGGGTGTTTGTGCACCAGCCATGCATGCAGGTGGAGTAAAAAATTGTTGCCAATAAGGTTATATTTTAAAAGGACCAATACGAGATGTTATTTATAATGCAAACGACGTTTTCCACTCTTAACGCTGGGTAACTTTTTTTCATCTGACTCAGCAAACCTCACATACTATTTCATTCACCTGACATAGGCGTGTGAGTGCTGGACCCTGTCTTTGTTTAAGACGCGAATGGCATTGAAACAGCTGAAGAGAAGTATTTGAATGTACCTTTGCAGGTTTTAATCCCTTATTCTATTATTTGGGCTACACGTTATATCTAATGTTGTAATTCGGGGCCCTCTCGCAATATCACAAGCAAGCAAACCAATCATTAACCTTTGAAAAAGTGTTGGCCACCTTCCCTCTTGTCATGATTGAAGGGAGTGCGTCCTAGTTTCCTATCAACATAACATTTTTTCATAACATTCATTAATTGATAAAGCTCATTTTCTCGGTCATTTTTGTAATTCCTTAATGAGATTTTCTTTTTCCGGCCCCAAATACTTGTTTCATGTACCAAATATGAATTCACTAATTGCAGTTAATATTTCATCTTTGTTCTTCGTTGTATTGAGGCACGTAATAATATGAATGCAAGAGGGAAAAATTAAAATTATTTTATGAACTGCTTAATGCAGCAGAGATAATTTTCAATACGTAATCTTAAGACTAATAGATAAATTAATGGTTCCACGCATCGTATTCGAAAGACTCAATTTGGTAGTGAGTGTGAAAGAATGAATTCAATTGGTGGCACAGAATCGATCTCAATACGTATATTTCAACGTTCTTAAGCTGCATACAGAATGATAGCACATTATATATCCTATTATTTCTATTTCGGTTTTATATCCTCTTATTCATTAGGACTGCTGAGTGTGCATTGCGGTGCCTATTAAGCGCCAAGTGGTACTAAACATTACGACTCCCATTAAACATGAATGTCTACCAAAACCATTTTGCAGATTTTGTTAATTTATTTTCATTCGGATGTCCCCACTTCTTTTTTGTCAACAATATTTTTAATAGGTCCGCAGACGTTTCTAATGTGCCTAATTCCGAAGTAATTATTTCTTAGATATTGACATTAAGTGTGCTATATATATTAAGAGCTGCTAGGTTGTATATGTATATTTTCCCAAGAGTTCATCACTGAACACTTCGTTTTCAGTGATAAATTGCTGGGAAACCCTATATCACGTGTAATATATATTGGGTTTCTGTGATACTTGTTGCTACTGCTGTGACACTAAGGTGATTGGAGTTAAATATCGAATAATCAGTCATATATGAAATAAGGCCGTGGGGGTGGACAACATTCCTGCGGAACTACTAATAGATTTAGGAAATGTGGGAAGAAGAGTCTACATGGACTAATTCGTAGTATTTATGAGGAAGAAATCTGGCCGGAAGACTGTTAGATCAGTATTAGTTCCTTTTCCGAAAAAAGGTAAAGGATACATCGTATGAGGACTACAGAACAATTAGTTTAACTTCGTACGCAGTTAAAGTTATCCTCAGGGTCATCAACAAAAGGATAGAGAGTAGGGCAAATGATTACTCAGTGGATGATCAGCTTGGATTTAGGAAGGGAAGAGGTACGCGTGATGCCACTGCAGTAATAAATTCACTGATCGAGAGGAATATAGGAAACAATTAGAACGTATTTCCGTTTTGTAGATTTCGAAAATGATTTTGATAGAGTGAATTGGAAAATTAATGAGTATATTGTAGAAAATACGAATGGATTGGAGGTAAAGAGGCCAATCCCCAACCTGTACATATCTTAGAATTCTCAGGGTGAGTGGGGATGGAGAGTTCGAATGGGAATTGTCAGGTAGAATCGTGAGATAGAAGTGTCCATTATTACCACTGCCGTTCAAGATATATAGTATGTGGAGGAAATATTTAAAGAGGCATGGAGAGAAATGTCGATAGGATTGCAAGTTGGTGGGAAATTCGTAAAATCAGTTAGGTCTGCTGATAACCAGGCTCTAGTTGCTCAGTCAGCCAAGGGGTTGCAAACATTGTTGAGTGTATTGGACATTCAGTGTGATAGATATGAAATGAGAATACATATAAATGAAACAAAAGTTATGAGGTTTTCCAGAAAGAGCAAATGCTAAGTTAAACGTTAAATAAGAAGGCGAAAACTAGAGCAGATGGAACGTTTATGTATCTCGGAAGTGTTTTGGACCTAAATTGACAAATTTCTAAGGACATAAGGAGAAGTATTGCTTTAGTTGAAGAGGCCTTTACGAGAAAGAAATTGATGACACGGACGTTGAGTAAGGATTTTAAGATAAGGCTCGTCAAAACTTTGATATGAAGCGTAGGTATGTACAGCGCGGAAACATGGTGACTAGAGCAACATACTAGAAATAAATTGGAGGCTTTTGAAAAGTGTGTGTGTGGGGAAGGATGGAGAAGGTGAAATGGACTGGAAGGAAACCAAATGAGGAAGTGCTTGACAAAGTGGGTGAGGAGTAGGGATTGTTGGAAGAAATCCCAAGGAGGCAGGAAAAATGAAGAAGGGCATATTGAACGGCAGTGGAATGTTGAAAACTGTAATAGAGGGGAAAATGTTGGGAAACGAGGGAAGAGGAGGAATAGGATAATGATGTTGGACGGGAGGAAGGAAGTACACACGGAGGAAGAGGGGTCTGTTGTAGAGTAGGATGGTCGGTCGTGTTTTGGTAGGAGAAACAAATTATTCAATTTATAGTTCCATCCTAAACCTACCTTAACCGGTAGATTAAATAATAAATCTGCCAAATAAATTTCCCACTTGGAATCGCGGCGTAACTTGATCAGAAAATGCCCCTAAACTTACTGTTTCAGTTCATACATTGATGTAGTGCTTGCGGTATAAATGTCGGGGGCTACTTATAACGTTGAGCCGTTGTCTCCACGCGTGAATGCTGCTAGCGAAAATAATTATATCTGGATTCTATTGACATTTGGCAACGCGTGGGAAATATGGACCTTCATGGACGTAGCCAAAGGGTCAGGGAGAACCCTTTTCCCTATTAATTTAACCAAAATAAAGAATTGTGCAGGTCTTGTATAAATGATACTAGTAGTTAATATTTATTCAAAATAATATGAAAATACACGCCTCCGGACAAAATTTCAACCCACACCCAAGTTAGACTTGTTGAAATTTGCTCTCTTGCTTTGTAATTCTATCCACCCTTAAGCAAGCCATCGTAAGGATTCATGGGGAGAAATGGCAGTTTTATAGATTTATAGAAAATCTGAGCCCTTCCAATTCAACATGTATTGTAAAACTGCTGTTAATTCTCAGCTAAACTTAACTGTGGACGGACGAATGCCATGACTCCATGACTGCCGAGGGCGATTCTGTAGAATAGGACCCTCTTTCAGACGGCTGATTCGTGGCTCCGAGATTTCTTGGGTTCATTTCGACGCTAGGCCGTCATTGAATTGTCACCCAACCACCAACGCGCGTTTAATTATGCACCCATTCCTCTATCAACTCATGCATCACTTAATTGATGATATGTTTCGATTGGTGCAAAGATGATAGCAATCGTAGGAAATGGGTGATTACAAGCATAACTAGTACACTAAACGACCCCTTTTCAGTATTGAAAACGCTTCTCATTCCATCTCCTGCTAAATGAATTATTTGCACTGTAAGGTGCAGTTTTTTTAATTGTTTTGAAGTGTACCCGGATATTTTATGTTAAATCAAATCCTTTCTCTAATCCCAGCTTTGGGAGCACAATTAGTTGACATTAGAATTTGAATGTACGTGGTAATTCAAACTATGGCGGCTGTCCCTTTCATTGTCGTAATGGTATAATTCATTGTTTAATTGGCGTAAAATTTATTTTTATTTTACTTCAAAATAATGGAATAGAAATTGACTTTGAAAATTATTGCGTCTGTAAGTAACTGCAATAAAATAGGACAAGCAAGTTGGAATAATATTTTCACAGATATCATGGAGAAATTCATTTGAAGAGGATTACAGTTTAAATAAATCGTAAGTGGAGATTATCACTTCCTTGGTGTCATCGGACGTTAGTAAACAGGTCTTTTTGCTCAAAACTGGGATTTTAAGCATGCAAGAGGATGATTTTCAAATCCACGCCATCAAATACCGCTCCCAAAAGGGCTTCTCGGGGAGAACGGCACGGCGGGAAGCGATGCGGAAGGCATCGAGCACAGTGGTGGTGCGGCGAGGAGCGCACATACGTATGTGTAAATACATGCCCTCCTCATAAAACATGTCTAATGTATGTGTACGGGAGGGATAGAGGGTACTCGGCGGAGGCGTAGCGTGAGCGATGGCGTCGCGCTCGGCTTCCTCACCACGTCACCGACGGTCAAGTACGGTGTGCGAGGTCGCCAAGGGGTGGGGGTGGGGTCAGGAGGAGATGGGCTGGGTGGGGTGCGGATGGACGCAGGGGATTGTGGGATACGTTCGAAGGACTGGGGGAGAGGATGACAAGAGTGCGGGGAGATCGGTTCGAAAGGCTAGTCTGCCCTGCAGCATATTGGACACATGTTCTGCGGAAGGTAATCTGCCTGTAGCCTGACGTCCAGGCGCCTCTCGTGTTTCGCCTCACCCTCCCCTCCACCCTTCTAACCTCTCCTCCTCCCCAACCCCTACAAACCCTTCTCCCCCGCCCACCCGCCCCCCCCCCCCAGAGCGGTCAAGCGAGGCTTTCAGGACGGAAGAGAAGAGCGGGGCGAGTGGAGCGGAAGGGAGGGGCGAGGGGGAGGCAAGCAGGGGGGAAAGAGGGGGCGTGTCCTCCCTCACGTCACGACGCTCATCCCCTCTCCCCCCCCCCGAAGAGTGCGGAAGTGGCGTGAGCTAATTGGTTGACGGCCCGAGCCGCGGCTATTGATTGGTTGCCAAGTGGACGCTCTCGGAGCGCAGGGGGTAGAGGGGAAGACGGGGGGGAGAGGAAAGGGGGGGTTAAGGGTTACCGTGGCAGGCAGGATTTGGGACTCGGGGGAGGAGGGTGGGAGGATTTCGGATGTGGGTGTACGTGTGTGTGTGGTGCGGTGCGGTGTTCTTGGTGTTCTTTATATAGCGAAAAGTCCTGTTCGGAGGCGGAGTGGTGGTTTCCATGGCAATGCGGCAGAGGGGGCGTGGGGATGGGAAGGGAGGGAGCGTGCGGGGGTGAGCAGGTTGCCGACCATCGCTCTCCATTTAGGCCCATCGGCCCCATTCGCTCCAGAGGGGACAGCCAAAGGGGTACTTCTCAGGGTGCGGGAGGCAAGGCAAAGGCGTTGAGCGAACCGAATGAAGGAGGGCAAGTTGTGGATTCTGCTCAAAGTTGAAAACGAACGCTCATATCCTCTACTATATCAAGTACATCACGCAAAGACTATGACGCAAAGCCCGCGAAGTTGAGGACTGGACACCTCATGTGGCGAAAATTATGACTCCTTAAACTGGTGAACCTGCAGTTGATTCAGATTACTCCTTTATATTTTTCTGACTTGCGCATGCTGGCATAAAATTTTCATAGCTCCTTAATGCTCAAGTAATGAAGCCTTAAATTTTGTAGCAAGAGCCCTTTATTATGTTTAGCAGGTTGTGTCATAAATCATCATTCTTAGGCTTAAATGATTGTAAGATGAGGTATTATGGAAAATGAAAACAAATAGTTTCGTAGAGATAACAGCCTTGTGGATCTGTTTAAAGTTTTAAGAAAGCGGGTGGAAGAGCTGTTATGGGCTAATTTATAGCATTTGTCATGCAGATGTTTGACCGAAAAACTTCGTTAGATCAGTGTTAGTTCAATAAAAGGAAGCAATCACTTTATATCTAGCAGGTTTTGTCCAAAAAATCATTTCGTAGAGAATAAGCTGTTGAACATTTAATTAATTCTTTTACGCACTTCGTATACAGCAAAGTTTTATCTCCATTGATTGTTGCTTATGTTTCACGGAATAATAATGTATGAAGTTTGTTTGTTAGATTTTTTGTTCTATTTTACATTGAAAATAATTACTTGCACGACAGCATACATAAAATCTTTAAGTTTGTCGACCATTTGAAACTTGCCTCATAATTTCTCCGAGCATGTGTTCAAGATATGTTTGTTTGTTGTTCATTTATCGTATGAAAATCGAAATATAAAAATTAGTGCACAACGCGGGTTCATTTTTATCGTATATTATTCTTGTAACCCTCTTAATTTAGAATTATATCGGAAATATTTTTTCCTAAGGGAACAAGCAAAGATTAAACCCTTTTTCTATTGTTGAATAGGACGTTTGGACGAGCTTGTTCCAACCTTTTTTCTGAACTTTATCCTTTCTCAAAAATGGAAGTTTATTCTCTTATCTTCTTAACACTGTATTTTCCATGGACGAGAGTAAATTATGATGATTGGAGCGGTTATATTTGAACTAAAATCGCCCATCTGTTTGTTATCGGTAAATTATTTATATTTTGCTCTTTTCAAAGTTTTTTTCCAATATCACTTAGACTTTTATCCGTGGTGCACATCCCCTTCACTTATGAAATGGGAATTAAATGGTTACAATTTAGTTTATTTATATAAAATATATAAACATTGATTAAGACATTCAAACACGAAGAACGTACACCAATGAGCTGAGCGTATAAAAATAGCATATATGGAAGTAATGCATGGAAGGCCAGTTATACAGCACGATAATTGTGTTCCATGCAATTTCCCATTTGATAATGTCCTTATGATTTCTCAATGGAGGTTATCGTTCATTCGCCCTTCATTAATAACGTTTCTGCGTTTGCATTTTTCCCCTCACTGGCGTGGAATTCTCAGGTAAATGTCTCTAAATTTCCGCATGGGCATAAAATGTTCCTTTTCTTTCTAATGCCTAAATGTGCATGCTGGAAGAACTAAAGTCATAGAGAATGACCAAATTCGTCTTAAAAAAAATTATTTTCAAGAAACCAAACGTAAAAATTAAGAGCGATTGTTTAAATTTTTTAATGTGAGTATTAACATTTTCCATAAAAAGGCCCACGTTACCTGGGATAACTGAACGGAAGTGACTCGAGTGTGAATTTCTTATCGTCTTCGAGGTTTTACCACGCCATTTAATATTTTCCATCAAGACCTTCGTCATTTTAAGCGACTTCATTTAACACTTAAATTTCCCCTCCTCTTTTTCATGGGTCCAGGTGATCGGCTCCTCGACATCCCCTGCAAAGTTTGCGGCGACAGGAGCTCCGGGAAGCACTACGGAATATACAGCTGTGACGGTGAGTGACGTACTACTGTTTATCCATTTTTTGTTTCCGTCCAAAATGATGTGGTCACGTGATTTGAATGATGGATACCTTTAAAATTCTTTCTTAAATTGTCATAAACAAGTGAATTCTTCATTCGGACGGATAGGTATAAATTTTTCGTCTTGCATACAGATGGAGGATTTTTTCTCAAATACCTGTATATTAAGGCGCGGTTAACGGTGAAGGACGTGTGGATGGGGGTACGCGGCGTGTGGCTTGGCGCTCCATCGCGCCGTGTAACTAAGTCGAAAAACACACTTCACGCGGAGGCGCGTCTTTCCGCTCAGAGTGATCGGAGGAAACTGACAACCAGCTGTCTCGAAAGGGCAGACTCCCCACCATATTTCCCAATCAGTTTTATTGTGCCGCTATGGATAGTCGCGGCACAATAAAATCATTCGAATTGCTTTAATAATGGACCATTTATATGCGGAAATATTACTTCAAACATGTACTTAGTTGTTTGCTAGCAAATACACGAAAACAACATGAAAATAGAAGAGTAAAAACTAGACCGGTTGGAACAGTATACCCATCTCAAAAGTGTTTTGGGCGAAAATATTCAAAGTAGTAGGGCCATAACGACGTATATGTGTGTTTATTTACATTGAATATTTCGCGTATGGTAAATTCTTTGTGATACATATGCTAAATTATGGACGCGATTGCAAATGAATGAGAATGACAAATATACGATTACTAAATCTCTATTACTATTGACAGTGATATATCCAATAAATATATTATTAGATCTATTCAATAATATATTAAACAGATTCAAGCGAGATATAGTGGAAGTTTGTCATAATTAGAAAAACCAAATTTGCATTTTCAATAGATTTTCTGTGTAAAAATGCAAATTTTGCTTTTCTCATAAATTTGTGGAAAAATACTTACAACAATAATACTTACTCGAATATTTTGATTTTGTATATGGTACGGTCATATTCATATGGGTATTTTAAACATTTTGCATTTAGGAAAACTCAATCAAGTCTAGTTATTTAGCAATAATATTAATATTGTAGTCCCTTAGCGGCTACACTCAATAGTTGACCACCGATTTGAATGAAGTGTTTTATGAGTAATTTTCTTAGAAATAATGTTTTATTTCACCATAATTAAAAATTCCAAGGCAAATATTATTGATTTTATTGAATACCAACTACTGTCAATCGCCAAATCAATATTATTGAGTCTTTTATATCGTACATTTTAACATCATCGTCGTAATAAAAAAATATAGAAACAATTTTCCACTAGATATCTATCTAGTGGAAAATTGTTACTATCTGTTCTTTATTATGTTCGAATTCCACCACATCACGCCTGAAACTACTCAATCTCATCGTTGTTTTATCACTTTTATCGGTCATCATTTTCGTCACCATTTATTAATGTGGCCTATGCGATTTCTGCAACTTTGTAGTGTAGTTCCTCTGATAACTTTTAAGAGTTGAGCAATACGAAAGCTTTGAACCTATCCGACCTGTCACGTTAAAAGCTAACCACACAGGCTCACGATTTCATATCTGGAAATACAATACCATTTCCACATTTTCGAATCTTTGCATTGTTGCTCCAAAAAATGCAAATTTTGCAAACGATATGAATGCGAGCTCAAAATTAGGTAGTCTTGCAATTTTCCCCAAACATAAATATTTACTTTGACTGAAAAATACAAGTAAATAGAAATTTTTGACAAATAAATGAAAAACCTCTGATAATATTTTCACATAGCTGTTGCACTCTTGAGCATCCCAAAGGTTGTCTCCATTCCATATGGTAAACTGATCGAAGTATCATCCCATAATTTGTGCTCTGTCAAGTAACGCCGGCTATCCGCCGACCATCTGCAAGCGCGTTAGAAGTGGAGCAAAATTTGTCGGTGAGTCTTTTTCCAGTATTTCATTTTTTAAATTAAATATAAATATGAAATTGCAACATTATATCCAGAATTATGAACATATACGCGTCACCACTTACGATTAGTCGCAGATTATGAATGATGTCCTATTTTTTCGATTAAAATACGAATTTAATTGCAATGTAACGGACTAACCTCTCAGTCTAGCGCTTGTGCAAGTGAGTTGTTATCGTGATTGCTCAACGCTTTGGTTTCAGTTAGTTAATTCCATTAAATTCCGTGTCTATTCCGTCCCTTTATTGTAAATGGTACTGCAAACCTCTTCCCGGGGACACGAAATCCAATTTCGATTCGGAAACTTGCCCCCTTCATCCCCCGTCGTAACTATTTTGGTACGGTCGCGATTTAAACACAACCAAGCTCGTATCGAATGATCTCGATTAACTGATTTTCAATTATCGGTGCAGAGTAACGCTAATTGCAACATAACACAGGCACTGACAATGTTGACGTGCCATTGGGAAAAAATATCATTTTGCTACACATTTATAAGGGATATAGAATTTTCCTGCCTACTTATTATGCAAATCATTGAAAGTGAAGCAGACATGAGTGATACAGGAATGCACAGTAAAAGAACCGATCCCAATTATTTAAATATATTGAGTTCTCTTGTACATCTGTTTTCCAATGCATGTAATTGATTTTTGGCTTAGAATTTATCAGAAACCCTAACCGCTTCATAGTGGGATTGAAAACGAGAAACCAATAGGTATTCACGTAGTTAAAAATAAGCGTAATCATATTTTTAGTGAATAGCACAGATACTTTTGTGCCCGTCTTGTGTAATTGGGTGTGTATGTGTGCGTGTATGTATATATATGCATACAAATAAACATATAAAACCATAAACACAGTAATCAACCCGAAGGTCGGTTTAGTAGGTGATGGTAGAGCTCACCCATGTACCAAGCCCGACGGCGTGTGAATATTCACACATCAGGGTAGGAAGGCCAGTTCCTTTCCCTGTGCCGGTTATGGTTTCCCAGGAAGATCTGGTACCCGAAAAATCAACTAGCTTGGGTGGAGCTGCAGGTGCCCAAAGTGCCTTGCCCGGGAATCGAACCTGGGACCCTCCGGTCAGCAGTCCAACGCTCTACCCGCTAGACCACCGCGACCCGCAAATAAACATATATATATATATATATATATATATAATGTAAATTCACTAAATAGTCAACACAAACACAGAAACTAAAACATATAACAGAGGGACTCACTGGTTCTCGAATTTTCGGTGGTGCAACCACCTTTCTCAAGAGGAATTAGGAAATATATATATATATATATATATATATATATATATATATATATATATATATATATATATATATATATATATATATGCACACACACATGTATATACAAGGGTGGTCTGAAAGGTTTCCGACCTAACAAAGATACAAGACATTTTTTCGGAAATTTTCTGAGTCGGATCTTTATTCCTGTCTCCTCGGACTGTACCTTTATTTATGTAAGTGTGGTCGATTTTTTATACAATACAGTAACCCAGTAACTTCGAGAAACACGCAATTTAAAAACCTTTAAGCTTTTTCTTTTTTCGCTCTTATTCAATCGAAACGGGATTAATATCTCAAAAAAGACCAAATTGTCATAATTTAAAGTTCTAGTTATTGTGATAGGTACATGTTATTATGCTACATTTACGTATACACTATGCACGTATGCCGAAAGGAGGGGAGTTTTCGATTCTGACTTGATGTTCTTCATGGTAATAACGCTAAATCATAAGGATAGGGACATAAAGTCCTTGATCCATAATTTTTGAACGTATGTTTGTTTTAAAAATTATGGCTTAACCTTGTTTACATTTTTATTAGCATTATTAATTATTCCTTAATGATAATTTTTAAAGACTTACTAATAATTATGGAAAATGAATAATGGTTGCCACAATTTCTTATGGTATTTCTTTTATCTCAGTAAATTGTCTAAGGAAATTATTATTCCACTCAAATACTATTAATCTCAGTTGAAGATCCGATGGTGGCAAACTGTTTCCATTTAATGTAAATATTGTATTTTCGGATCATATTATTATTATTCTCTTCTCTATGCCCGTGTTTCTACTTTCATTGAGTATTTAAGTATTCACTAATATAACTACTTAATGACGGCACCAGAAGCCCCCAGGTAACTATTTTTGCTAGAATTTCGCGCATTGCTTTAATCTAGTTATGACAATTACTCAGGGATAAAATTTCTGGTATTTTACGACTCAGGGACTTGCCCATTTAGTCAATCCCTCTATTTAGTTCCAATTCTTTGGACAATTTATCATCAAGGTCATCTAAGGCATTTGTGATGCATTTGAAACGTGGTTTATATAACTTCCTGCCCCCAGGTTGCTCTGGATTCTTCAAGCGAAGCATCCACCGCAGTCGGGTCTACACCTGCAAGGCTGCCGGGGACCTCAAAGGCCGCTGCCCCATCGACAAGACTCACAGGAACCAGTGCCGTGCCTGTCGACTCAAGAAGTGCTTTGAGGCGGCCATGAACAAGGACGGTGAGTTATCTCTCGCAGTTTCCTTCGCCCGCTCGCCGCGGTTGTCGTGACCGCTCGCTGGTTCTCTTTTTGAATCCTAACCGTAATTGTGTGAAGTAAATATGCTAGGCAGTTGATTAAAATTGCACTGGATACGTCTTCAAAGTTTCAATCAATTTCGTAGACTTGTTGAACTACGTCTATTTATTCACTCCGGCTCGTTCCGGTTCGTCTATCGAAATCGTCTATTCATTGCTGATCGAAATCTTTATTTTTCCAATGAGGGAAAATATTACGGGGGGGGCAGCTGAGGTGATTTGAGAGAGGGAACGAATGATCACTTGATTTATGCTCAATTAAAAGTATCCTTGTGGGCACCTTTCTCTGGGGGGAGAGGTTAAAGCGTGCGTATTCATTTTTTTATGAAGTACTGAGACCCTGGAGGGATGCAAAGCGTACTACGGCAATGTGCTGGAACAAAATACCCTCCAGGCCACCGTTCCAGAGAATCGTGCTGCGGACCTTTCAGAAGAAACAAGCGTGTCTCCCAAAAACTCCGAATATTCCCAATTCCGATACCCTTACCCAGCCCCCCCCCACCCCAACTCCCATATTATTCGTTCATCCCCGGAACGTATATCGAATAAGTTCCCATTCGCTCTTCTCCCTTCACCGAGTGCCGTCGGAGACGAGGCTTCCTCTATGGGGGGCGACAAACGGACCGGGCAGGAGGGGGGGGGGGGCGAAGTCTCCAGCGGGGCGAACCTAATTTCTTCCAGTGAGCATAAATCAAAGCATTGACGTTTTGAATCGTGGACTCTTCTCCGAAGGGGGAGGGGCTGCCGGAGGTCTAGGGGACGCGGTGGGCGACGTAACAAAGGACTCCCCCCCCCTCGATCGCCTGCCCTCCCGCCGATACATTCGCGCCCACGGATAATAAATAAGGTCGCGCGATTTATGGCGGGGGTCCCGACCGGGCGCGAGATGGCACCGAAGCGGGTGGCATCTTAGAAAGGGAACAAACGGCTCCCGCTGCCGCGAGGCCCATTCATGCCCGCACGCGGCCCCTGCGAACCCCACGACCCTTTGTCCTATCGAGGGGACAAGTAGCGAGCGATTTGATAGTGCCGCAGATAACAATGCCCTTATTCCATACACCGCATGAAGCCCCCTATTTCTATCCCATGGAGATTCTTTCATCGACATTACTTTACATAACATGTGTCAATGGAATTTTAATTGATAAATGTTTCATTCCTTTTGCTCGTTTTATTTGGTTGTGTTTCTCCAGCGGAGAAAGTTGTGCACCCGTTGATCTCTAAAAAACTCCCCACGTACCCGTTATTTGTGGCAATATGAACCTAGCGGACTTCTGCAAATAATTTTAGTACTATAAATATGATAAAATATTAAGATTACTAGCGAGGGTAACTTAAATTTTTCACTTCTTCATACCTCAGTTACTCATTGGCATTCGATTCACCTAATTTGAACAGAATATACATTTATTAAGTTACCCGTTTAATTATCTTCCGCCAAAACTAATAAAAACTTTTCATTTGTACGTTAATATTTTGGTTAGAGCATGTGTAATGCTAATTTCAGTGTTTTCAAGATAATGCAAGAGTGGACGGACTATTGACATGAGCCCCATTCATATTTAATTTCCGTATTTTTCCGCAACTCCGCGTCTTCGTTCTTCGCCATTTCTTCGATGTGTCGCATTCAGGGCATAGTTGTTTATCGTTAATTTGTCACCCTTCATTTTCATATAATTTGGATAAAAATAATATAAATGTCGCAATACAAAATACTATTTTAAAATTGCTCTTCGGAATTTGATCAATTTGAGACACACTGAAGGAATTAGGGAATACATTTTAAAAATCTTACAGAATTTTTCACCAGTTTGATTATAAAGACTGATTTATTCGTGTCTGTCCGACTTTTCATAATTCAGCATAATGTCTTCATTTTGAAGCACTTCAATAATATATCTCCATTGTTGCTGATAGAATAGGTTATTTACAACGTTGTATGAGGTCTTGTTTGTTTTCACGATGTAATTGTCATTCAGTAGCTTTTCTACCCTGAGATAAGTTAACGGAATATTTTTTCTTAAATAATTCTACATCTCATTCCACTTCATCGCCTTTCATTTGAGCAAAATATTTCTTCTTAGTGGAACGTGTGAACTTCTATTTCTATTTCATGCCAAAAAAAGTAAAATGACTCGAGTTTTATCGGATCCATTTCATTTTGCCTTTCCTTGTAGTGATCCCCTTGTCCCATTCCTGTACTCCTATTTTCAGCGCTGCTCTTTAGAATGTAAAACCTTTTGTTCTGTTCCCTCATTCTAAAGCCCAGTTCCAAAGATTGTCCAGCCCCACACAAATATTCTTAAGCATTAATTCATTACTTGGAACCCTATTTCATCAGCATATTTAAGCATAATCTCAGACTCTTTATCAGAAATGTGCTAAATGTATTCATTCATAATTTAAATTAACAACCTAAATATGTATCAAAAAATTTATATCGCAAATTCCATTGAAAAATGTGCGAAACAATTCATCACTTGATGATTTCAGATCTCCGTTTTATTCACTGTGCAGGACGCAGGGAATGAAGAGAGCAACCGAAGAAGAGCGCAAATATGTATTTAGCCCCCGCGGAGTTTCCGCCCCCCCCCTTCCTAATTTCCTTCCTCGAAAGCTCGTCGTGAATTTCGGACGGAGCACCCAATTCGCTGAATCGGACACGGTCCGTATTCGACCGCCGCCTCCCCGTCCCTCCTACCCACCCATCCTCCCCTCGCCCCCCTCTCCAACGTCCCCACACACAGAAGGCCCTTCCCCACACCCAATCCCTCCACACCCCTCCTTTGATGATGGCGAGACGAGAGGCTGATTCCTCCTCCTCTCCTCAAAACCCTCCCGTGTCCCTCCCTCTCCCCACTGCGCCCTTCGATCGTCACTTGTTCCCTTTCCCACGGCCCTTCCAAAACCATCCGCGGCTCAGCCCCTCCCCATGCCCCCTCCGCACCCTTCCCAACCTCGTCCCACTCCTCCTCCCCTTCCCCCCCCACCAACCCTCCCGTCGCTCTTGACTGGCTCCTCTCACTTATGCGATTACCGAGGCAAACAACCGTCCTTGGAAATTAACTTGGCCATTTCGTGCCTCTTCTTTGCCCCCACCCTACACCCTCGCTCCCCCGCGCGACCCTCGCCATCGCACAGGCACAAGCACTCGCTCGGAAGGAAGGAGGGTGTGTGGCTATGGCCTGAGCGATACCTCGATTGCGATTTTCATGTAATATAAAGTTACGATTTTAGGTCATTAACCACCCTTGTGAGATATAATGTGGTATCGGATTTAGTTAGATATGCGATATAAATGTATTGATCACTGATAGGAGGTTATTGGAAGGTAAGTATCGAGAAGAATTGAGTTAGAATGTGGGAAGAAGAAGAAGTCTAACGAGGAGATGTTTATCATAGCGGGAGAAGAGAGGAAGTTGCCGGGTGAAATTCAAAGAAGGAAGTAAAAGTGATAGGCGTTTCAACTGACAATATAGCAATTTTGTAGCCCGCGATAGAGAGGAGAATATTAGATGATAAGAATTTTAGAGGGATGAAGTGTGAGCGTTTTAAACCGTTTCTAGCCGGAAGAAAAAGGAACGTAGAACTGAAGTCGGAATTTTACAGGGCAGAACTATGGAAGTTCACAGGCTACATGGTCAATAGTTTGTGTTAAGGTATTCTCAAACCCTAATTTTTTAATGGATGATTGAAATTTTATTAAATGATGTAAATATGGTAAATCAATATTCGCTTTCAAATTGCATATGCAGGAGGTGTCGTTCATCTTCTTCGCCTTGACTCTACGTTGAAAGTTATGACAGATGCAATTAGCATCGCAACCAAATCTATTTTTCCAAAATCCAATTGCCAATTCCTCATCAGTGATTCTACCCAGTCAGGTCATGCATTCTAGTCAACACTTCGACGCTGGACTCTATCCTTTTTGTCCAGTCCTCCCTGAGGATGTTGGACATTAGAAAAAGGGAATGAGTGTGAACGCGTTTAAGCATCTTCGTCCAAAATTCAGGACCTGACTCGGTGGCAATCCCGAGTAGATTTTGTAGTTTCAATTCAAGCCTGGCATTTTTATACAGACTTCATGTCTCAAAAGTGTCGGTATATCGCCCATGCGGTTTTAATGGACGCCATCGCAATTGTAGGCTATTGTCACCATCAGTTGGCTCTCCAAATCATTCTTCTGCGATACCTGAGCTTCTCTTCATTTTCTCATATTTCCTTGAACCAATTCCATCAACTGCTTTTTCTTGTTCACCGTTACCGTCCTCCTTAATTCTTCCCGAACATGTTTCCCTCGATTATGTCCAGTGAGTTGTCGTACCTTAAGATGCATTCTAATACTCCCGGTCATATGATGGTAACATACATTTGGAAAACGCTTGTTGCTTTCGTAAGGCTTGGCGTATTTCCTAATATCAAAGTTATAACGAGCAGAAAGGGTAAGCAACGAAGAGCAGAACGACTATCACGTCTGTAGAAGACAGCGAAAGATACGAGACTGCTGAAGACACAGGAAACATAAAACCTAATGTTATAAAAAATACTGGAGGGAGTAAGCCAGGGAGGCAACGCGAGAGGTGGTTAATGCATTTTAAGAATTGTTTAAGATATGAACTGTCGTTCCTACATGTAGAAAAAGGTAGGCTTTCGATCGGACCAATGGATACGGAAATCAATCAATTTGGCTGTTGGTTGAAGAATAAGCGTATTTACATCGCATATTCAATAATATTCGATGTCGCATCACATACACCTGGTTAGGTGGAATACCTAGAACAACCCCCCCCCCTCGCGTGGCACGCACCCTTCCCCAGCCAGTTTCGCCGTTTCGATCTTCGGCTTCGGGGCTTGCAATTCGAGGAGTATCCCACGACCCGAAGTGTGTTAGGAAGGTTTGAGGGAGGCGGGGCGAAGTGGAGGGAAGGAGGGGGTTGTTATCGCGGGTGGATGCCTTTGCCTTTGAGTCCTTGGGTTAAAGAGGGAAGGGAGGAGGAGGGCGGGGCTGCTCTGGAACCATCTTTGCGTCGGGTCGTAGGCGCCGGTGGGTGGGGGGTCGCAATAGGGTGAGGGAAAGGGGTTTTCGAGTTGTGTGTATCGCTTCTTCGACATGGGCTGACTCCCCGTCTCCCACCCCACCCCACCCACCCCTTCCCCCATTCCCGGAGATGTAAGAGCGAGAGGAGCGGGTTCAGGAGATGGGGGACGCGGGAAGCTACTTTGTAAGAAGCTACTTTTCTTAGATCCAAGATCCCATCTCTCCTCTTACCCACGTCCCTTCTCGTCTCCTTCCTCTGGCCAAAGAAACCTCCTTCCTCCGCCTCTCTCTCTCTCTCTCTCCGTCCTCGCTTTACACGTAAGTTTGCACGAACCAGAGAGGAATTAAGCGAAACAAAAACAGCAAGACCTTGATCTACTTGTCCAACAGTACCGTGGGTTACGATGGGACGGACGCTTGGGATGAAGCTATTAGCATTGATAATGATGCGAGGAAGACATCGGAGTTATATGATTATTTCAATGTCATATAACACCACCTTCGCTAATATTAATGCTATATTAATGATTAAGGTTTGCTTTTAGATATGATATTACTTTTCTCTGCGATATCTTCTCTAGATATGGTCTTACTTTTTCCTACATTTGAAAAGATGGCCAGGATTCAGCATAAGGCTGGTGGGGAGGGTGACAGGTTGTTGGTTTCAACAGAAACAGGTCAAACTTAACCGGGAAAATATTTTGAATATAAAGCGTAAATTAAGGACGTAGTAGTCAAGGGGTTGAGGGTGGGGCTGCTGACCGAAGGGCCCTGGTTCAATTCTCGGGCAAAGTTTTCTGGGCACCCTGAGCTTCACCGCAGCAGTGTGATTATTCGGGAGCTCTAACTTCCTTGGAAGCCAAAGGCGACCCAGGGAAAGGAGTCTTATCCTGCCTTAACCTGCTCCCTCCCCTTGGTGAGTGAATTTCTCATACGGTATTGGGCTTAGTACTGGGTGAACTCTACCGACACCTGACAAACCGACCTCCGGGTTGACTAATGCGTTTATGGTTTTATTTTTTATAGCTTGAATCGTCCTATTATAAAGGAAATATATGGAAAACAATTTAATATTCTGAATATTTGTGGAATTCAATGAGAGGTTTCCGCGTAGAGTTTTCAGATACTGACAGAGTAATGTAAATATTGTAATAACCTTTCTCAGAATGCTCTCATATCTAGCCTATTGAATCCAGTCAATTTTCCCCGCTCGTGACATGCATATCTAACCTGCGTTGGTCAGAAACATGCGCTGTGCAATTTAATTCCGAGAAAATGCGTCCACAACTTAATGGATCCGCCGACACTTTTCCGCTTTGTCAGAAATATCACACCACGTCATAAGAAGTTACTTGATTGAACGGTGCCTTTACAAATAAGAAACCACAGTAATACTACCAAATTACGTTGAATCCAATTATGGAGAACTGGTATTTCTGTCTCGTCCCTCATGGTTTCTCTCACTATGCATTGAACTTTCCATACTTTATGTACCCTTTTTGAGGACGTCCACACACCGCATTTCAGATCTCTAATCGGCTCATTCCATCAATGAGATCATTAAAAATATACATTTTAAGCATTAAAGCGCGCAGGCCTGTGATTCCTCAGCCAAAGCACCCAGAGTGCTTTATCGAAAGTTGCCAGGGTTACTGGATCCCCTCCCCCCCCCCGTGAAATGTCCCCTGGGATCCGGGGGTTGAGAGAGCGGGGGCGGGAGACTGGGGGTGGAGGGGTTGCGGTGAGAAGGGCACCAAATCCTCGCCCGCAGTTTGTCAAAGGCCAAAAAGGGGGCAGGATCCACCCTATTTAGCGAGCCCGAGTGTCAAAGGGGGTCTTTATGCTGTGTGGGAGGGTGGGGGGGGCGAAGAGAGAGAGGGGGAGGGGGCGAACGAGGTCGACGCGTTTGCCTCGCAACGAGGTAGTGGGGAATCATGGGATATTTCCGCGAATGAATGGAGCCAAATAGAAAAGAATTGTCGGTCGGCTAATAGGATTTGATGCCCGAAAATACGAGCGTGTGAGTGTATGCTCGCACGGAGCCATGTGGGCGTGAAATCTGCACCGAGGGGCCGAGAGGGGGAGGAGAGGGGTGACGGCATGAGGTGGAGGGTTGGCGATGGAATCGGCGGGAACTGCGCGGAAGAATGCGTGTATTTGATTTGTAGGCCTAATCACTTCGAAACAGGAGAAATGTTTTATTTCCCCGAAATAACCTAGGTCCTGCCGCGTGGGGGGGGGGGGGATGTCGTGCTAGGGCGATTGATTGAGAAGGACACTTTTTTTTGCGGATCGGCGCCGTAAAATATTTTCCTCGGAGTTACCTTTGAGGGGTGCTAATCGCAAATTTGACAAGGATTTCGTTTGTCGAGTGAGGATTTTGCGTGCTTTTCAGTCGAGCGCTTTTTGGAAAACCATCCGGAAGGAAAGCTGGTCGTAATGATATCCAAAATTCTCATTTAAGGTTCAGAGGATTTTGAGATCGTTGCTGTTAATTGAAGGACTTTATCCAAATCGTTATCGTTAGTTTCTATGTTTTGTTTCGGCACGGACCCCTTCGCGCTTCGCTATCAGGTTTAATGCGATGGCATGTGGCAGCAAATGGAAATCAAATGTTAGTGGTTCATATTCTTCAAATAACACTTATTTTAACATTTGACAAAAAGTATGTGGCATTCACGTTTCAAATATGAAATTTGTATGAAATTAAAACATTTTGATTCAGCTTTGTTCAGAATTCAGAATTAAACTTAAAAAAGTGCGTAGTCATACATTTTTGGAAAAAGAGCAATTCCCTCCAGTATGACTACCTCATCGGGAACATAGAAATAGAATGTGTAGACTCAATTAAATACCTAGGCGTTACCCTCACTCACGATATCTCCTGGGTGAAACACATACGGGGAATATGTGGACAAGTTAACAAAAAAATCAGGATTTATTAGAAGGGTACTTGGTAAATGTGATAAAAAGGTCAAAGAGAAATGTTATCTGTCGTTGGTCAGGCCTCGTTTGGAATATGCTGCAAGTATATGGGATCCTCACGAAGTTGGATTAATTGCCGAATTGGATCGCGTGCAGCGTGGAGGAGCTAGATTTGTAAAACGTTGTTATGATAAACTTAGTAGTGTATCCAATATATCAGAGCAGCTAGGCTGAAAATCACTCACTGAGCGAAGGTTAAATTACAGATTGAAGCTCTGGCATAAATTGGAAGGATGTCTCCATAGCAGTAGTTTTGAAAATGTATTATTAACCCCATCGTAATACGGTAGAAAATATCATGTTAATATAAAAAAATTAGAAAGATTTAGTGCAGAACAGATAGATTTAATGTAAACAAAAAATAAGTAAAAATACCGGGACCTTAAACTTTACGGTTGACTTTAAGTTTACGGTCCCGGTATTTTTTGTTTACATTGATTCACGACCGTAGCTACGTTCATTGTATATTTAAATTAGATAGATTTAAGATGTTATTTTTTCCGCGAACGATAGGGGATCATAATAACATTGTTCGACCGCGGTAGGGTCATATTCAGGTAAAATTATTCTGGTGTGTATTCACCCCCTGTCACCCACACTGGTGTTGGCTTGCAGGGTATATATAGTATAAATAAGCTGAAATTGGATTAATAAGGATCGGAATGACGTTCAGATCTTTTACTTGAGCGGTATTCTACCATACGACCGAATTTGTAATCATAGACCGACACACAAGCCACCGCGGTAAGTTTGTATCATAATTTAATGAATTAGGATCCTGATGGAATGCCTAAAATCATCATAGCACATGAAGACATTTATTAAATAGGAAGCAATATGCGTAGGAGTCGAAACTGAGATAGTATGTCTTTGTTCAGTTAGCATAGAACTACTAATTGGATTTGGCTCTAAAATAAAATGATAGTGTGCTTCACTGGGAACGTATGTTTAACTTACAAGTCGTTTACTTTTCTAAACATACATTCTGTATTCTAAACATACTGTATTCCCATCTGCATGCCATCTAAGATACTCGATTGATATTGACATTCTGCCTAGAATTTTCCCTGCATATTTTAGCTCACTTTTACGGATGTAATATGTTTTACTATGTTGAATTAGTATGAGCCAGTTATGAGAGTATCTAAATGTAATGTTGAATAAAAAGTTAAATGTACTGAACGCTACATTATCTCGATCTCTATGTGTCATCGTAGTTCTCTAATCGCTTGACTTTTGGAACTCGCCGGCACCTCTCTGTTCATAAATTAAGACATATTCAACTGATTGTGCTTTCCGTTACATCACCAATCATTTCCTGGGTCATTTTCCAACATGTTTCTTCATAACATGCACCAATTTCTAAGTGTATAAATCATTGGCTTTGCCCGGGATTCAAACCCGAAAACTCAGTTTGCTGCCATCAGTATGCATTGATCGAGGCAAAGCAATATCTCCTCAAGCCTCCTTCCTGGCCAATCCCAGAGGATCCAGGCGCGAACGGAGTTGCAACGCTGCCTCTTGCGGGAATGCATTAAAAAGTTCGGTCGTCCACTCTCTTGCGTCTTCTCCTCATTCCCACTCTCTCCTCACCAGTTCGCAAGACTTCGAATGGTTTGCACTTCTTTCTCGACAAAGGAGGAGGGGATGCGCCCGCCCCCACCCTCTTACCCCCCTCCCCACTCCCAGAACTCCCCTCTGCCACCATGCGCCCCCGGAATCCCAAGAGTCTTCCAATCATACAAGTCAAACACGGAGGACGACGGATCCGCTCCCTCCCTCTCCATACACACCCTCCTCCCACGGCTCGCAACTCCCTCAGCGCACCCCGCCACCCCCCGGCCGCACGCCCCTTCCACCCCTAACCCTTTTTCCTCTCCTTCGCCTTCTCACCCCTTTCCTCATTTTCCCGCATCTCCTCTTTCTCTCGAACAGCGGCTTCTCCTCTCCTGCTTCTCAACCAGCAAATCGTCGCGGGGCACCAAAATCACTCTCTTTTACTCTCTATTTATCACGTTTTCTACAGTATTTCTGCACTGTTAGTGCAGTGTTTCAGATGAACTACACTCGTCTACTTAAGTTTTTGTGTTCAAAACGAAATCATCCATTTGATATTATTTAAATTTTATTTCATAATGACATACATTAATTAACCTAAGTATGTTTTTCTCAGAGTGATGATGATAATTTAGAATAATAATACCGTGTGCTTTCTTGATAGAAATAATTCAAATCTCATAAGCGGGTTTCTTATGTCAGTAGGATAAATTGAGAGTGTTTCGATAGAAATAATTATTTAAAATTTTGTATAAGATTATGTTGGTTGTAAATTTTATCATATCATATTGAATTCGTCATCGGTTGTTAATCAGAATGTTCATTGGAACCAAGGCTGGAATTCAGTTCTGTATTTATTATTTATGCGGCTCCACTGCCCAGTTCTGTAGTTGTCTCTCCAGCTTTCAATTTGATCCTTCATAATTTTGTGAAATCAAATGCCATCATTGGCTAGGTCCAATCTGGATTCAACTGATTAAATATGTGTGTATTGTTTAAAAAAAATACATGTAAAAATACTTTCTCTGGTTTGCCGTTATATTTATTAGTGTGTGTAATGAGTTTAGCAGTTTTCTTTGAGATTCTTCGACCAATAATAGCAAGTTGACCAATAACAATTAATAATAGCAAGGTTTGCAAGATTTTACTTAACATGATTTGAGAGGTCTATGTCTACAGCCTATGTTCCATGGAGTAAATAAACGTGTTAGTGGCTGAGAAAAATCGGCACATACTTCTTTCTAGAATCTTCTTAAATATTCTCTACTTTAAAAGTTTATCAACTTCTAAACTAGAGATTATTTAGAGGGGTTAGGTGGTAGAAGAGACTCCATGGATAAATACGAACATAAAAAATAAAGACGAACACCACTCCCGCCGAAATCCGAAAGATATAGAGGTCTATAGTGATATAGAGTTGCTACAAGTCATGCATTTGTATTCATTCCTTCTTCAATCCCTTTCACGACAGTTGAATTAATATTGCAGCCTTTTTGGTCAGTTGGTAAAAGTTGCTGAAAGAAAAAATGGAGACTGTACTGCACTGGCGTTATGTGATGTTCATTGGAGGGGTTGAACAAAAATATTTAGCAAATTAAAAAGTAAGGTTATTTTGGTTTCTTTTGAATTATTTTCCTCCTGTTTTGAATGAAATTTAAAAAAGTAGCAAATTCGGACCTAAATTTTGAAAATTAGTCATTCTCTTCTGACTGGCTAATATAGTATTTATGCCTGGCGCACATCGATAGCGACATTCGCGCACCCATTAAGAAATGCTTTACGAATGTTCGAATTTTATCAATTTACAACGCAATTCATTATCCCACTAATTTAACGGAGAATTTTATTTGTTTGCTGTAAAAACATGACATATAATTTTTATTTTTTTAATTTTATTTTACCGACAAATTCTTAAAGCATAGGATCCATAAACTATAGAGTATATTGGTAACCTTTACCAGTTCTTCTCAGTTTTATTACTCAGAAGGAAACGTGAAATCAATACTATATGTCCATATTATTAGCTCATTGAAACAAAGATTCAGTGTAAAAAATTGACGACCGAAGTATTTCATCGTAGTGGTGACCAGGAATACCTTGCCGGCGTGGTAGATTGTCACATTGGAGTCGGAGACTAGTAGCGGGGTGACTCCCGTCGCCCCGCGGGAATCGAACCCGATGCCGGGAGAGTGCGAAGGAGGGGAGAATCCACCCATCGATCGATCCCCGCCTCCTTCCCGCGCCGCCCCCCTCACCCCCGCCCGCCACCCGTCGCCCTGTTTGCCCAGACTTCTTGTCTTTCATGTGCCGACGACGGAGGTCCTCTCGGCTGCTTCCTTCGCCCGCCCCCTCCTGCTCCCCGGCCCAACGCACGGAGGCGGGCATGCGGGCTTTGCCGGCCTCGTCGCGCGCCCTCTCTGACTCCCAATTTCTTATTTGCCTTCAGGCTCCGTCGCCTGTGTGTCTATATGCGATAGATGAAGAAGTTCCTAGGAAACATTTTATGGCGCCACTCCAAAAATTCTCTTAGTTTCCCCCTTACCTCCCACCTTCCGACATCTTTGCCACGCCCCTGATTCTCACCCCCTGTGCCCCCCCAGGGACACCCTCCTTCTTTTTCGCCTGCTCCCGAAAGATATTCTGGAGGGGTTTATTTGGATTGCCCGCGACAGTGATTTCCGTCACCTCCTCGTGCATAATCGCTTTGCAATCCACTCGCCTTCTGCAGAAATTTTAGCGCAAAGCTAAATATATATTTCTATTCCCATTAGGTTGTCTTGAAAGTTGTACATATCTACGTTCCCTTCCGGCGATACAGAAACGACGTGCAGTAATTTAGCACGTCGAGCATTTTAAATAATAAAAGTGGTTCAAATTTAGATTGTCTATAGAGTTCAGTGTCAAGCACAATTTCGTGGAGTACTGAAGTATTTGTATTTTAAAAACCGATGCCCATAATTTGATTTTATTTAAATTATTATATGCTCTTCAATGTCCAACGCCATTTTCAAGAGTAAAATCTTGATTTTTAATTATTTTAATGGCGAAAACAATTGAAATTGGTATAAAGTTAAAAATAATAATTTTTTATTTGGGTATTTCATTCAACAAGCTATCTTACGTCTGAAATTATTATATTTGCGCATAAAATTAATTTTTAAGATAAATTTATTTCCCATTTCAGAGAAGTTTGACGCTGGGTTTCATCCTCGTGTTTTTTTATTACCTGGGTACCTCATAACTGCCGTCGTTTGATGTGGAAAGTTTGGTATCGCCTCTAGAAGGAAAACTGCTCTTCTGTGTCCCTCTATGGCAGTCTAATTTTACGATGTAGAATCCAAGACTGGTTAGGGTACCTTGAACTTTTCATGCGCATTGGCGCTTCTTTGAAGCAATTTTAGCCTCTCCTTATTTAAAATGTGCAATGTTTTTCGGATTAAAAAATTAACGAGACGATACATTCAAACTCGAAAGAATATGTTTTTGACTCGACTGGAAATGTCTTTTCAGAAAAACATTCGAACCTCAGTAGCAACTCGGAAGATTCTATCTGATTACTAAATCGTGCGAAGCCAATTTATCTATTCTTCTTATACTCATTGAAGTTTTTAACCCACTGGATCTTCATCACAAGCGTTAGTGAGTTGTCAAATGGCGGATTTATATTTGCACTGATCATCCTGAGAGAATAAATTGTATTAATCACGCATTTTCTTTCACACTGTATCATTTCCTTTAACTTAGTATTTCAGCTACTAATTACTCGAGGCTTCAATTTATGTTATCTTTCTGCTTGTTATTTTAGCTAAATACAGTGGGTTCTAATCTAGCCTCTTTTCCGAAAGTTATGTCCTGCCTCGTCTCATTTCCTTCATATACTCTTGTTGCGCCATGAGTCTGGAATCGTTAACCATAGAGGTTATCAGATGATACCCGTTTTAAATTAGGCATAACTTCGTACAGGTGAAAGCTTATGTATGTTTTGTGCTAGTCTAATACAAATTAAATTATTAGCAACAGCCATACTCACCTGCAGATAGTAATGTCCTGGTAGTGAAACGCACGAAACACTCGGCTTTGCTTTCTAACATATCATAAATATTTTTCTCGTCGACTAAATTTCGGGAATTTGAAGAGAAAAATGGGAAATCGATTTGCTTTACAGTAAAAAATGGACCTTGGTATTACTGCTAAAAACCGAAGCATTGCGAAAAAATTCTGTTTATTATACGAAAAAATTGCTTTCAAGCTGCTTCAATTACACTCGATTCGAGGAAAGTGACTTCCGATGCGAAAGTGGTTGCAATGAATGTGAGGGATCCCCTCCATGCGTGTGTTCGGGAATACGAAGGATGATACTTACCCATTTCCTTCTCTCCCTCCCTCCCCCGTCGTATCCACTCGCCTTCTTCCCGAACCCCCCCCCACCCCTCTCCCCCGGTGGCCAAAATCCGAATGAATACGCCTTCATCAACAACATCGCCCCTCCCCCTCTCGCCACCAAAGTGTCGACTCATCTAACAACTTACCGTCGCGTAGGAAGGAGTCTCACCGCAGTAGCGACGGAGGGCACAAGGTGGGGTGGGGCTGCAAATAAGACGCCAAAGGAGCCCGGCGTCTCTCCTCCTCCACCTGCGTGGGAGATGACGAGATCCTCAGGGCCCCTCTCCTCTTCCCTAGCCCATCTGATCCATTCCCACGCCCCCATCCCCTTTCATCGCACCCTTCCTGCTGCCTCTCAACCCTCTCCCACCCCTATTACACCCCACCCCACCCGCACCCTTCCCAATGAGGTTCACCCCCGCCCACTCTACCAAGATTCTTGACTGCCGCACACTTAATCCCCTTCTGCCCTCCTCTCCTCGTGTCGCGATGCGTTGAAATGTGCACCCGGGCGCGCATGCATCGGTGCCCCGTGTCCTCGGGACTTTGCGCGGATGACAATTTGTTATTTCGCGCGATTTTCACTCGCAGTCAAGCGCTTCGATCGTTGTGAGACGATCAGCCGCAGCGAATGCACCCGACGCCGCGACGGGGTCACCGTTGGGTGAGTAAACAGAAGCATTCGTTGCAACAATCCAATTTGTAATCGAAAAGCAACTGTTAGGGAGAGCGTGGTAAATGGCGGAAGCTCACGGATTTTTAAGTGATCCATCTTGATACACCGCAATCCTTCAGGAGAAGAAGAATTAAACTGTCAGTGCTAAAAGCTCCTCTTTGACTCAACAATTCGGGCCCGAAAGAGTAATGATGGAACTTATTCATGACGGTTTACGACAATGCTTAAGCCAAATATGGTAATAGGACCCAACTGTTCTGCAGATTGATGTCACTGTTGTGATTATCCGATGAAATTTTATTTGTCATCCATAATGCTCATTAAATGTGCGTTTCACGCTAGTGGCATCCAAGATTTTCGATTTTTCGATCCTTCTCACGAAGTTTTTTTTAGCATTCGTTTGTAATTCTTGCATCATTCATGTTTTGGTCCGTGGTTCATTGTGTCCCTAGTCGATTAGTGAACATATGCGAAAACGGTATGGTTATTCAAAGGAGTGCGAGGGAGAGCTATCACCAAAAATGTATAGGTATTCTTTTGACCGAGCAATGGAGCAGAGATTTGCTGGTGTTTCTATACCTACCGGGGATTAATGCAGCTTTTTCGGAAAATAGAAAAACTTAAATCGACCTCATAGTGATTAAAGTACGTACGTGCTGCAATAGAATTTTATTTTTTCCTCACCACGTAAGCCATTATATACATATTATATACATATATGTATGTGAGTATATATATCATTAGATGTATATATATATTTATATATATATATATATATATATCATTAGATGTATATATATATTTATATATATATATATATCATTAGATGTATATATATAATATATTTATATACATATGGTATACACACGTACGCAGACATATCTCTTAGCCAAAGAACCGGGGCACTTGGTGTTGGCATATCAATATCAGAGTCTCAGCGTAAATAGGATTTCTCAGACAGCTCAATGGTTAGAGCATCCGCCTGGCCTGGCAAGAAGATCCGGTGTTCACATCCTGGTCTAGGAAATATTTTTACGTTCGTGATTCTGCCTGATTCCGCATTTCCCACCTCTCCTGTGTTCGTCTTTTATATATGTTCCTATCCCTTTTCCTCGTCCTATTTCCATGTGAATGAAGATTTGTTCGCCGTATGGCGGGATTTTGTGTTTGAATGTGTGTTTGTTAATTTGTTGTGTGTTGTGATTCTGAAGGTTTAGACAAATGGTTTTAGTAACCAAGTTGTTTTATTTTTTAGCGCGTTGTGTGGCAATGAAAGGTCCCATTCCCGGTCAGTTAAAAATGACACACACAAAACACGAATATTTGCTCAATTGCCCATATTTAAATTATTCTCCATCTACCTCGGGAATCGAACCCACGTTTTCCACATGAAATGCCATATTTAATCATCAAGATCATTCGCACGATAAACGACTTTTTTCCCTTCTGCGCTGAACTTGTTACGATCCGGTTCCCGCCGGCGGTTTATCGTCCGACCTCTCACCCGGGCGCCTTTCCTCGCTTGCGCTTTTCATCCGTCCTTTCTTTCCCTCGGGCCTCCCAACACCTCCTCCGGCAACATCCCCCCCTTCCATCCCTTCTCCCGCCCCCTCCCGCGTTTCCCCCCTCTCCCATTCCAATGAACCCCACCCACACCCCCTCCCTCCGCAAAACCCGATCCGACGGCTTCTCCTGCACTAGTTCCCACGACCTCGGTTCATCCCCGTCGGCGGAGGGTGGGCGGGGGACGGCGCGGGAAGAGGGAGGCCCCCTTCAAGGTTTGACAAGCGGTGTGTCGGCACCGTGAAGGAGTTAACGCGGCATGAGGCAGCGGTGGGAATTAGTCAGCGTCAGAAAGGGGGGGATGGAGGACGTCGCCGACCCCTCCTCCCCGCGGGACCCGCCCTCCTCCACCGCTCTACGGGTGCTGCGTCGAATTCGCGATCCAACGCATCGCGAATGATTTCCCGGTGCGAAAAGAAACCCTCGCCCTCGGCAGAGAATACTCTCGGAAAGGGAAATCCTTCGCACTCTGGGCTAACACGCTTGGCAACACGCCGCATCCGGTTTTTCGAAATTGTGTTAGCGGAAGAATATGATACACAAGTAAATTTGACATTGTTCTATTTGACAAATGGACTGCTAAATGGCATAAATGTTTAAAAATGCATGTCCTACCATACTAGGAGTTTTTTTAGAAATCTAACTTGCCTCCGTGCTTATTAGTCGAGTCGTGCCACCCTGCCAAAACATTTGGGTAGTCTGCAGATCAATGTCATATAATCAATAATTAATGTCTACATCTACATAATACCCCGCATCCTGGCAGAAAAGAGCGTAGCGGGGGTATTAGGTCACCATTCATGCGATCATAATCAAAATCGTTACACCTCTACAGTTCGCACATCTACTCAAACGAAGTTATCCACACGAAAAAAGCTACTGACATGCAAGGATATTGAATAACAGGATAATCCATAACAGGGACAGGATATATTCAAGTCATGCTGGAACAGCGTCATAAAAATGGACCTATTTTAAATTCATGCAGAGTATTGACAAAATATACACGCTACCAATACTAATTATTCCCTTCGCGCCTGCAGTCATATCTATTTCAATCTTTAATCGTACGAGGAAAAAATGGCATTTTAAATCTATCCGCTCTACTATCTATACGCTAGATAAATATCAGAGGGCTACAGCTCTTGTCTACCATCTCCGTGACGACTGGATGAGAATCCTCACTATTATTGGCTAGGCTCTTTTTTGCTCGCCAGTGGACTTTACCAATGAATGCATTCATTGAATGCATATAGAGTGAATCAATGTTATCCAGACATTGCGTATATTGGTAATTACTTACATTGTGTGGTGAGGAGATTAGTATAAAAACTAATCGCAGCGCAAGGTTCTGAATGCCTTCATAAATAAGATTGACCCAAACGGAGATTATGAGTTCTAAAATAACATAGAAAATAATGAATGTGCTCGTATCCATGGGGTTGGAGAATAGGGTTGTCTGGCGAAATACGTCCACAAAGGGAGGCCAAGGACGGATGGCATAATTTAAGGTGCGTTGGACAGAATAAGGCGTGATGCAGCATTAAGGCGTCAGAGAGATAATATTTTCCTTTATTTTTCATTATTTTAAGGATGGAATCTTCGATGATTTGACAACATAAGCAATGACAAGGAAAGGGTATTTAGACTATCCAATAAATACTTTGTACTTCTGCACTTGACATGAATGTGAAAGTACCGACAAGTTCACGTAAATGGTGCATGTATTGCCTACTACTTCCACTCTGGTACAAAAATAAATTTACAAATTTTACAACAGAGCCCTTAAAGTACACAAAATATGACGCCATGTAAGGTCACGCGTTTCATTGTACACACGAACGCTACGCGCTACATTCCAAAGGCACCGAAAGCTACGCATTCTTCCGAATTTCCTTCTCAGAGTTCTCGATTCGTTTTTGTGATGCTGCGAACACGCATTAAAACGGTAAAAACCCATCTCAAAGGGATGAATTTAATCGAGGCATATTTTCATCTCGGGGCGGGAATTTATTTTTCTTCGGCGCTGCAGGTCAGGAGGGGGGGGCGAGCACGGGAGTGCCGCAGGAATGGAGCTCAGGGTTGCGGAGGGAAGGGAGGGGGGCGGGGCCCGGGAAGAAATAACACGGGGGAAGGGTTTTGTCCGAAAGGTATTTTGTTTGATGCCACTGCTTGTTTGCCGAGTTTTTGTTTTCGTTCCTCGGCTTCGACGCCGCGTCGGGGAAAGAGATAATATTCGGAGGAGAGAGAGCGAGACGGGTGCCCTCGTGTGTGTGTGGACGCTCGCGGGGGGCGCGCGCGGCAAACGCTTCACATTCGCGTAGCAAACCTTTACCCATCCCTTTTCTCTCCTCGTCATTTCCTCGCGCGCGTAAAATATGCGCTATCTCGCACACCCTATCCATTCCTTTCCGTTCCCTCGCCCCCGTACACGGAATTTTGATTGTGCCGATTTCCGCGATGCCTCTCTCTCTCACTCCGCCCCATCTCCCCCGTCCCCCCCTGCTTTCCATCGCCGTGGAATTTAACGACTCTCCCCCCCCCCTCCACACCTCACACCTCCACCCCCAAACATCGGTCGAGGGTACATTACGGATCGCTGATTTTTTTCTCTGGTGACTCCGCACCCATTCCCTTTCCCCCTTCCTTCCTCTCCGTTTTCCCCCCTCTCTCCCCGCCATCCTTCGCCACCCCCCGGAGCACGTGCGGCCGGTCGGTAAACCTCGCAAGCTGTCGCCGCTCTCTTGTTTTCCTTGGCGGCATTTTTTTGACGAGAGGGGAGCAGTTGGCCCGTTCGTTCGGAAACAACAATGGGTGTGATCCGCTGAGTCTTTCTTCCGGTTGACCGCTCCCGTCGCGGGTGGATCGTTTTCCGCTCTTTTATTTCGTCCTCGAGACGATAGAAAAAGGATACGAGTCCAAAAAGCAGAGTTTTTTTTCGACGATTGATTGAATAGTTGAGGAAATTTTTGGGGATTTAAATACGCGAGGTATTGAAAACGTATTGCGATCCAACCGCAAGGCCAAAGAGGCATGCAGTGTCCTGCAATGACGATTTTTAATAAATTCCTAAGTCATACGGGGTCGTATGATTTTTTATCGTTGGTTAAGAAGTTTATTATATTTGTTCATCTATAAAAATGACCTCGAATCCCCTAAGACTTCGTACCTTCTCTAATAGATCACTAACTAAACTATTCTCTAGATACTTCATTCTGCCTGTGAATTCATTGTTCGGCAATGTTTAACCACTGCGGTTCTGAGAGTGTTCATAAGTGAGCTGACCTGAATATTCATGACCAGTGGTCTCTTCTAAATATTTTCGAAAAAAAATAATGTATTTCTCTGTCTCCATTATTTGCTTCATTTTTTCATAAAAACAATTCCAAACGAGTGTTTGTTTTCTATTTCCTAATAGACGCGACATATCCAGAGACATTTCATATCGAAATGATGATGTTATGTCAATCAAAGTAGGGATTTTCTGAAATTATCGGGTAAGTCTGAATGAAAGCAGTCAAGAATTTTTTAAATAAGTTGGATATAGTAATTAACATCTGCAATGGCATGTTGTCTTTAAATTATATTGCACAGCGTATAGGAGATGTTGATCCAGCACTTTCAAATAACGTATTTTTCTAAACAATATCTATAGTTTAATTTTTTCTAATTTAATTTGATCTCTATGATGTTCCTAAATGTTGTTATCCGGTGCATTCCTTGTACATAAGAATATTATTTATCAGGTGGCCATACACAGTCGTTAACAGACTAAAAGTTGAAATTTACCTAAATTATTGGAATTTTATTTTTCTTCGTATTTTGAGGTGATATGAAGTTTGACGTTACATTGAACTATATTTTGAAGTGATTTCTTTCTAATCGAAATAGTTTGACTTTTTCTTAGCTTAGTATACGAGAATATCATCAGAAATTTAAATAAATATGACAGTGGATTACTAACCAAAAGAATCTAATTCACGTCCAGTACACTACACAGCTGCTTCTCCATGAAGCAATGAGATGAAAACGTTATCTTCAATTATATCCATATAAACACATTTATACACATATATAAATATATATATATATACATATATATATATATATATATATATATATATATATATATGTACGCATTTACAGTAGCATATCTACCCATTGCCTTAAAACTTACTAAATGATTATTTAGAGATTCACGAGATAACACCATTTTCTTCAGCACATATAATATTTTAAAAAAGAAACAGCGTGGTATCTTGAAAGTAATTCAAGGGGAGTATTTGTTATTATTATTTAAGGGGAATATTCTTTAATTAATGTATTAATTTTATTAATTTAGTTTACCGAACAAACTGGTAACAAGAGCAACATTTTACCCGAAATAATCCCAATTTACGTGATTCCAACGTGGAAAACTACATTTCTATCACTTCAGTTAACGTCCAGACAGGCTATCTTAATGTAAAAGCTAGAAACTAGACTGTAAAAGCTCTCATTTAAGTTTGGCATTTCTATTGAAGCCGTCTTTATATCGAGAGTGTTCAGTTAGATTCATTATGAGGTCAGCTAAGGTACAATGGCACCTTAAAATACAAAACGTAATGCAATTGTTTATGGATGAAGACTATCAGAAATTACAAACTAACCATACTCTAATTGAAGTTAGTCATTTGTGAAACAACCGACGCATAATTCTTTCGTTTTTGAAATACGGCATCTGGAGCTTTTGGAAAACGGCGGCGTACATATGACTTGTGAAAATGAAACAAATATTTGAAATGAGATGAGCCAGTTGGAAGAGTAAGTACAATTGGCGTGGTTACATTGCACGTGAAAATAAATGTTTGCATTACTCTGCAGTTTACCATTAAAAATGTGTATTTTCATTTGTCTCGGGAACGTTAGGAGTGACTTGGTATTTCCCTCCACTCACCCGACACCGAAAAACACGAAATACTGCATTCCAATATGCGTGTGGCTATCATTGATTAAAAATCAGCTTCATCGGGGACGTTTTGTGCGCAAATATTCCCGCGCTCCCTCCTGAATGCACCGCGGAAACTAATTGGGGTCGCTGGAATGTGAGATTTATGCTCGAATGAGGGGACGTTTGAGCACGGGACTGAATTGAACAAAAAAGAAAACGTCAGCACTTGCCTCTTTCATTCCCTATCGAAAAAAGGCTTTCATTTAGATGGAACCCAGACCTATTCATCGTGGACATTCAATTGGAAACTTTTTTCACCGCTCAGACGTGTTTAATGAACAGATAATCGAGCATGGGCATCACGTGGAGGTGATGTGGACTAGTGCCCTAACGCGATGATGATGACACCCCCCCCCCCCTCCTCCCCAGTGCTGATTTGCAGGTCAATTCCCGATTGCTTCGCCTCGATGTATTATTTCTTTCTTCGTGTAACGCGTTTACTCGTGGCATAGCAATGCGTGCCTATCGCCATGAATAAACATGGGATTTTAACTCTCAATCGTTTCCGGATAATTCGGGAGGTCGAGAAGAAATGCGAGAGAACGGTGCTTAGGATGATGCGTGAATGGATGTGCCGTGTGTTTGGAAAGGCTCGCGTCCGATCCCAATATCCCTAAAACGCATGAAGAGTAAATTGCATCTCTCGTCCTTAGCTGAATCATTCGCTTTAGCACAGTGGGATCGCTCTATCGGGGGTAAAAAGACCTTTTTTAAAGTTAACCTATCGGATCAGGAAAGAGGAAAGGAGCATTGTTTGTTTCAAATACATTAAGTTTGCTGAATTCGTAAGACTGCCATGAGCCACCTGATATCCCTTTTTCAAGCAAAATGGGTCTCATCATTTTCTATCACGCAAATCATCCAGGATGCGTAAAATTTCATCTAATTTTATCCGGAGATATCCTGACCAAAATGCTTTTAAGCTATCATAAACCCCCATAATATATATAGAGACATAATAATTTTAATACTTGCACCAGAGCCAATGGTTCAAACACTTCCATTGTGAGAATTTTTTAGCGCTTCCTCTCTTCTTTTCGGGATTAATTTCACGCCTGAAAAAGCTTCTTGATCCGCCATTGGGATGCGTGATTTCGGTGATTATTGCATATATTATCGCTTTTGAAATTCAAATGAAAGAATGCATTTTCGCACGCTCGCACGAATATATATTACCTATATCGGTTTTTTAACTCTTCTTTTGTTTGCTTTCATAATAAATTCGGAATAGGTAATTTTTTGTCACAAAATATTTCTCAGAATTAAGTCATTTACCAAAAGAAACTCATATTCAACGAGCATTATTTTTTTCAAATTAAATGCTAACTGTATATAATCGCTAAATACGTGTATATTGAATCAATCCAATGCCGGAAAACAGAAGTTTTCCATGGGGTAGCTCGAGCTGATATTTGCATCTCTTTCCGTTTCGAGCAATGGTATTTAACGAATTACAAAGATTTTATCACTAGGTATTAATGTTCTGATTTGATAAATGGCGAGATCGAGGTTTCTCCTGTGCCAACTAGTTATTGAAAATACGATTAGTATGTGATAGTTTCAAATCCAATTTACAAAACATTATTTGAAAGCGTTAAACTACCTTCAGGTAATTCTTTTTTTGTACTAAATTATGATGTGAAGTTAATTGGACTATCAAATTAAAACATATATAATTATGGCTGATTCTTTTAATTTTTCATTTATTTTTCTCTTCTTTGCTGCATTTCTGCATTTTCTGATGTATTTAATTGGAGTCTTATGTATTCGAACCGAAGTTACATTAAAAAATTAAACATGTTCCACTTTCGTCTCTGCTTTGGAATAATGTGGCCGTGTACGAGTATCATTCTGGAATCCAGTTTTTACTTTGTTGTAAGTTATGACGTTTCTCATGAATTATTTCATAATAAAATTTCCAATTCAACGTATTATTATGAATTGCTTATATCACATTGACCATTCGTCTTGTCCAATTATTTTATGACTTCCGTTGAACATTAGCATGATACTATAATATACAGAGATGAAGAGGGACGTGGTGTAGTTTAGGTTGCTGGATTGGGTTTTGTATGGAGTTACAAAATATGTATTTGATAGTTGTGCCCATCCAAAAACCTACCTTAACCGGTAGATTACCTAATAATAATTTATTATTATCATTATCAATATTCTATTATACAATAGTCTACTATGGAATTAGATATAATTTCATTACATATATTAAATTATATGACTCCGCGATAGAGCTGTTTGTCGGCAAACTGTGACAGATACTTGGTACGCCTATATTCCATCTCTCAAATTACTGTCGCTCAAAAAACAGGGCTGATTCAGTCGGTCATCTGCTTTAACCGAGATATCAGAGAAATATTTATAAGATAGAATATCCCCAAGTAAAGCCTTTGAAGTTCACGTCCGTCAGAACATGAAAATGCGTCATGGATAAAGAATGGACATGTGTTTTATAGTTGCTTGATTCACTCAGAATTATCCGTTACTGTAACGATAAGGCTAACAGCATTCCATCAGTGAACAGTATACCAAGCCCAAAAAGACTTAGCTGGCCCAACACAAAGAAAGGTCAAATGTTTCAAGTTACGCAAATAGGATAATAGATGTGATGGCGTGTGGACATCCAATGCGTGCTAACGCTGAATTAAAATCACGTACCAAGGGAATATTTGACATACAATTGATTGATCGTCGAACATTTCGGCGTGACATCGTAAATGACTATCGAAATGTGTCCCTATGGGTAGATATCTCATTCATTATATATATATATATATATATATATATATATATATATATATAAAAGGATTTACCGAAATGAATCGTAAATGAAAAATATAACGGGAGCTCAATGCCACCACCCCCGGGTAGGATCGAAGTTGCGTCCCGACGAGTCTCATTTTCCAAAAAACGGCATTTTACTGGTTTTCTCCCCTCCCAAATCAATCCGGTTATCGCTCCGATCGTCGGGGTCGCATGTGAGAAGAGAGGAGGGGAGAGGGAAGGAGAAGAGGGAACAGGGCCGGTGCAGGAGGACCGCCCCCTCACTGCTCCTTATCAGGAGCCTGAAAGAAAGAATTGGCGACGGGGTGAGCTCTCCCGCGGCGCTGCTTAAATCTCCGCCCCTTCTCAACCCCTTCATCGTTTCCTAGACACGTCGCCCCCATTCCGATAGGGGATGGAGTACATTCCTCTCCGCCCCCCTCCTCAAACATCGTTCCCTATTAATACCCCCCTTCCTTTTCCACGGCCGAACCGATAAAACCTGGAGACCCAGGTTTCCGCTCAGTCTACCGCGCTGAAAGACGTAAAAAGGAATGGGATTGGAAGGGCAATGTGGGAGGGGAAGGAGAGGGGATTGTAGACGGGGGTTTGGGAGGGGAGGAGGACTTCGGCGTATCGCGGTTTCCATTGGCTGACGTTTTATGTGTGCCTGTGACGACGGCGCCCGGCGTGTCTCGTGTGGGGTGGGGGAGTTTTTCTCGTGTGACGAGGGTGGCGTCGCGGGGAGGGGGATGAGGGAACGGAATTTGGTTTCGGTGGAGGAGTGTTTGGTTTGGTTTCTCGAGGATCCGTAGCAACGCATAGAGGGAGAGGTTGCCGATTCGGTTTTTGTTTCGACAAAGAAAGAGGGTGCATTAACTCTTTGACAAAGAAAAGACGCCGCGCCGTTGAAACCTGATTTCCGAGTAGCAGGGACTAATGGTGTAACCAGCATCGTCCTTTTAATAAACTCTTCGAAATTTATGTGCGTTTAATCCGGGGTTGACATAACCGATCTGTGTCCGTCTCGTCAAAGTTGCCCCGAGTTCTTCTCTACCGAGAGACTATTTAGTTGAATGCTGGAATTGGGACCAAACGAATGAGTTTAGCTATTTCCGTGACAAACCCTGCATAGCTATCCAAAAAATTGGATCCATATATAACTAACAACCGGTGTGAGTAAACGTAAAGGTTGATAAAGGGCTTTTCACACCCATTAAACTCAGCGATCCTTTGGCCTCTCTTTCTGCATTTTCAGGGAGGGGTCCAACTAATTGCTACTGAAATCTCAAATCACTTATTCTATGCATCGAATAATCAACTACTTTTAGACTTATGAATTTGTATGCCCTCCTATTTTTGTTAATTTGGTGTCTGTCTCTGGTTTGTTGTTGCTTAACACGAATAATGGAAAAGATTCCATTAGTCCCTGGAAAATGTGCGCCTAGCAGCAACTTCAAGCAGCCTGAATGATCGCTATTGTTTTTCGATTTTGGAAAAATATAAAACTGTCACATATTATTATACCAGGCCTCGCTCTGTAAAAGTTTATCTCACTTGACCTCGAAATCTCCTCCGTGAATTATTTTTTTCACCTCCGCCCTGCCGCATGACCTTAAACGTCAATATTCAATTACTCCATCAGATAACTATTCGTTTGCCTATCATATTTCACGAGAATTTTGCTTGCCTTCATTACTTTAGGGTGAGAAAAATGCAAAGGATGCATTGGGAAATAGTCATTGGTACCAGATGTCCACCTATTTCCAAAATTTTTTTATTTTCTCATTTCAAATGATTTGGCATTGGATGCTGCTCCGGAATCTTGAAAATTATGAGATAAATAAATAAACGAACAAAATTCGTACCTAATTTGTAATTTAAAAATCATTTTCGAGGCTATGTAACATGTTTTTAATGGTTCATGTGGTTATTTGTAGTTTATTGCTTAATTTAAAACATTAACAGTTTGACCATAGCACAATTGATGACAACTAGAAACTTATTGTACTTCATTTACGTCCAAGAGTTCGAGTTCAATCAAAAGAACGCAAGAAATGTTTTTGTGGCGTCTAATTTATTCGTAGTATGGCGTCCAAAATTCTTCGTGGTAAAGTGTAAAAATAACGCCTTAAGAAATTTGCCGAACTTGAGTACGATAAACATAAATGATAGAAATAACATGAATGCACATGATGTCGGGCACTCATTTATTTCGTATTTTAGGGGGATTAACTACCTAACTAACTAACTGCCCCGTCTGAATACATTTTTAAGACTTTGGTCTTCCACATCCACTTCCCTCGTCAGCAAAAATATGGAAAGTTGTTAGATGATTTCGACGACGTAATTTTCATTATTCTCTAATAAAGCGAAAGAGCGACGCTTTCAATGAGAGTGTTGCGGATTTTCACCGCTGACGCCCGTGTGAAATTGATTCCCGGCACATGTGGGCGTTGCTATGCGCGGCAACTAATCTTTTTATTCGCGCAAATTGATTTAGATTTGTTATTTTTCGCCTGAAACTCGAAATTCGAAGTCAGCATTGGAAATGAGCGTTTCGGCTCATCGCTAGGCTTATTTATAATATGCATATACTCATTTTCGAGGGACGTGAGAGGATCGGTTAGTTTCGGTTTTTAAATTAACTTCGTGAAGGGATAATTCAACGGGATAAATAAATAGAATGTCAAAATATCAATCAACATATTGTTGACAATTGCACGGCTCCGAGTGTTATCTTTATGACGGGCGGGTTATTGCGCAATTTAAACATCAATTGGAAATTGAAATTCGTTTAGGGGATGGGTCATGACCGGTCGACGAGAGATTTATTTTTCAAACTCGGACATTCGGTCCGGATCTCTCTTTAAAGCGTAGCGGCCGTCCTTCAATTGAAAAAGGTTCGGAAAGAAAGATGATTAACGGCGCCGAAGTGCGCGGCACATTAATTCACAAGACCGAAAAGGGTTAAATGTTGCTTTTAGCGTGTTCTCTCGTGCGAAATGATTCCTCCCCGTAATTTTAACTAGATTCAGGATAAAAAAATATGCCGGAAGGTATTCACTTTTTTTGGCAGGGCGGGGGGGGGGGGCGAGGGTAGCCTATTTCGATGCATTATTCGTTCCTTTGGTGACATATCCGGCGTATTAAATCGCTTCAATCGGGGGAGACGGGCGTCAGTTTGGTGTGGGGGGGGGGGAAGAGGGCGCTAGTGATGGGTTGAGCGCACGGCGGACGAAGATTTGCTCTGGCGATAGGAAGGGGAGTCGCGGAGTGCAGAAAAAAGGCCCACCCTCATCGGCTTTCAATCTTGCATCGCCCTCGGATACCCATTCGTTGCTTTGTCGCGTTTATAAAATGTGTATCCCGTTTATCGCTTCATCCTTCTACATCCCTGCGATTTTGACTGAACCAACGCCTATACTTGAACCACTCGGTCATACATGCAGATTCTCCTCAGCCCTAGTGGCAAGTATTAGTAAATTAAATGCCCATGCTGGCAGAATTAATGGGGTGGGTTCTCTTCAATATTTATTCAGAATTGATCAACTTTTCAACACGTTTGATAAATTGTTTATTATTTTTTTTAAATCAGCCTGGAAGTCACCGATAGGGTGTGATTGCACACCGGACTAATTTTGACAAAAAATACTTTCCCCTCTTTCGTGGACAGACAACGTTATTCTGACCCCTTGTCGTTCGTGGGAAAGATTACGTCTTAAATCTATCTGCTCTACTCTTAATCTCTTTACTTTCATTTACATGATCTCTCCTACCAAAGTACGTAACAATATACAATGTATTTTCAGCAGCATCATGATAGATACATCCTTTCATTTAATACAGATATGTTTACCACTGTACTCTTCTGCTGCTTTGAATCTATTAATAAAAGGGTGTTGAATTAGTTAGGTAATGATTTTCCTGGTAGCTATTGTCGTTTAATTTCACAAAATACTGACCGGTTTCTTTCTTGCCTTGCCTTTTCACAACATTTCGAGTTGAAATTAAGGGATGAAAATGGCAGGGGAAGAAAATTCTTTCCAAGCAAAATAACTTCGGAACTCAGGACTTAAGTGTTTTTGAAACTTTTCTTACCTCTATGACGGACTTTGCTGCGTCGAAGGTTTAATTATATCTTTCTTTCCATGCTAATGCATAAGCCTATACGTTTGTCTCTTTCTTTTCTTAGACCACCGATGCTTGGAATATCATGAGTGCATCCATCATCGTATTTACCTTCAAACAATCCGGTTATCCTAAATTATGTATTTCCTCAGCAAGTTTTGCTGTCAAACCAAAAATCAAGAAATTTATATATAATCTGTTCATCTGTAACTGTGCCCAAAAGTCATGCCTTGTTAAAGAGTACGCCGCTTTTAAAGACCGAATGTATGTATTGCGTGAAGGAAGGCATGATTTTCGTGACTTAGACCAGGTTAGCTAATATTTCTACATAGTTTTTCATTAACACCCATTTTTTTTTGTCCAGTCTCAACTGACCTCATGTCAGAACAGAAGGTGGAAGGATTGATAGCCAGCAATATGGCTATAAATGTTGTTCTTTCAGAACTGAGTTCAGAGCCTTTGAAATTATTGTGAAGTGACAAAATTAATTTTTTTTGAGCGGTAGCGTACATTTTGTGTATTATTTAGTAGCAGATAAGGTGCAAAACATTTTTCAAAAAAACGTTAAAAATTCACGGTAAAATGGTATTTTCACATGAATTCAAATTACCTGGTTCCGTTGCATTAGCGTACCTAAGGCACTTGGAAAACGAAATCCCCGGAATAAAATTAAAAATTAAATTTATATGCAAAAACTAAGAGAGATGGAAGGAATATATAGAAACACTGTATGGTAAAGAACTTAGGCCGACAAGGTTAGACATAGAAAAGGAACATTCCTGTGGAACTACTGAAATGGTTAGGGAAAGGTGGGAAGAAGACTCTATATGGACTTATTCGTAGTATCTATGAGGAAGGAATCTGGCCGGAAGATTTTGTGAGATCGGTGTTAGTTCCTATTCCAAAAAAGGCAAAGGCTACGTCATGTGAGGATTACAGAACAATAAGTTTGATATCCCACGCAGCTATAGTTATTCTCAGGATCATCAACAAAAGGATAGAGAGTAAGGCAAATGATTAGTTAGGGGATGAGCAGTTTGGGTTCAGGAAAGGAAGAGGTACGCGTGATGCCATTGCAGTAATGAGATCACTAGTCGAGAGGAATATAGAATACAATCAGGACGTTTTTGCCTGTTTTGTAGATTTCGAAAAAGCGTTTGATAGAGTGAATTGGGAAAAATTAATGCGTGTATTGCAGAAAATAGGAATGGATTAGAGGGACAGGAGACTGATCCGCAACCTGTACATGTCTCAGACTGCTCAGGTGCGAGTGGGGAACGGAGAGTCCGGATGGGCAGTGTTAGGAAGAGGTGTAAGGCAGGGTTGCCCATTGTCACCGGTACTGTTCAACGTATATGTAGAGGAAATGATTAAAGAGGCATGGGAAGAACTGGAGGTAGGAATGAAAGTCGGAGGGGAATTCGTAAAATCGGTTAGGTTTGCTGATGACCAAGCAGTAGTTGCTCAGTCAGCCAAGGGGTTGGAAGCATTGTTGAGTGAATTGGAGGTTCAGTGCGATAAATATGGGATGAGAATCAATATTAATAAAACAAAGGTTATGCAATTTTCCAGAAAGAAAAAGGCTAAGCTAAATATTAAAATAGGCGGGGAAAAAATAGAGCAGGTAGAACAGTTTATATATCTCGGAAGTGTTTTGGACCAATACGGTCAAAGTGGTAGGGACGTAAGGAGAAGAATTGCGCTAGGCAAGGAGGCTTTCTCAAGGAGGAGGGAGTTGATGACGGGGACGTTGAGTAGGGATGTTAAGACAAGACTCGTAAAAACTCTGATATGGAGCGTAGCTATGTACGGCGCGGAAACGTGGTCGCTGAAGCAGGAGGATAGACGTAGATTGGAGGCTTTTGAAATGTGGGTGTGGAGAAGAATGGAGAAGGTGAAATGGACAGAAAGGAAAACAAATGAGGAAGTACTAGAAATGGTGGGGGAGGAGAGGGGTTTGTTGAGAGAAATCCTATGGAGGCAGGAAAAATGGATGAAAGGCGTATTGAGCGGTAGTGGAATGTTGAAGAGGGTAATAGAGGGGAGAGTGTTAGGCAAGCGAGGTAAGGGTAGGAACAGGATAGGGATGTTGGACGGGATGAAGGGAGGAAAGAAGTACACCGAGATGAAGAGGGACCTGATACAGATTAGTTTGCTAGGTGGGGAGTCACAAAATGTTTATTTGATAGTTGTGTCCATCCAAAAACCTACCTTAACCGGTATATTACCTAAAAAATGCAAGAACTATTGCTATAAGAATTTCGCCAGACATGATCGACGTTGTCAAGTTACACGATACATACGAGGGTCATCCGGAAAGTAGTACCCGTTCGTGCCGCATGAAATGCTGACGACGCGAGTAGCCGCTGGACGAGGTCAGATAGCTTCAGTGGCTTGTCTGCCTTCTCTGAGCCAAGTTGCGTGACGCTAGCATTGCCTGTGTTGTTTCTGTGATTGTTTACAATGTTTAAAAAAATTGAGAACGCCGCCAGTTGTGAAGTGAGGGCAGTGATTAAATTCCTCAATGCAAGAAACGTTCGCCCATGTGATATTCATCGCCAATTAAAGGAGGTTTATGGAGACAATGTAATGGACGAGTCGTCTGTTCGGCGGTGGTGTCGCAACTTCAACATGGGGAGGGGGAACACACACGACGATGTGCGTTCGGGGAGACCGTCTGTCATTACAGACCAACTGGTGAGCTCAGTTGACGAATTCGTGAGGAACGATCGGCGCGTCACAATTGATGACATCTGTGAGCATTTTCCCAATGTTTCTCGAACAATTGTTCATGAAATTGTTAAACACCATCTGCATTATGCAAAAATTTGTGCAAGATGGGTCCCTCGCATGCTTACAGATGAGCACAAAACCAAGCGTATGGCTGCAGCACTGACGTTTTTGGGACGTTATTCTGATGGAGACTCTTTCTTGACTCGCATAATTACTGGTGACGAAACATGGATTTGTTATGCATCACCTGAGAGTAAACGACAGTCAATGGAGTGGCATCATGCTCATTCACCAAACAAACCAAAAAAATTCAAGACAGTTCTGTCCACCAGGAAACTCGTGGCAACCATTTTCTGGGATCGACGAGGTGTATTGCTTACTGATTTTATGGCCCGTGGAGACACTATTAATGCCAATGCGTATTGTGAAACATTAAAGAAATTACGGCGGGCAATACAAAATCGGCGGCGAGGTCTATTGTCTACTGGTGTCATTCTCGTTCATGACAATGCCAGGCCTCATGCAGCTGGGATAACACAAAAACTTTTGCAGCAATTCAAATGGGAAACTTTCGACCATCCACCGTATAGCCCGGACTTGGCCCCTTCAGATTTTCATCTCTTTACAAAGCTTAAAGACTTTTTGGCAGGGAAAAGATTTGACAGCGATGAAGAACTTAAAGAAGGAGTGACCCTGTATCTCAATGAGCTGGCGGCGAAGGACTATGCAGCAGGAATACAGAAACTTGTCACACGTTATGACAAATGCCTTAATTTGCTTGGAGATTATGTTGAGAAGTAGTTTAAAGTATCCTCTTTCAAATAAAATTTTTTATGTTTGTTAATATTTACTTTTGTGTCTTTATTTCACGAACGGGTACTACTTTCCGGATTACCCTCGTATGATCTCTTTTACTTTAAGATTTAGTGGATTTCAATTTTAACAATCTAAATTTGATGCATTGGAAAAGGTTATACCTGTATATAAGCTCTTCAATTTGCATCATCTATTTCATATCGTATGTCACGGCATCTCATACACATGAATATTTTGTCAACTGGTCAATATTTTTGGGGGAAACCGATTCACGCCAACCGCCTCCACTTATAGATCGATGCCAAATTAGGCCTCAGACGAAGGGCTCAAAATGCCCGCTCAACACCTATATTTCACTATGAATTTAGATGTTAGAACGTGTAAAATCCAAATTAAATCCCTTAAAAATAGAATTTTCGAGAGCTTTGAAATATTTCTTAGTGTTTCAGCGTTGGCATATGATATCGTTGAACGTAACACAGGAACAAGCGTTCACTCCAACGTGAGGAAACACCACAGTAATCGACTCGAAGGTCTCGTATGAAGTCCAAAAACGAGATATGTGTGAAATTTGTGTCGAGTGGGTGAGAAGCGGAGGCCAGCTTCTTAATCTTATCACCTTTATCGTACTATGGTAGGAGAGATCATTTTCATGAAATTAAAGAGATTAAGTGCAGGACAGATGGACTTAAGATGCCATTTTTTCCACGAACGAAAAGGGATCAGAACAAAATAGCCTGAAAGACTGCTTATCTGAATGCGCTAGGAGGGAAAGGTGTTTTGGGTTCAGAGATAGCCTGGTGTGTAATCAAACCCTGCCACAACCCCTATTAGTGGCCCGCAGGGTACTAAATAAAACTTTTAAAAAATAAGAAACCCTGTGGCGCCTGCGATTTCCATGGAAATATCTCATAGCTGAAAAATCACTTTGCTTGGTGGAGTCGAGGATGACGTGTCACCCGGAATTGAAACCCTGCCCTCCGGTGAGTAGACAAACTCTCTATCCACTTGCCTTTGCCACGCCCCAGTAAAAGGAGAAAGATCCTCAAATTTCACGGGCAATTCTTCATTGGGAGGGGACGGCGGTGAGTCCGCCGGGGTTGTTGGGGGAGGAGGGGGACGCGGTTTTCAACCTCCTCCTCCACTTTTCCTCCACCTCCCCTTCCATCAATCCACCCCAATTTACCGCTCCCCTTCAGAAATCCACCTCCCTTGGAGCGAGCAATTCATTAATCGATATCGAAAAACTTTTGTTTTTTCTTCGTGCTTGAAATTGAGTGAAAAAATCGATGCCTTGGACAAGTGTTTGCTTTTTATAAGAGTCTTATTGCCCCAGATGTATTACTTATATTTATAAAAATAATTCATCATCCGTTTCATTAACATGAAATTTCTCAAACATTTGATGTTTCCAAGTCTTCAATGATTCAGTTTTTTTTAATGTGTTACTAATGTACCACAAAAATTATACTTCTGTCAGTGTAGACTGTAATTACGCATATATGGCACACGTCGATGTGTCGTTATTGTTCCCCGGTGAAGGGCGATGGGAAATTCAATTCGCCAACGAGAGGGCGAGGGGGAGGGGCAGAAGACTACGGTGTTTCTCGTAGGATGCGATGGGGGGGGGGGGCGACGTACGTCCAAATCAGGGAATTTGGGGTGGGACCTGAGGCAGGAGAGGGTGAGTTTGAGCTAGGGGTTGATTGCGAGGTGACAAAATAGGTGGATATGTATGTGTATATTATTTGCTCATAAATGTGAACAAAAATCTACACACATGTAGTATGTATATATATATATATATATATATATATATATATATATATATATATATATATATATATATATATATATATATATATATATATATATATATATCCATTAACTTCACCCGGCTTGACTCGCACTTCTTCACCGATGACTGCTCTCAATGACCCAAAACTTCGCTCCATCCCATCCCAATTCTCCCCTCTCCCAAATATATATATATATACATTCAAACACAAAATACCGCCATATGGCGAATAAATATTCATTCAAATTGAAATAGAGATAAGGAAAATGGTAAAGGAACACATATAAAGGACAAACACAACAGAGGTGGGGATGGCGGATGTGAGCAGATCACGAATGTAAAAATATTTTCCTCGACCGGGACTTGAACACCGGATCTCTCCACTTGCCGGGCGGATGCTCTAAACCAATCGCCAATGGTTTAGAGCATCCGCCCGGCAAGTGGAGAGATCCGGTGTTCAAGTCCCGGTCGAGGAAAATATTTTTACATTCGTGATCTGCTCACATCCGCCATCCCCACCTCTGTTGTGTTTGTCCTTTATATGTGTTCCTTTACCATTTTCCTTATCTCTATTTCAATTTGAATGAATATTTATTCGCCATATGGCGGTATTTCGTGTTTGAATGTGTATTTGGCCAATGTGGCTCGTCTCTTCTTCTGGCTATGCGTGCCATGAAACGCACCGTTCCTATCCTTTATGATGTTGTATGCTTGCTAATACTGTCCATTCTCCTCTTGTGTTTGTCAATTTCTCCTTTGGTGGGTGTAACAGCTCCCTAACGCCATCTTCTGGGCAATGATTCGGAGCACTTTGGCGCTTTATAAGATCGCAGATTTCAATGTTAAAGTACTCTTCCTCGATAGCTCAGGTGGCTTAGAGCATCCGCCCGGCAAGTGGAGAGATCCGGTGTTCAAGTCCCGGTCGAGGAAAATATTTTTACATTCGTGATCTGCTCACATCCGCCATCCCCACCTCTGTTGTGTTTGTCCTTTATATGTGTTCCTTTACCATTTTCCTTATCTCTATTTCAATTTGAATGAATATATATATATATATATATATATATATATATATATATATATATATATATATATATATATATATATATCGATGTATCGGTGCAATGTGTCCTGGGAATTTTAGTCTGTGCTCTATTTACAAATCGTATAAGTTAACATTTGGCCTGAAACTGTTTCATTATCTCTGCACAACTTCATTCCGTATTCTGCATTCTTTGATTGTATCATGCTACGAGGACCCAAACATTGTTTAATTTATTCTCTCTTCAAAAATTGACAGGCTAGATATCCTTGCGCAGATCAGGCCAATCGGTTCAATGGATCCGGCGGGGAAATAGCGGGTTTCTCTTTTATTTGTCGTTGAATATTTTTAACGCACTGGGTCTTTGCAGATCTGCTAGCCAAAGTTACTTGTGTTTTTGAATGTCAATTAATGGTTAGTAAACTTTGATTTTTTCAATGGCTTAATTTTACTGCATGTAACATACACACCCGTATTATAAGAGAATATGATTCGGGGTGGTTATATTCAAAGTAATCTTATAGAAAATAGGACTTAAAGTGGAAGTAGTGGTAGAGTTATAGACTATGTAATTTGCATTCGGACGTCGTTTTAAAACCGATTTCGTCATATAGTAACTGCATCAAGATGCCTTAAAGTGACTCTGGCCTCAGGGTCACTTATTGTAGATATTTTGACACTTTCCATGTAATCTCCAAAGTACGTTTTATCTGGAACGGGGATATTATAGAACATTCCCATTCCAGACATCCTGGACTCCTTTTTGCACAACTCTTCATTATATTTGTATCTTTTACCATGGGAACTTATTCCTTACTAGCGCTCAAAAGGTTTATTTGAATAGTTAAATACCTATATTCCATTTTTTTGAGAAAAATTGATTATTCGTGATCATTTTAATGCAATAAAATATGCATTAACTATGATGGATTTGCAGATGCACTTTGAAGAATCTAAATTTTAAAATGTTTCTTCGCCAGCAAATAATGCAAAATATAATAGTAATCATATAATATTTGATCATTTAAAAGTTAAATATATAATTTTAGTTGGCACTTATAATTATACAATTCCGATTTATATCTAAATAAGGAAATATTCCACCAGATAGATCAAGAGGTCAAGTTTCACCCTTAAGTGTACTAAATCATGGCATTCACAAATTATAATCCATCATGATCTCCCATATCGTTTGTGTAATATGATTTCCATATGTTGTGGCGTAATATACAATAATAGCTTCATTAAATTTTTAGTAATTAGGAAGTGAACGAAAATGGTTTTCATAGTTACGGGGTCATGCCTGAAACACCTTAAGAGATGTTCAAAAAAAGAAAAAGTATTGGTAATTAACGCGTTTATTTGGGTTTAAAAATGTTTAATGATATTTTTATGAATTGAATTTGTGCTCCCTGTCTTTTTTTCTCCCTAAGTTTTGCCCTTGCGCTGATAACATTCGTCTAATTTTGATGCCATTGCACATCGTAGGGAAAATTGATGCCCATTTGTGTCAACCATTTAAATTCTTCATTGCATATCTCCTGTATAGTGGTCATCTCGGGCTCTCACTCCGTCTATGTTTTCGCAGCAGCTCTCCAGAAAATCCTCTTCCCAGCCAATCTCTTCATTCCTTCAGAGCTCCTTGCATCGATATTTTCCCTTCACAGTTGCTTCTCGTCGTTCAGCCGAAGCCTCCCTTTGGAATCCTTGCCCGCCGTACATTCTTTATGGTCTCCCGTAGTCCACCTTTTGTCAGAATGCAACTAATCAGATCCCTTCTTCTTACAATCCCTTTTGTGGCATCTGTCATCACTTTCTTTTAAGTACTTCCTCGTTTATTACTCCATCTCTCTATTTTTTTCATCATGCTTCACTATCATAACAATTTTACCGTCTCCAGTCTTTTCTATTTTGTTACAATTGTTCAAATTCCACATCCTTAGAGAGATTTGATCCATATATAAGTTTTAATGAATAGACTCTTCGCTGACTATATCGCGCGATGGTCTTAGATGTTGGTTTTCCTAAGATTTTTCCATCTCTTGGTCAAATTTACACCGCACACACACTCCACAAAATCCCACAGAACATGGCAACCATTTCCGAGTAGGGATACGTAGGTGAGCTCTTTCCCCACCGGGGTGACCGAGTCGACGTTATATGAGTATGTATGTGACCAGCACGGATGGAAACATCTGCGGGCACGTCATTAAATGGATCCAATGTCTCGGTCCACTATTTCTATTATTCATTCCAGACGTTCTTATCCGAGAAACACGTTAGCATGCCATCGCTTCCACGGCGACGAATGGACGGGTGATGCGGTGGCATTCAGGGCAATGCGTCGTGACCTCTCCTTTTGTGTTTCTTCACGGCCCCCGGGCCACTGAACATTATCATCTGATGTTGGGGGCCAGTTATATCTCAAGCATGATGTTCATGTTGAACTCCGTCAACGGAAAAGTACTCAGTTTCCTTGAAACATTAGACCATCGATTCACGCTCTCCGGATTCACGTCTTTTCAAATAAGCTCACAATTCCCTACCGGATCCTAATTCGCAGTAGGTGCAGGTAGTGTTCTCATCTATTGACAGCAAGGATCGCGTCGGGTTCAAGGAAGTTTATTCAATCAAAAATATTCGTATATTTTCTGTTAGACTGCTGCTTATTTAATATCAATTAATTGACCATTTACTGAATCCGAAATTTTAAAAACATATAAAACTATCTCATAAATTGCTTTGGGAGCATGCCTTACTGTAGGTAGTGGCTATGCCTACAACTGAAATCAACTGTGAGGCTGATTAATTTCTAACACCTCAAAATTTTTACCCTCATAGTACTGAAAATAATCAATAAAAAGTTATTCATTTGCATATTTTTAATAAATAATATTGTTATTAAATAATAATTAAATTATGTTTACCTTATTGAAAATAATCATAGCATTGCAGCCTATTAAGCAGAGCTTTGGGTTCTCGGCTGCTTGCCTGGTTTGGCCACCTTGAGGTTATGAATTGCCATCAATAGAACACTTAAATATCTTGGGCAGTATTTCGGACCAATAGGCTTGAAAGGCTCAATTTTTCTGGATGAAAAAGTTTTGCACAAGGAAGTATGGTATATGCTCGAGATATTAATCATTAAAAGAAAAGATTCATTAAAATATTTATATAAATTGTCGCAACTTATTGTACAGAATTTCGATGTTCGAGGAAAATCAATTAGATCGTATGGCTTTAATATATCAGTTGAAAATTTAACAGTCAATTTAAAGATAAAGATAAGTTATTAATGGATTTAGAGACTAAGTACTTCCTAGCAAGACTCTAAATTACGTGACGCCTTATATCGCAATTAACCTTTTCTTAGCCCTCCCTTTACTCCTCCCAGTTCCCTTATACCTATATCTCGCTTATCCAACATTCGCCCCCTATCGATCTCCCTTTATCGATTCCTTTTGCAGTAATTTCTTCCCAAATTCCTTATCTCATTGCTTACCGTGGAAGCAATGAATAGTGGAAATAGGCCACAGATAACGAATTATTCTCCCGGCCTCGCACTTCCCGGTCGTGTAGGGATCGCTCGTCGGCTTCGGCGACTTAGCGCAGCGCCTATTTAGGGGGAAGGGTGGAGGGATTGGAGACGACTTGCTCGGGAAATAGTGGGAGGGCCATGCGGGAAAGCCCCCTAACCCTTAAACCAAGCACCCCACCACCAAAGCGCCCCCGAGCCGCGATCCCCGAAACCCTCCCGAATACTCCCGCCATCGTCCCCGGGGAAGTTTGTTAAGGAGTCGACGGTTCGATATTTTATTCCCTTCCTCCCGCCTCACATTTTTCCTCGCTCCCTTTTTCCGGGTCGAGAGGGGGCGGGGTTCGGAGGTTGGGCGTGTGGGGTCGGGAGAGTGGGGAGAGGGTGTTGAGAGGAGGGTGAGAGTTCCTTCGGAGCGGCTTATGAAGGGTGGTTTGGGTGGGAAGGGGGGATGATAGGCTTAGCGGAGGGAAGGAATGGTATCGGTCGGTGCTTCTTCCCCTACCCTCACCCCCAGGGGGAGTTGAGGGAGGAGGAGTGTGGGGGCCAAGCGGAGAAGAAAGAGGGTTACCGGATTTGCGGGAGGCTTCCGTTCTTTTTTTTTCGTTCGTTTAATTCTCCGGGTCTTTCCACTCTTCTTTTATACACGTGAAAAAAGGGATGCCGAAAATGCAGGGATGTGGAGAAGAGGAACGAGGGATGAGGGGATGGGGGGTGGGGAGGGAGGATAGGGGTTCGTTTTCTGAGCGTGGTAAGGTATTTAAATGGTGTGTGCAAAGCAGGATGCGAGATTTTGGTTTAAGAGGTGTTTCCCTTCCCTCGCTCGCTCTCTCTGGCGCGGAGGGAATGATATTTTTTCTCTCTAAGCGGGTTAAAGTGTCCGGCCATCCAAAGCCACGGCCGCCGCCTCGGGAGTGCTGACCGAGCCGGAGAGCGTCCACTGCCCTGGATTCTGAAACTGGGCAGGTCAGCCGTTCTTTCTTGACCGCATTATTCTTTCATATTTATTTTTTTAGGCGAACCTTGAGAGGGGGGCGGAGGAAGAAATGTCACCATATTTACGTCAGCTGTAACGTTTTGGCTCAAAGAAATTACTCACGGGACTTTATCTCGATCCAGAAACGTGGATGAAGGGAGGTGCCCTTTTGAAAGCGGTTCTTTAATTTTTTATGAGGTAGCAACACTCAGGTGAATGCTAACAGATAGTAGCATGTTGCCTATCAGGGTAACAAACCGCTCGACGTAAAAAAAAGAAATCGGAAGCTTGTTAATTCCGAGATTTGAATCCTTCGAAGTGAATCCGGTGGGCAATAATTGCAAATTTTGTCAGGCAAAGTAATACATTCGCTTTCCTTTTAATGCTCTCTGATAGTAAAAATAAATCAATTATTTTTCGTGGATAGGATGTAAGAATAGTTGATATCACGTTTATTGTGGTAGTAAAAGCATCCACTTCGATTTTTTACGAATCTTGATTGGTACGTGTATCACCTGGGCCGAAGAATGACAATAGTGAGTTCATGTTTCGTAGTGGGTCAATAAACGTCCCGAAAGGAACACTGATGCTAAACTAATTCGCAGTCAGGGTGAATGTACCACGTGATCACATGAGAGCTTCTCGTCTCCTTGAGAGAACGCTCGTTGCAATTTTTCACTGAGACGATTTTCTACGCACTGCTTGTAGACCGCGTCCTATTATGATATTTATCTTGCTGTGTGAAATAATGGATTCGTATGAAATATTTGAAAGCCTCTCGCATACCCAAATAACACAGTTCAGTGTATTACTCTACGAAAGGGGTTAATATAAAAAAGCAAGTTGATCTGATTACTCCGGATGAAGGAGTGGTTCTCTATGTTCTAGGTTACCGTATGATATGTAGGTTGGTCCTTTATGTGTTTTACTGCCGAAATATATGGCTTTGAGTTATTGAAAATTAACCATTAACAAAACAATCAAACTAAACTTAAATTAAAATTGGAAGATCTGGATATTGGTCGATGCAAGCACACAACTCCGACACAGCAAATTTTCGTCGACGAAAAACATTATCAGAGCGATCGCCACGGTCGCCGCATGAAGGATCGTTAGTTTGTCTGGTTTTGGGCCGCTACCGGTCTTCCCCTCGGCCGTTCGCTCGAGCAAGGGGGTCTTCACTCCGGCGTCAGCTGGTGCGAGCGGAAATCCTACCGACCTTTTCTCACCACAGAATAGAATGAGCATCTCCTTCTTGGTTGCTGATGGACTCGTTTGAAAGGGAGGAGAGGCGGCGACTGGGGTGGTTGTGGTAAATGGTTGGAAAGAGATCATCACTTACGAATTTCTCGTCTATTAGTGCCACTGAGAAATAGTTACATGTCATTAAGGTGTCGACAATATTATCCGCAAGAGGACTTCTATATGATTGAAGGAATAAAAAAGCTCGATTGGTCCATTTCTAATGCAATAACAAGTTTTTTTATATGCAATAAGAAGATAAATTAGAAAAAATGCTAAAAATTCGCATCGCAAAATAATGCCGAAAAGCAAATTTTCTATGAACACAAAAAAGTTTTTTTAAGCTCTTTAACTGTTACAGTGGAATTCCACAAAGTCTCGGCCTCAACCATCTCTTAGATTAAGGTGAATTAGGTTATAGTTAATCAAATGTAATGTAAATTATATGTATATATATAAAAATATTTATGTTAACAAAGAATGACAGGTCAAGAGTTACCTTCTATTTAAATTTATTATACAGGACTTTTAAACTAGTGAAATGAAATCACAAGTTCGTAAGCTAAAAAATATGAAGGTATTCTGCTCACAGTGATTCGCCTATCGGAAAGATAAGAAGGCTATATGTTGTAGCTTTGTCCATCGGCTATTGCACTTTGGTGGTAATTAACAGGGTTAATATCACTGAATTCTGACGGCGTGGAAAAGAAATATAATGGTTCTCACTTGTCATCAGTATAGATAATGTATTTTTGTGTATTTTTTAACTGAACGCGGGAGAGGAGTATCATGCATTGGTGAGGTTGAAAACACGTATTTCGTGAAATTAAGTGTTTCACGAAACCCTACTTCAGATGGATTTGAGAGTTTTCTTGCAGTTACACAGAGTAGTGTTCAAATAGTAAATTGACCGACGTCACAAGGTGAAAATGAAGTCTTGACAAGTTAGAAATTATTATTTTTCCAGAGAAGAAATGAGCCAAAAGACACAACGGGGCATAATGCCATGCCATTCATCTCCCATCGCTCATTGCTCCGTGGAATTTAATGATTATGATAAAATACTTGGACCTCTCTGGTTATAACATCTCAACGCAAACAGCCATCCTGGCCGTAGGACTCGGAGCAAAGCGGATGGATCCCCGAGTGGCGCAGGGGGAGGGAGTCACGGTCACCCCACACCTCCAATCGTCCACCCCCCTCCCCTACCCACGCTCCTACCCCGCCGGCCAATCCCCAGGCGCCTGCATAACCCCCTCACCCTGGATTCATTCCGTCCCTGCACCCCCTCCTCCCCCCGGCTCGGATGAGACCCTTGACGCCCCCGCACTCCTTCCAACCTGGAAACTCCTTACCCTTTTTATCCCGACACCATTTTTTTCCCCTCATTCCCACCCCTCCCGCCACTCTTCGGAATCGCTGCCAAATGGAGTGGAATCAGAGCATTTTGCGGGAGCGGGGGAGAAGGAAGGGCGGTGGCATTTTTTTCCCTTCGCGAGGGGATCGAGGGGAGCGGGGCGCACGTGAAAAGGGCCGCGGAGGTGGGGGGAGGGAGAGGAGGAGGGGTCGGTGTTTTTCCCTCTTCCCGAGGGGGCGTGGCGGGGGGTGGGAGAGGGTCGAAGGCCTTTAAGCCTCGCGGAAGAGGAAGGGGGGGTTGGGCCTTAGGGAGTTGGATGAGCATGAACGGATTGGATGATGGGGGATGAAAAGGCCGGTGAGAGGGAGTGAGTGAATGAGAGGGGTTGAGTCGGCTGGGTTTCCGGAGGGGGGTGATACGGGGGTTGGAGAGGGGGTTGTAGTCCTTGGGGGGAGGGGGAAAGAGGGTCGTGAGAGGCTGTGGTGGGAGAGGGGGGGAAGGAGTTGAGTTTTTATTCCGATGGCGGATAATCGGAGACGGGGATGGGTTATATGGCCTACGTGACCCGTATGTAAACCTAATCACCCCAACTCTCCTTTGTCAGCCAGACCCATCAGAGAATGCGACCCCTTGCGCCTCTTGCCGCGGTGACTACGCACGCACGTGGAAGTGCCAGACGCTGGAGGGGAGGGCATTTTTCCTGTGTCTGAAAACCCACGTAACTTCGCGCTTCACGTCAACCCAGCCAGTTCTCTCCTTGATTACGCTCATATGTTGGCTGTGGTCTCCCAGTGTCTGTTTCCTCGACGTGATCGGTCGATGATAATTGAGGTATCATATGGAACTAATTTTTCATTATTTCATTTGGAACATATATTTAAAATAAAAATAACACAGTAATCAACCCGAAGGTCGTTTTGGTAGGTATTGGTAGGGTTTACTCAGCCCGACGTCGTGTGAAATTCACGCATCAGGGTAGGGGGGCCAGTTCCTTTCCCTGTGCCAGTTATGGTTTCCCAGGAAGATCTGGTACCCGAAAAATCACACAGCTTGGGTGGAGCCCAGAGTGCCTTGCCCGGGAATCGAACCGGGCCCTTCGGTCAGTAGTCCAACGCTCTACCCCCTGGACTACCGCGACCCACCATGTTTAAAATATCAACATTGAATTCAATTGTTTCAGGCGCAACTTTGTGGAAGCTCATGTTCATTAAATGAAGAGCACAATGTATACATCCACATTTCTCACAATGTTTCCACTGTTCCCAAGAACATTATGAGACAGACATTGTGGTCTTCATTTAAATATCAACATTGAAGCTTTCACAAGGAGAAGGAATTAATGAGAGGAACGTTGGGTAAGGATGTTAAGAAAATACTCGTTAAAACCTTGATATGGAGCGTAGTTTTGTACGCGAGGAAACATGGTCATTAAAGCAGGATTATAGGGGTAGATTGGAGACTTTTAAAACGTGGGTTAGGAGATGGATGGAAAAGGTGAAGTGGACAAAAAGGAAAACAAACAAGGAAGTGGTTGGGTTGGAGGATAAGTGATTGTTGAGAGAAACCAAAAAGAGATAAGAAAAATGAATTCAGATTGTTTTGATTGCCACTGAGACGTTGAAGACTATAGGAGAATGTGGTAAAGCGAGGAAGGGGCAGGAGTAGGATAGGGATGATGGATGGAGTGAAGGGAGAAGGAAGTATGCAGGATACGAGATGGGCCTGTTGTAAGGTTGGATGCCCGGTTTTGTTAAAAGAGACATGGGAACTGTTGTCGCTGTTACGTTTGGTAGCCTGTGCCTTTCAAAAACTTACCCTAACCGGTAGATTACCGATAATAACATAAAATGGGATAGTTTTTTCCTCATATTTACTTTCACTATTTAGTTAATTAGTTTTCTTCGCATCTTTCCTAAGGTTTTTTTTTATTTAGCCCGAGTCCGAAAACGACTGTAGGCCTTTTACATCGGACTATTAATAGTGATAACAATGGACATGATTACGGACACCCAAGCCCTAGGTGGAGGAAAACCCACCCAGGCGGGAATCGTACCCGCGACCCTTGGATTTTACCCCGCCGCCACCGGGGCCGGTCCGCCATAAAAGTCACCCTGGCCAATCATTCCCTGCCACACGCCTCCGTAGTAGCCTGCAGGCTTGGACGTAAGGTGAGGTCTTTCCACCCATCGCACGCGGTTTGGATATCCGAGTGAGAAGCAGGGTGAGTGGCGAGGGCGGGAGGGGGCGCTGCCGTCATCTAGAATGCTTGCTTCATCCTTCCGCCTCATTTCCGTGTCCCCGCCTCCCTCCCTCCCTCAGCGTGAGTGCGTACGTGTTTGAGGGGGGGAGGGGTGTGAGGGGGAGGCTAGGCCATCCCTCCTTCCCACAAAAATCGCTCCTTATTTGAGTGGAGCCATCTTCATCCCCCTCCATCAGCCACCGCCGCCATTTCACCCACACCCCCCGGCCTTCCCGCCCCCCCCCCGGGTCGTCCACCCCACAATCCCCCCACCTGGCCGGCCGCCATTCCAGCGCAGAGGCGAAATCACTCCATCACCTTCACTTCCCGCCTCTTATTCCTCCCTCCACACCCCCAGTCCCCTCCGACCACTCGTCGTCCCCTCCCTCGACACCCTCCCTCCCCCTCCCCCGCAGGACGACCCTCCTCGTCCATCCCCACCCCATCACCTTCTCCTAAGGTCCCTCTCGGCCAATCAATAACGGCGGTGGTTCGGCGTTAACTTTACCGTCGTGTTCTATTTTATGTGCCCATATATATATATATATATATATATATATAGTATACATACATATGTGCGCGGAAGTGTGTGGAAGGTTCGCCGCCGCGCATACGGTTCTGGAGCGGTGGTTGATGAGTTGCCTGCCGTTTTCAAGGGAAGAGCTGCAGACGGGGGAGGGGAGGAGAGGATGCTGCTTTTTCCTTTTATCGGAGTCAGCATGTGTAACAATTCAGTCAAGGTGTCGGAAGGATTTTGCGACGAAGATTAATTTTTCATTGTAGGCTCTGGCACGGTGGGATAATAAATGCTTCGAGATAACCAGATCCCTATGCCACTGCATTCATTGTCCACAGATAGGTGATTAGATACGGCAAAACTGAGAGATATGACAACAGATTAGAATGGTTAGGCTTCTTCTATCGCCTTAGGAGAGGGCTTAGGTATGCACTCTTCAAAACAGTTTCCAAAGGGAGATTATAGGTTTGGTAACTGAAGTTATTTAGAAATACACGGTCGATAGTTATGCGTGCAAATTGTTACCATAAACTCTCTTTTGTTAGATTCAATCTTATGTATCCGAAAATGTCCAGGGCTTCTGTCACATACTGGGGAATGTCAAACTGTTAATATTGCCAACCAAGTATTGCTATGAAATATAACAAGTAACACTAATGTATATACGTACCTAAGACGGAAATTACGAATTTTATTCTTCTCCTTATTTAAATTATTTGTTATTCATGAGTGCAAGGAAAGGCGAGGGGAGGAATTTGTTTGGAGAAATTCCAGGGAGGTAGGGAATATGGATACAAAGTATACGTATTTTGCATTGGCAATGAGATATTGAAGACTATGATAGAGCCTAAGACAAACAAGGAAGGGTAGGAATGTAATAGGGATATTGGATGGAATGCAGGGAGGAGGTATGTGGAATTGAAGAACGGTTTAATTTAGTGTCGGATGCCAGGTCGTATTTCGTCAGAGAAATTTATCATTTTTTAAGTATGTGTTCATCTAAAAACTATCTTCAACGGTAGAATACCCATAATAATAGTCCATTAACATTGAGCTTAATTCCTTAACTTTTTCCAAGAGCCGAAATATTTCTAGAATTTAGCAGAGTTTTTACTTATTTATGCTGATGTTTATAAATTTAATCTGGTATATTTTAATTTTTAAACATCGCTTGTTTAATTTTCAATTTATTCTCAGAAATCCACTTACTGTATTTGTAGATAGCAGGAGGTGACAGCAGAAGATACAATCTTGTACGTATGAGCTATCTGAAATTCGTCAGATATGCCGTTATTTGAAGGCATTAGTCGTGACTTTTGTGCTGGTTTCTAATATAAATACTTCCATTACCTTAGACCACATGTGATACTATGATATTTACTTATGCTTCTAACCCTACAAGCCTTCCCTCTGATTAAATTTTATGTTGCATTCCTAACTTCAAGAGGTGAAGCTAATAACATGGAGTTAATGAATCGTAATTTAATGCAGTAATTTGACATATTTCAATGCAAATTACTCTAATTTTCATCCTTAAATGATTATCCGGCTTCCTGTCCTAAAGCCGAATAGATATCAGTCCGTCTCTCATACAACAACCTGTTCCGCTGCGTCGGTTGATACATCAGGTAGGTACATCAGGACTTTCAAGCACTGTAATATACTTAAGCGGATAAAATGATACTTTGTAATTCCACAGATTTATTTCACAAACACACGACCCGGGTTTCGACGTACAAACGTTTGTACGTCGAAACCCGGGTCGTGTGTTTGTGAAATAAATCTGTGGAATTACAAAGTATCAATTTATCCGCTTAAGTATGAACCGATTCCATAAAATAACGCCTGAAACCATCGATTACACTGTAATATAGTTAGCATTTCGCTATTTGCTGCCTTTTATAGTGCTAGTGTACGTTCTCATTCAATACACGCCTACCCGAAAGACAATTTTACTATTTGGCATTCTATCTTCAAAAATGTACATACTTAATATTCCATATAAGAATGCCTTATTTCTCAATATTTCTTTAATCCAGCTTTCCTATATTATAATTAATTTCCTCTGTCAGTTTCTCTATTCCCATCTTGACAACTTTTTTCCAAGTTTACTCCTTATCTTTACTTCTACATGCGGTTTATTTTATTCGTTACTGACTTTTCCTTACTACACATACAAAAGAATTTCGCACATCGGTAAAATTTGGAGTTTGGGTTCAAGCGTGACAGATATGAAATCATTATTATACTCAGAACTGCAGTCTGCCAAAGCCAAAGCCTCCGTTTTTAAATCTTATAAATTACAATATAGATATTTTCACCACGATCGTCTTTGGGGGTTCATCTCCCACGAGAGCAGACGAGCGAACAAGAAGGTGGAGTCATGAATTTAAGATTAGAATAGCATAATTGCTTATGAGAACCTAGTCTTTCAGAACTCTGATTCGTAGTAAAAACAAAATGGTTATAGCATATCAATATAGGAATGAAATGATCAATTAGGTATTGCATATAAGAGCACTATAATAGCGGTAAGAACTAAATTCTTTTTTTTACCCCAATTAATTGAGATCTCTCCCAGGGAGCCTGAATATTACAAACCCCTCCTCAAAAAAGAAGAAGCCGCTACACTCATCCCCTCCCGACTACACGTCAGATTTCCTTCTCGGAGCGCCCGCCCCCCCTCCCCCACCAACCCCACCCCTCCTTCTCTCCCCCACCCCTCCCAACCCCCCTCCCACTCCTCCGCCTCTCCCGACCCCACATACCACCTCAGCCAAATCAATACTCAACTCTTCAGAAAGCCTGAGCTTTTCTGTTAGCTGAAGGCAAATGGGGGGCGGGGCGGGAGAAAGGCGGCCTAGGTTGGGTGGGTGGGGAGGGGAGGGGGAAGCCCCTCCATCCCCCGCACCCCCGAACCCCTTCCCTTTTCGGCACTAAAAAGTATTCCGGAATCGCCTCAGGGGAAGCTTATCTTTCCCATTGGCCTCTCGTTTTCGACTCTCCCCGTCGTCCTCCTCCTCTTCCCAGCCCTCTCTCGGGGGCTAATGCATGCGAGTGGCAGCCTTGGGGGAGGGGGAAGCGGGGTGAGGGGGTGAACGGAAAGGTCACAGGGATGCGGGGGGACACACTTGGGGTGGTGGAGAAGAGTTTCGGAGGAGAGCAGCTAACATAAGAGCGGGGGCACGAAGAGCATCTCCGCCGCTCGCGTTGGTCGTCCACCACCTGATGTTTCCATGTCTTAATTCAGGACAATGGTGACTCCTCGGGTTTCCATTTGCACGCGTCTCACTCGGCGCCGTTCATGCCATTGGTGCGCCATTTTCGAAAGTCATGCATTCATTTATCTTATTTTAAGGATTTCAACAAGCAAGATTCCTCGGCCTTCCCTTACTTAATTCTTTATCCGAATATTAATATAAATCAAGCATTTAGGATCATAAAAAGAGATGTTTCAGGCGTGATATGGTGGAATATCATGATTAATTAAAACTGGCAATTTTCCACAAAAATCTTTTTGTGGAAAATTGCCAATTTTAATTAATTATGCATCATGTGTATTTTAATCCTTTTTTTATCACCAACGTTCTTACCCTTGTAGCCAGTTAGCAACATGAGCATTCCAATATTTTGCAAAATATTAATTTTCCCACATATATCGACACTGGATTACTTGGTTAACTTTAGAATTAATTCAGGATATAGCTAAAAGGGGAGATCACAAATGCTCCAACACTGACATCAACCAAAGTGGTTCATTTGATTTTGCTCTTGATAAGTGCTTTCAATTATCATTATGAGAAGTTTCACAGAAAATTACACTCTGGCCAAGGAGCTAAACCTCGGAGAACCTGAAGACGGAAAGGGTAATGACGAAACAAAAGCCTCCTTCCTGATTGCTTTCATCTCTCCGCCGTACAGGTGTGATTCCAATCGCGACCCATTTGCGATCCGAGGCTTTGTCTTTGAAGGATATGAGAGCGAGGCTTTCTCTTTACATTTGATGCTGTTGTCGATCCGCAGAGGACCTTATAGTAAGGGGTCCTTTTTTGTCGAAAAAAGGAAGATGGAGACCTCTTCCCAAAATTTTGAGACTCCGATCGACGAAGAGCCATTCGTTGGCCATCGTTCTTCGTTTTAACTCCGTCGCTTGAAAGCTTTCCACGTAGGTGCGCCACACGCAAACCCTCAATAAGAGCCGCTCCCCATCATTCTCGATGCGTCGGCACGTTTATGCTCGCTAACCCTCGCTTGCCTTTTTCCCCTCGGCAATAAAAATCTACCTCCGTCGCGCATTCGCTGTCCCTCGCCTCTCGGGCGGATCCGAACGCCCTGATGCATCTGGGGCGGTGCCTCTCTCCTACCTACATGCTTTGCGAGGGAACACTAGAGAACAACTACATGGGAAGCTTTTAAGTGGCACCCCCCTCCTCTCCCCCAGTGCCTTATCCAACCCCCCCTTCCCTCTCTCTCTCCTTGCGTTTGATGATATGAGTCCCGAGCGCCTATCCCCTGTGACTGGCTCGTTTGAGCCAAGTGAACACGGAACCAAGTTCTCTTTTGTTTTTTTATCGTGGAAGATACGTAGAGTAAGCGAAGCATTTCTTTTGTGATATTTCCGTTTGTCTCAGGAAAATTATGACTGAATGGTATCTTCAATTCGGAATATTTTAAGGAAACTAAAACATTTATTTATTTTGAATTAGTCCGAAAACAGCACTTGGACTTTTACATCGGACTTTGAACATTGATGTAACAATTACATGCACCCAAACCCTAGGTGGAGGAGAAACAACTTTGGCTGAAATCGAACCCGCAACCTCTGGGTTGGCAGATGAGGATGTTACCTTGGCACCGAATGTAAGAGCAGTCATTAGACACGACGACCGATAGCCGAGTTTATTTTCGCCGTTACGGAAACAGGAGTGGTTTTCAAGTTAGTAAGGGAGTTGAGGATAAACGTGATGCTGATACGAGGTGGAGATATCAGAAAAATGTGCGAAATTGCCCCTTCTATCCATTATTCAATCTGAAGCAAATCGTGGTCATTGCAGGGTTCTTTTCAACAACAGCGCCGAAATGCAAAACCAAGTGCAAAAATCTTTCAGAAAATTTTCCAGAAATTTCCAGAAAAAAATTCCAGAAAACTGCGAAATGAACTCACGTCATCCCATTGCAAAAAATTTCGGGAACTAAAGGCCTGTAGGATTATCATTACTCTAATACTACTTTTTATGTCATCTATATATTTCTTTCTTGGTCTTCCTCATCCTTCTTTTCTTATTATTTTCCCTTCCAGGAAGTTGCTGTCTGAGAACATGTCCAATTAATGAAATTTTCCTTTTCTCCATCTCTTTTATTAAATTCCTTTCCCCTTTAATTTCTTTCAATACCTCTATGTCGCTTTTCTTATCCGTCCATCTTTTTCTTGTTATTCTTCTCCAAATCCACGTTTCTATTGCTTCCAACCGAGCCTTTTTCTATTCTCCAATATCTAAGTTTTGCATCTATATAATAATTCACACCAAATAAAAGTGTTTGGAAAGGATTTTCTACGTCCATGCTGTCCAAAAAATTTGTCTTCATTCCGTTACCTGACCCACATAAGATTTTTCACTCTTTCACGGCTTTTAACAGTCCACTACCTCCCAATATCTCTTCCACCCAATTGTTCTGCCTCCTTTAAATAACACGTAGCTTCTCTTCTTCAAACGTATTTAAAACGTCATCGTCATTTTACCATATTTCCTTTCTTCCTCTGCATACCCAAAATCTTATAAGGTTCTATGTTCACAAATCCTCTTGACTTAAAGGCCAGGTTTAAAGCATCATTACGATCTCTATTGAAGTTTTACTAACCTTTTCTTTACCACCTTATTTACTGTATCTCTCATAAATGTCCATCTTTCAAATGCCTCTTCTTCTATGAAATGCATGTGATCATTCGAGAAAGTAATAGTGAATGTAATGGCAAACGAAGGGGGAGGAAGAATGGTGCGTTAAATATGTTGTAGAGAAAAAAATAAGTCCAAAAATATTTAAGAAATAGGATAAGTAATGGATAAGGAAATTGGAAAAGCATTTTGAAGATAGGAAAAACTTTCAGGATATAGACGAAAATAGGTGAAGAAGTCAGATTGTTTTAAAACTTGACATATGAGGGTTCATAAAAGGTATTTTCAAATTGTCACTCATATGGTGTATCTCTGTACTCTTCTAATTCTTGTACACTTCTGCCATCCTACGATGGAGTTGGAAATACGCTTTCAGAATCAGCACAAGAAATAATTCATTGTAATTTTAGCAATAGATTTAATTAATGATGTTTTGGTGTTTATGTATCGCCGCGTACTTAAAGCAATATTGGAGTGATCGTTGGTAACAGGCTCAACCTTATGGAACGTCATGACGAAGAAAGAAAACAAGAAAACATCTTTATGATCTTCACATTTTCTTATTCAAATCATCGCATCTCTAAGAAAAATACCCAGATATCAGTACAAATTGCAGAACTTAATAAATCATGTTCGTCTCTCTTCAAAATTGGAGATTTAAATTCCAGAATTTATTCTAGTAGCATTGGAGATTTTATTCACGTTAAGAGAGACATTTTTCAGTCTCATATACACTAAAATAAAGCAGTGAGAAAACACAAGAGTTACGAAATCGTAGAATTTCATTCTGGTATCGACATAAATGTCGTTGCTATATTTCTTTAATTTTTAAAAGGGAACGAGTTCATTTCTAAATCCTCATCTCGCCATGGTTGTGAGCAACGAATGCCGTGACTTCATCTCAAAATTGAAATTATGTTCAATTTCTTCGATCTGCCTCTCACCACCGACGCGATCAAACTCCCACGAATGCATCAATCCTCGCATATTTCCTTTCGCATGCATTTGTGCGCGCTTGTGGATCCGCCCGTCGACGGCGCCACTCGGCTGGAACGAGGCGCAGTCCCTTCGCTCGTCGCAGTGGTGCGAAAGGGTTGAAGGTGTACCCTGCCCTTGGGAGGTGAGGGTGGGAACGATACGGGGGGTGGGGTTAGGAGAAGGACGCCAGGGTTTGAGGTCGGCAAGGGTGTTTGCGGGGAGAAATGGGGCGAGTGGGGGTGAAGGACGAGACGGACCCCCTTAAGAAGTGGGCTGGTTGGCGGGGAGGAGTTTAGGCATAGGTCCTCCTCCTCCCCCTGCAAGAGTGGTCTTTCTCTCTTCATTCTTTCTCCTATTTACTCCGGGACACTACCCCCCTCCCCCCCCCGCCTTCCCCCCTTCCCTCCTCCTGTGCCGAGTGGCGGCGGCGGTGGTCGTGGAAAAGGTGAGACCAGGGGAGTGAGTGCACCTGCGCCTTTCTCACGCGAATTCCAACTTTGGGCCCACTCCGGTGAGGGAAGGGGTCGGGGGCAGTGGTGCGGGGGATGGAGGGAGCCTGACGGAGGGCCCTGGGCAGTCCCCACTCCACTCCCTCTCCGGCCCCAAAACCCCAATCCCATCCCCATTCTCCCCAAAGACGTCCCAAATGCGAGATAAGAGGTCAAATTTCCGTGATTCCGTCTCTCCCCCCCCCGCCCTCCAACCCCTTTCCCTCCCCCCACACTCCGTAGTTTGTTTCCCCGGGGACGGGTAACGTATTTGCTTTATCTTCCCCCCCCTCCACCCAACACCACTCCCTTTTGATTGCTTCCTTCTTTTCCTCTCCCATTCTCGCCTAGGCTCAGTCCACGCGATGAAAAAAATCGGCGTATTCGTACTTAGTTGGTAAGCAGGAACGAATCTTCTCTCTCTCTCTCCCCCCCCCTCCCGCCTCATCCCCGACTGCGTTGGGTCGAAAGAATCTCGGTTCCCCTTCGGATTAGCCGTACGAGTCCCGCGAACGTTATATCCCCTTCTAAAGGCGGAGACGGCAGGCAGGGTGGGAGGGCGACCCGGATGCTGAGGATCGTGTCCGGTTTAACTTTGTGAAACTGCTACGTGATGAAATAACAACAGCCTTTTGGTGTTTGCACATTATTTAAATGCAAATAAGCGACGAGACAAGTTTTGATAGCGCAAAAGGTGAGGTATGATGAAATCAGATGTTTTTAGGTAACGTAGCACTAAAAAAGTTTAAAAAAAAGAACACATGACAGAATATAAATTACTTCTTTGTAATGAGAGCAACTTGATTAACCTTGTTAGCCAAAAAGACAAAAGTAAAGAAATGGATGAAAATGGAGTTAACCAATATAACAATGACTCGGCGACCTCCTCTCATGGAAATATATTGCATGTAAGGTAACTGAGAAACCCTAGATAGATAGCTCTAAGTTTCTAGATGCAATGATCTCTTTTCTGTAATTCAATTCCGCGAAATACTCATTTTAGATCAAAACACTCGAAAAATTTCCACTCAGATGTTCTCCGAGATGAAAATACGGCATTTCATCTCGACACCTGGTTCAAGTTTGAGATTTTAGAAAATGCTTAGCGTAAAAGGACGATGATATGTATTCACGTTCGGCTCCTTTCCCAAAGATCGCAATACACATAGACGGACGCAAAATTATGCCCTCTCCCCTTGTCGCGGGCACCTCCTCACCTTCAAAGCATTTAACTTTTGCTTCGTATTACTTCCTACCATAACTCCTCACCCACCACTCTTCCATCTTCCTCTCGTGGTTTCATCCAAACTACTAAACCAAAATCACGTTACGCTTGGCTCCAGCAGCGCAATCATCCACTGTTAAATTCCTATTAGTATTTTACTTGTAAATATATCAGGAAATAAAATATAAAGCGTAAATATTTTTAAGTAAAATATATAATAATTAAAACTATTTGTAAAACGTTTTTCTATGCCATATTTTATATTATATCTCCATTTTATCCGAACATTTATGTGAATTTGATTTGTTTATGGCGCATATTTGCTTGAGTGCATTCAACGCCCCTACTTGTGACTTCCAGGGTACCACGTACGACGTGTAGACGAAAGGATTCTCTTACACAGTAGTGGATCTCTAGTCCGTGTATGATGGAACGTATATGAAGAACTCAAGTGGTAACATCCAATTTTCATTTAATGCGTACTCACGTTCATACCTCTCACCTCTAAATACCTCTTCCCTTTCGGATTTGTCCAGAAGACACATAACAGCTCGAGTTTTAATTTCTGAAAAGAAACATACAATCATTAAATAATCAATTCCTTGCTATAACATCCTCGAATACTGCTTCCATTTCATCCGCATAGATAATTATACTGTTTTACACGTGCCCTTCTGATCCTTGAGATTTCTTTCATCTCTGTGGCTCTTTGATCACGTTCAACATTTGCTCTCCTCAAAGCAACGGAAGGAAAACAAACGCGTAGTACAAATAAAAAAGGAAAATTGAGGTGAATTTGATGTGTTTTAATACTAATTTCAGATTGAAGTCAGGTTCTTCGACCACTTTAGTAGGGATGGATGTATGGTCTACATTTTTTTGTGATCGCAATCGTTTGACGAGCATGGAATATATCCATTTGCCCAGATAACTTTGCTATCTTCGTTTCGATCTATGTTTCTCTAATTATTAATCCAGGTGCTCTGACCTAATGATGATGTGGAGCCCCAATAACGTCCTCTTTGGTGTCCCCAATAAATAAACCTCACTTCTATCTACCCTACTCCTCCCACCTTTATTTCTTTTAGTGTAAATATTCAGATATTTGCTCAGTTACCTCATTGTAGCTTTCAGGATTTTCCTAAGACGGTATTATTTCACAACTGAAATTACACCATCGTAGCTATTAGTAAGATCTAGATATATTTTGAATGTTTGTATTATATGCGGGATTATTGCAATCTGGCAGATGCATTGAGGTCACCTCTCTTCTCGGACGCTGACCGCCCTTGGCTAACCCCTTTCCCTCTCTCCCCTGTGCAGCAGTGCAGCATGAGCGGGGTCCGCGCAAGCCGAAGCCCAAAGACGGGACCCACGGGGGCGGAGGGGCTTCGGGCGGGGGCGGCGCGGCTCCCCCCGGGGCCGCCGGTGCCCCCGACCACCAGACCATGCTGGGCGGAGCGGCCGGAGGCGGAGCGGGCGGCGGGAAGCTGATGCCCCCGCTGCTGTTCCCGGGGCCCCCACACGCCCTCAGCCTCGCCACGCACCACCACCATCATCACCACGCCCCGCACCACCACCACGCCCCACATCACCACCACGCCCCCCGCCCACATCACGCCCACCACCCTCACCACCCGCCCATGCCCCTCGCCCCCATGCCCCTCCCGCCCCCGCACGCCCACCCCGCGCCCCCGCAGCTCCTCGCGGCGGCCGGCGGCGGCAGCCCGGGTCTCGCCGCCGCCTCCTCCGGGGGCAGGCAGCAGGGGCAGCCGCCCCCGGGGGAGATGCCCCCGCCCCCGCCACCAGGGGAGGAGGCCGAGGCCGGTACGGCGGGAGGCGTGTTCGGGGGTGTGGCTGTGGCGGCGGCGGCTGCTGCGGCGGCGGCGGCCGCGGCCGGTTCTGCGGGGGCAATGGGACCGCTATTCGTGGGCCAGCACCCGCACCCGGAGCTGCTGCAGATCCTCATGTCCGCGGAGAAGTGCCACGTAAGTGAACCATCCTCCCGCGACCTCTCTTCCTCAGTCTCCCTATCGGAATGGTTTTATCATTTATTCATTCCAATTCGTTGCCTACACCAGCAAATTACGTTGATGTTACTTAATATGTAATCTACTCTTCATGTTAAAGTTTTTACGGTAAAACCTGTCCAAGGCGGAAACTGCAGTAGACGGAAACCTTTTGGAAATTTTGGAATCGCAATATTGAGTGACCGTTTAAATCAATTTTTTAAAGTCTCTCGTAAATACGGATCCCGTTAAACGCGTACGAAAAGAATTCAGTGAAGCTTTTATTTTTTTGCTAAAGAAATCATTTGCATTAATGAATCCAGTTAAGGCGGACCTTTTCATTTATTCATTTTTCTGATTTTTTTGTTCAGTCACCTGAGATTCTGCTTTTTAATTTTTACTGTATTTACATTTCCAAAATTGAAGTGTGGTTAAAATTGATGGCTGACCCTCACTTGGGGAGTAATTATTCACGTTTTTCAACAATCCGCCCGCCTATTGCTTGGTAACAGAAGAAGACTCTGTTTTGTTCCACGTGGTTCCTGTGCCGCGTCCAAAAGCGATTGATACTCAAGTCTAAAATGGTGAACTCCTTATCTTTCTGAGGGGGATAGTAATGCTTTTATTGGTATTTGTAGCAACTAGATACTATTTAATTGGAACGTGCAAAATACTGACTAGCCGCGACAACGCTTGGGATGAAATTGCCGATGATTTCAAATTTGAGACTCTTCCCATCAGCGGTGGAGAGGCTGACGAAATTCGCCATTTAAGAAGAACGTGACATGTGGAGACGGTCAAAGCTTTGTCATGGCTTCGTTAAAACTGCAGGTGCACTGCATAAATCTTTAGGTCAAAAACCTTTAATTAATAATTTATCATGAATATGAAGCCATCGGGAGCTCTCTCGCTTGGCGCTTTTCATTTGTTTCAAAATTATCCATCGGTGGCGCTGCTAAAAGTTTAAAGTTTATGGATGTTGAAACCAATTTTACTTAAATATACATTTCCGTGATTCCATTCAATCAGAGATGCCATGGGGTGATTTTCAACTTCCCAACTCTTAGTCACACAGACATCCCAAGTGTTAGTTCAACATTCCCGTGGCATTCGGGGATAACGTACGTAAGAGTTCTTAATCACTTGGCGAGTCCAAGGTGTCATCTTCGGGTCATTCAAGCATTACCATGTCCGCGAGCAGCAAGCACCCACGCTTGCCCCTGCATGGCATTCCATCTTGGAGTGCAGGGTGCCCCTCTCTCGCACTCCAGGGTCACTGGAGAATGATACTGAGCAACCGTCCTCTCCAGGATTACGCCTGGAACGGCAAGGCGGGCGGCGACTCGTCGGAGAGGCTCCTCCCTTCCGCTGCCGCTGGACCCCACGTGCCGCCGCACCACCGCCAGGAGATGTCCCCGCCGATGCCGGCCCCCGCCACTCTCCCCACGCCCCTCCATCTCGCCCTCTCGCCCACATGGGAGATCCTCCAGGTGAGCACCGCCATTGCGGACTCCTTTTCACTTTTTCCGATAAGCGAAACCAAAAATAAAAACCAGGTTTCCCTTGTATTTAAAAAAATGTATTTTCTCCGAATGGCAAATATTTCCCAGCCGGAAGTACATCGGTCGTGACGTTTATTGCTCAAAATTTATTTGCTTAATTTCCTGTTACTACCATATAGTGAATTGGCAAGCCGTGCAAGGCATGGATCGTGTCGGCCCTTTTCCATCTATTTTCCAAGTGTTTCATGAATAAATTTTTAAATGTTTTGACAAAAAATTTAAACGACTCCTTTGAAAATTTCATTTAGTTGTCATTATTTTAATTGAATCTCAAAATAATATAAAGGAAAATACAAAATCATAATGGTAAATTTAACCTCTGCAACGGTCGTATTTTCAAAAGGATGTTTTAAAGGAGCAACTTACGTTTGTTATTTTGCTATATAATACTTATGTTATTCTGTCTGTGACACATGTTTTTCCTAATCTCCTACAGCCCATCAGTAAGGAATATACATTGCCAGTTGTGTTGATTCGTATCCTGCGATGCACCAATTCAAAACCTGATTGTATTTGTATTCATAAAACCTTAAACGTGGGCGTACTCGCATGTAAAGTTTCTCGTTTAGACGCCGGCAAATACTGAATCCTGCATGGATAATAAGATTTCACAAGTACTCCCCAAGTTCAGGATATATTTCAGGATTAGAATTATTCCTCAAGTTCACGAAAATCACGTTTAATCTGAGTGCTGAGAACCTGCGACATTTTGTGTGACCCAATGTTTTCCGATCATAGCATCCCTCAAACGCGCAATTATTACCCCGTCCGACCTCGCACAACTTACCTCCAACTCCACCACTCTTCCTTAGCGCTATCTGGCTGTCGTTATCGTATACACTCTGAAACCAGTTGCACCACGTGAAAAATACCTGCAAAGAATTTCAGAAACTGAGATATCTTCTTTTTTTGAGTCGAGTCACAGAAAATAATAAACTGTGCTCTCCAAACATCGCATACTTTTGGACGTTCAAAGAAACAGGCAGTTGCTCAACTTAGATGTAAAGAAACGAAAATACGCATACCAATGTCATTTAATAATTGCAAATAAACTTGGCAATCAAAGAGCTCCAGTATTTTGAAATAATTCGAGGTAGATGGTGTTGATGTCTTGATGCATCAGGTTAGACTGCAAGGAGAGGCCTATAAAACGAAAAACGATACTTAAGTTTATTTAGTACTCTTCGGGCCACCGCTAGGGTGTGTGGCAGGGGGTGATTTTACACCAGACTACCCTTGACCCAAAACACCTTTCCTTCCTAGAGCGATCGGGTAAACGTAATTTTATTCAGACCCCTTATCATTCGTGGGAACAATTACATCTAAAATCTATCTGCTCTGCACATAATCACTCGAATTTCACTTACCTGATCTGTTCTACCGGAGTACAATGAGGCTAATGACACATTTTAAACAACATTGCTAAAGAGATATCCTTCCAATTCATGCAAAACATTTAATATGTAATCTAGCCTCCACTTCATGAGTGATTCCCAACCAATATATGAAAATTCATCCCTCCTATTTCAACTTTATTGGAAGTAAGTTGTTGTGGGGTTAATCTAGTATCGTTCTTGTGAAAGTGTTACATCTGAAATAGGACGGATGAGACTGAAATTCAATAATTTTGAGGTTAATATTTCCTCTGGGATGGGGGAATAGCACCCTCTCCACCCCCACCCCTCCGATGGATGTGCTCGTAGTGAGCTCTCCTCGTACTAAGCACTGAATAAGAAAATTTGCGAAACACACACGGAGTTTCCTTTCACCTCCCGCGGCTTACCACAGAGTTCTGGTGTCCTGAAAATCGCGACACGCATGAATTTATAGCTAACGGATCTCCGGGGTAATCACCCAACTCTGAAACCGCAGCCATCTTATCGGTAGCAGAAGACCTCTTCCTCCCTTCGCTATCTCACCCCCTCAAAAGTCCAGTTGCTTCGAAAGTTGTATTCGCTCCGGAGGAGGTCGAAAAGATTGGCCAATGGGAGCGTCCGCTCTCGAGTGCGGCGGGAGCTGACTTCTTGGGTGCGCGTGGTCCCTAATGAGGGTGTGGAAGGGGGGAAAAGAGGGGGCTGGGCGCGGCTGGTTGGCGCTCCGAAGGAAGGAGCCCCCTCGACGCCCCCCGAGTGGCCGGCGTCGCCTGGCGAATTGACTTCCCCACGTCGAATAAAAGGGGGAGGCCACGCCCCTCGCGCTGGCTTCGGGGACGGCCTCCCATTGGCTCCCGGCGTGGAACGTCAATGGTTTTTCCACCCTCCCCATCCCATCCCAAATGGCACCCGCCACCCCTAAAAGTGTCCCTTGGGTTCCAACCCACCCCTCCTCACTTTCCCTTCTCCTCTCCTTTCTCGCAACCTTCTGCCCCCCCGCCGCCCGCCCAAACCCGCCAGCCAGCTGCACGGGAGCGAGAAAGTCAACTTCCGCGCCGGTATGGGGAGTGTTCTCCCCCTCCTCCGACGCCAGCCCTTACGCCGCCGCGTCTCCACAGGCCGCACTCCAGGCGACGACCAATCTCCATCCGTCGCCGCTTCCTCCTGCGGCGAATCCCCACGCACTCCCCACCGTACCTCCAGTTAGAGGAGATAGGCTGCATATAGGTAGTGAGTAAAAAGCGCCCCGTTCGCAGCGAAGCGCTTCCACTCTTGGAGGGAGGAAGAGAAAGGAACCCTTCAGGAGAGTCCTTACGAACATGGAGTAGTGAACAGAAATACTTGTACTTCGGAGCTTCCACAGAGATAGCATCTTCAGAGGTGATGGCATTGAGTGTCTTATAAATTTTCGTGAGTATGCCGGATGGACGGAGAGCAAATAAAGTACTAGACATGGTATGAACATAGTTAGGAGCGAGAAATTGAAATAAGTTAGGAAAAATGGATCAAGAGAATATTGAATGGAAAGGGATTGCTCAAGACCACTAATTTATTCATCGTACAACGGCAGGCGAGATCATGTCAGTCAAATTAGAGAGGTTAAGTGTGGAACAGATAGATGTCATTTTTTTCCACGTGAAGAGAATGGATCAGAATAACATTGTCCAACAACGGCAGTGGTAAAAATATTCTGGTGAAAATTAGTCTGGTGTGTATTCACCTCCTGCCACATGCCCTAGCCGGCTTTTAGTACCCTGGATTGCAGGGTTCTAAAAAATATAAACATTTTATTTAGGAGAGAATGTTATTAAATATAGGGAGAAAATCTATATGTTCTACCCATAATTTCTCTAAATTTATTGACACGATCCCCCTACCGTAGTACGATGGGGTTAATAATATATTTTTCAAGTACCCTGCAAGCCACCGCTAGGTTGCGTGGTAGAGGGTGAATAAACATCAGACTAAATATGACCCTAGTCAATGTCGTTAACGTTACGTAATGGTAAAAGAGGTCCGATAACACTTACCTGTAACTTAAGTAATTTCTACTGCATTTGAACTACCGCCATAAATAACTACTCATCCCCGACCGTTCATAAAGGCTCCAATTCAACCCAGGATATTTTTATCTATGCCATATTCTTCTAGCTTTGTGAGTAGTTCACAATGAGGTACTCTTCCAAAGTTTTCTTAAACTCTAGAGAAACAGCGTCCACTGGAACGCGATTTGCTCTTTCCCGAAATGAGAATATCATGAACAAAAGGAGCAAGTTGTGTCTCGCTGGATCTACACTTACTAAAACCGTGCCGATTTTTAATTATTAACTCCTGGCTATAGAGGTGTCCCAAGATCTAACTAGCAACTATATTTCCCATGACCTTAAACGAAATGGATGTGAGGGAAATAGATCAGTAATTATGATATTCCAATTTTGGGGATCGGTTGGTCGGCAGGATTTGATAAGCTATCGGAAACATTCGATGAGACATTGGTGAAGACGCTTTGAAAGAAGGAATTTAATAAGTTAACCTTTTCCAAACTGCTGGTTACTCTTTCGTCTTTATCATTTTTGAGTTCATTAACTGTTGATTGATTTCCCGTTTTCCTATTAATATTGGATTCCTTGTAAAATGTTTCTTCCGATGTTATCCGATTTGTGCTAATGTGTGTTTCTAGCACTAACATTCACTTGATTTACAGCTAAATATTTTGGCAACGAAGACTTTAGAGACCCTCTATTTGACCTACACACTGACGTACACATTAATCGAAACATGCCCTGCAGTGCTCGAAAATCCTACCCGCTACACACCTGGCGTCCTCAGACGTGTAGTGAATACCAAAACGTTTCTGGGGATTCCTACACGATTGGATCACCGCCTGAAGGCCGACGTTGATTTTCTACATCATTGCTTAAGAGAAATCCTTCCAATGAAATACAAGAGTTAATCTGTAATTTAAACTTCGCTCCGTAAGGGATTCCCAGGCTAGCTCCTATGATAATTTTGATACGCTACTTAGTTTATCATAACAAAGTTTTACAAATCTAGCTTCTCTACGCTGCACGTGGTTCAATTCGGAAATCATTTCTTTGACTCCTCGCCCTTGAGCAACTGATTTGGGCGCAGCTGACAGGGTCGTGACCTTTTCCGAAGAAGGAGAAAATGAAATCCAAAGGAGGCAGGAAAGGTGGGTGTAGTGGATTTCGGCTGTTGTTGGAAGGGCGTGATAATGAGGACGTTAGGAGAAGCGAGGGAGGGGGAGGAAAGGGCAAAGGCATGTTGGACGGAATGAAGGGAGTTAAGAAGGCTGAGAAATCGGAGATTTTATAGTGTTGCGAAGCATGAAAGTGTAAAAAATCTTTTTAATGATAGAATACCAAAACAATAACTTGTATGTAGAATCATGGAAACTCCGAACTGGAAACAAAATTTGTATCCATAGATTAATTGCTGTAAACAAAAATAATTTCGCCAAACGATCTATAAACATTAATGCGAATGGTTGAGATACATGGTCTAAAACATTACATTGAGGATACTAACTAATTTCGATCTGACCTCTTTAAATCCTCTTGAGACGATGTTAAAATTTAGTCTGCCGATTCAAGCATTATTTTTACCTAAAATATTTGTATTTTTCTGATTTTCCAAATCTGATTATTTTCTCAGCCCTTTCTTCTTTTTTTTCGCAGGAAACTACCGCAAGACTTCTGTTCATGGCCGTGCGGTGGGTTAGGTGCCTGGCGCCCTTCCAAACCCTCTCCAAGAGAGACCAGGTAAGTTCCGATAGTTTTAAATAGCCATGATGTGAATTTCTGTCCTAGGTTACCTCTACAATTCGATGAGTGGGGACCTTTTAGCAATTATGTGACCGCTTTTCTGCAGAAGCGAATAAATCTAAAAAAAAGTAGGCACACCTACATGAACGAAGAACTATATGCCAAATATGTACATTAAACAATGCAAAATTATCCTTTCATCATTTCAATTTGCGGAAAAATATCTTTGACGGTACGTTTCCACTTTGTGCCTACTATTTCCGATTTTGCAGTGTATCTGTTTATACAATTTCTATTATTACGAGTATGGAATAAGCTAACGATGTGCTGACAGAGTGTGGTTTTGGCCAAACTGTGGAATTTGGTCATTCTTGATGAAACAGGGAGAGGCTAACATAAACACGCACGCACACACGCGCACACACACACACACACACACACACACACACATATATATATATATATATATATATATATATATATATATATATATATATATATATATATATATATATATATATATATATATATATATATATATATATATTATTTATATACACACATATATATATACATTTATATATATTCAATTAATTCAAAAGTTGTAAAGTCAAACTCTTAGAGCATTACGTTTAATTACATTCAAAATCACGATAGATTTACCCTCAGCAAGAGTGGTGCTGAAAGTTCACTATTAACTTTATTCAGCGTTAAGTACTCAGTACATGTAAATAATTATCCCACCCAATAAGTGATCTATCATTCCTCATCTTTTCATTTACATACTGGTCTTTCTCATAGGACATTCCGATGTTTTTCCTTCTGCTATATTCTTTAAAAAATCCGTTTAGTTACCAATTATGTCGAATGTTTAAATGTCATTATCATTTTCCGTAAAGCGGCCGATTCCTCTTCTAAAAGCCAGAATACTTACTAATTTCTCACCAAGTTTTTTAATATATATGTTTCTAATAAATGATTCCAAAAATCTTCAAAGTTCTTTCCGTTCTGGATGAAACATAATGGTTCATACAAAGCCTAATTATTCTCGTTATTCTATTCGGATCATTCGCATAAATTTACAAATTCTGTCCTGACACTCTTTCTTGACAATCGTGGTTGGAAGGAGCTTAATGAGCATGCAGAACAAAATACGCCAAAAGTTTGGTTTTAAAACCTTATAACTTTTTGAATATCCATCCAATGTGTGCCTATTAGAAATCTTGTATCCACATCTGGCGCCAGGTTTTTGAGACTTCTTCTCGTCTCCTTTTTCAATGACCCACGTTTTTGATCCAATTATATTTCATTAGAATTCTTTAACTTGTTCTTCGTTTTTAGACTCAATTCATATCCATTTGACATTATTTGAATGCTTCCACTTGAAACGTATTTTGTGTAGGCATTGCCTACCATGGATTGTCCACATAAATACTGATCAGCGATGGGTTAAAATCACATTAAAGGCTGAAATACCTCGAGATGTGCTAATTAATCGGTTTCGCGGCCCACCGGCGCCAAACTCTTGCTCACTCGTGATATCCATTTTTCCTCGACAGCTTCTGCTGCTGCAAGAGTCGTGGAAAGAGCTCTTTCTCCTCCATCTGGCGCAGTGGTCCATTCCGTGGGACCTGTCGGAACTTCTGGGAGGAGTCGAGGCTAGGGGAAGACTGCCGCCGGATCATCCAATAGAGCAGGAAGTCAATACCATACAAGTACGTTGGTTCTCATCGACCAGTGCCTTTTCTGTGCTTGACTCTGAATAAGTTCTCGGTCCTCCAAAAATCTCAGAAGAATTTAAGGAATCATGATTTTGGATTTGATATTTTATGCTGGATATGTATTATTTATTGGTCATACCATGAAAATGAGTTATGCAGTACTGAAATTTACTCCATTTCCAAAGAAATTCAGATTGTTATAATTTTTCATCTCATGAAATAATGCTCCAATATGCATTTTATCAAAATGAATTCCTATGTAACGGTAATCCTGAAATTTTCTATGTTAAGAGTATGGTAGTCCATGTTTCCAAAATAATAACAAAATGTAATCTAAATTAATGCGGAGGGTTAGAGTGCCAAACTAACTATTATCCGACCGCGCTAGAGTGGAAATATTTTGTTTGGAGAGTAGTCTGGTGTGTTATTACCCCCTGCCACACACCATAGCGGTGGTTTGCAGGGCTTGTAGAGATTTCTGTGTGTGATCATATAATCCTTGTTCTCCATCGTTTCTCGATTCCCCAAGGGAATGTTCCCTGGATTCGGGATCGAGAAACCGAAAAAAAATCCCGAGGACGGGTGAGAAGGATTTCTCACCCGGAAATCTTAATTAAATTGTTCCGTACCGAAGGATGAAAGCGTTCGAACATATTTTATACGCATTTTAAATTTTTATAAAATGTAAATTCTATCGTTTTCTAATTGCAGGAAATTATGGGGAGGTTCCGACAGCTCTCGCCAGATGGCAGTGAGTGCGGGTGCATGAAGGCAGTCGTTTTGTTTTCTCCTGGTGAGTGCTTCCATCTTTATTACATTTAATCAATAAATTATCTTGTAGTTAAATATAGCTTAGAGTTTTTTTTAATAATTAAGTGGAACAAAAGTGACATTTTATCATTTGTACTATATTATGGTGTCCACAAGGCAGTGTTCTAGGGCCATTACTCTTTCTAATTTACGTAAACGATCTACCGAATAATTTACATTCCCAAGTAAGATTCTTTGCTAATGATTGCATTATATACATACGGGTAGATCATGTAAATGATCACCTAATACTTCAAAATGACATCGATCGCCTCGGTGATTGGGTTACAAATGAGCATTAATGTAAGTAAGAGTAAGCACATAACTTTTTCAAATAGAAAATGCACAAAAGGATATTCACACCTTCTTTGGAGAAAGAATTCCATATAGCAGTAATTCCAAATAATTAGGCGTTTACTTAACTAGGGATCTTGGGTGGGGATTCCAAGTAGAAAATGTGACACGGAAGCCATTTAAAGTACTTCATTGGGTAATGAGAAATTTAAAAGGAAGTAGCGTAGCCACAAAAGAAAAGTAGATTAGGTACTGATCAGCCCTATCCTAGAATACTCGTCCATTGTATGGGATCCATATGCGGTGGATCATATTAAAAAGATTCAAAGAAGAAAAAGTTCATAGAAAGGCAACAAGATATGCACTGGGAAGGTGCAAAAGAACAGATAGTGTTGCAAAAATTTTGGATGCACTAAAATGGGAGAATTTGAAAAATTGAAGAAAAAGGAGTTGGTTAGGCGCGATGTAGAGAATTTTTTTTGAATGACGAAGCGTGGGCAGATTTATGGAAAGAGATACGAAAACCAAACTTTTTAGGGGAAAAACAACCACAGTTTTAAAAATAAGAACACAAAAAACAAATAGAAAAAATAATATCGTTTAAACAGAACTATTGTTGAATGGAACCAGCAACCTGGAGGTTTGTTTGAGCCCTTTCCTTCCAATTTTAGGAGTTTTAAGAATAAGTGTAAAGCAGCCACTGGGTGATTATTACCAACTTTATTGGCCAGTGGTTATTATACGAGTACTGTTTACTATTACCCGTACAATTTTATTTATTAAAATATTGTTTGTATGTGACGTGGACGGCGTGAGAAGTTGTACTGCAAAAGTTATAAGAGCATTTTGTCTCATATCTCTTATTATTATGTATGTATTTATGTGCATTATAAGAGTGACCGTTGACCAGACTTAACCGTTGCCACCGGGGCAATTGCCTAATTGTAACGAAATTTAAAGAATAATAATAAAATACTTTTAATAATCTTCCTAATACGTCTTATGGTTCATGACAGTTTTAAATGACTACGTAATTGTCGCAATAATCTTCGGTATTGATAAATTCTTCAACCTCAAGCAAGAAACAACAAAATCGTTTCCAATTCAGTTATACAGAAGCAATGTATTCAATCCCTTGATAGCGTCTAACGAGAAAAGTGGAATGGTGCTATTTAAATTCCTTATGCACGAGAACACACTGCTTTTCATTCATAATCCTATTCTAAAACCAGGAAAAATGAAGTAATTACGGTCTATTAAGAGCGCTTCTGAGAAGTAACGTGTTTCATATTTCATAAATACCGTACATATAATGACATCGTGGCTATTATGGTTGTTCTCAACTCTGGCCATCATCTTCTCTGTCGTGATGCCGCTATGCTCTCCTTCCCCCATTGTAATGAAAGCCTTACATCAGTGTTTTGGAGATAAATCGCTCGGTTTTACTTGTGATCGCTCAGTCACAGTTAACGAGGAAAGCGATGAAAATGTTCTTTTAATTAAAATTGTCATTGCAGTAAAAAATTCATATCGCATAGGAGATCATGCATTGCAGCTTCTTTTTGCAATTTCGATTTTGTCTGTGCTGAAGGAATAACTTCATTTGAGTCAGAGCTAGCCTTATGGCTCTTGAAATGGGAATATTCTGATGAATCTGTTATCCGATTCAGTAGTACGACCAGTAGGTCGAATCTGCTGAAGCTCTATCAAAGGATCAAAGAGATGAAAGACAATCGATTCAGAATTCAAATAATTCTCGTTATATGAGTGTGCCATTATTTTCAGAACTTTGTTTTGTAAATATATCCACAAGCGATATTTTGTTCACAATTTGTCATCTATAGATGGCGAAGAGGTGTGTCCACAACAGTAGTATCAACTGGAAAACACAAATAGCCTTCTTTTTACCTGTCTGAGGATCCTGCAAGGACTGATTAACTTGAAACAATGGCTTTGAAAAAGTATTTTTGTTTTTATTATTTGAGAGAAGTTTTTTTATCTTCATATTCGCGTTTAATTCTACGATAAACGGAGTATGAAAATTTGTTGACGATTGGTCAATGCTTAATTTTTCTTTTATTTCTTCCACTGCTAGCAATGATACATAATTTAAATGATGCTCCGAGTAAAAACATGAAGTTAAGAAAAAAATTAAGAGAAAAATTTGTGTGGCCATATAACCAATGATTTTAACATACCAATTAGGATTTGTTAATGTATTCGCAGTACCTACTAAAGAATGTGACAAGCAGGAGAGCGACTGAATAGCTTTTCTCGCAAACTTTTTACCCATTTCATTAATTTATTCAGTATGATTTTATCCAAGTATTCATGGTCAGATCATCATGTAGTAATGTCAGCATACTATATTCCTATTGTGAATTTATAACTTAGATTTACTTTTTTCATTTACTTTCTCACTTCTCGGTGGCCGTACACAATACGTATACCTACTATAATCAATTCCACAACAGGTCACGTTGATAGATTACACGCGGGTCAATACTCTTGAGCCCATCACCTTCCCTTCTTTTTTCATCAATCATTAATTTTTTACATTCCTCTTTAAAACTAAAACTGTTTGCCACCTACTATCCACTACTGAGCTGAGGAAGAAGAATTAGAAAGTAAACGTTCTGTAGAAATACCATACGTTAGTTAAGGACGGGAAAAATTATACGTATATTATAAGCTAGCCATTTTTATTCTCCCACATTTAAATGTCATCTACACCTACAAAATATCCCTGTGGCCCTCGCGAGAATGAGTGGCCATTCCTCCACAAAAACATATGTACACGTGAAAAATATACGAACGCACGTACCTCCTCAAATTTCCTTTAAAGACATACCATAATTTTAATATCAGGTATAGTGAATTGTAACTTCCCAAACACTTGCCAGCTGTATTTATTACCGTGTTGATTAAAACCATAATTGACTACCTTGGTGCAAATAATCGTCTTCTTAGGAAGTCCTTAGAGTATGCCTTGAAAAATTATTCTGGCGTCGAGACTAATTCGGTCGTCAATCTTCCGTCTAGAAACTCCGGGACTGGCGGATGTGCAGCCGGTCGAGATGCTGCAGGACCAGGCGCAGTGCATCCTGGGAGACTACGTGAGGAGCCGTTTCCCTCGGCAGCCGACGCGCTTCGGCCGTCTCCTGCTCCTCGTTCCCATCCTCCGCTCCGTCCGCCGAGACACCGTCGAGAGGCTCTTCTTCAAGGACACCATCGGCGACATCCCAATGCAGCGCCTCCTCGGGGACATGTACTCCATGGAGAAGGCGTACGTGGTCACGTAGGGCGGAGCAGCGCGGCACCCTGCGGCCATCGAACGCCCTCGGGCATCGGGGGGACACTTGGTTGCCGAAGACAATCCGACGGTTCAGCGCAACCCCACCCTTCGTCGTCCTTTCCCTTTCCGAGTTATCCTCTAGGACAGTATTGATGGGAACATTGGCGCATGCCTGACACCATCGTTCGTGCTTTCACTGAGACAGTACTATATTTTGTGATTGTTTTTTGACTAACTTAAGTCTATTTGGTTGCGTTGAAGTAAACATATAATCCTCATTCATATGATGATGATAATGCAAGATAATGTGTTCTCGTCACATCAGATACAAATTAGTTAAGAATTTGAGGATGAATGAATTTTTTGAAGGTATAATTTTAGGAAATTTGTTTGACTTGATTTGCTGTAGCATATAATTTCCAATGACAAAAAAATTGTTAACCGGAAAATTAGATTTTTATGAAATTTTTGAACTAGGAGAATTTTTTTGGGATTTTTTGATGTGTTATTCCTTAGGTTAATATATTTATAAATCGTATACGAAAGACGGAATCGTTGCCAGAAGGTTCTCGTGGCTCAGCTAAAAAGCTTTGGAGTTATGATAATACCAAGGCTAAAGAAAACATCATAACATGTGGAAACGTTTTCATGAAAGGGTACATAAACAATTTAAGCACCCATTAGCCCCATGGTCATCAAGGTGGTCCCAGCCAATGTTCAACTATGGCTTCCTCTTGACGATTATTTTTCCTTTCTGTCTAGTCATCTTTGTCCCTGGCATTTTTATTTTAACGGCGAGGGGTATATGTTTTCAAGTAAAAATTAATTGCGATCTCCGTAAACAGACGCCCGGAAAAATATAACGTCGTTTTAGAGGAATTTTATATATATTCAGAAATTTTCATTTCACCAGTATTTCAACCTTAAAACCGTTCCCACCTTTCCTGGATGTTATGTGATCGCGTACGTCGATTTCAAAATATTTCCCGGTCGGGGATAAAATAACGCTGCTCTCCGTCGTCCCAAGTGGGCCACTCCCTCTCGGGGTGGAACGGAGATTGCGTGCGTCCTCTCCGGGGACGCAAAAGCAGGGCGACTCCTGGGATCCGGTTACCTTGGCGGCTGTTTTGATAATGATATCGACTCGTGTCTCCTTTTCTCATTCCCCCTCATCCCCCCTCCCGCCATCCACATCTTTGCTGACACCCCTCCCCCCACCCCTCTTATACCCTATTATCTCAGCAAATCGTCAACTAATGAGGTCTTAATTCAAAGAAAACACGGGCCTTCGGGAAACAGCTTGATCGCGACGGCAGCCTCAACCCCGGGCGCCCCACGCGTTCGTTCCTTGCCCTCGGGCAGGTTAATTTGCATAGCAAAGAGAAAGCAAACATGCCCTGCTTTGTTCTTTTTTTCCATCCTCCCCCCCCGTGCATATTTTTTCCCTCTGGGGGAAGACAGGCTCTGATAGGGAAGGAAGGGGGCCGCGCACCTCTCCCCCCTCCCCGTCTCTTCTGCTTCCCGCCTCTTCACCACCATCACTTGGCCCGCGAAAGGGAGAGACACCGAGGCATGGGATGGTGGAGACAATTCGTTTCCTTTTAAAAGCCCCGTTGTGATTCAGGGGGTGCTTGTGCAGAGCAGGGCGATACGAAGGCAATCTTGGCACTGACTGTTCCGCGGCGCTCCAATTCCGAATTACGGTCTTCTTCCTTTCCTCTTTCTCCCCCCCTCCGTGCTCTTGGGTGGAAGAGAGGTGGGGGGGGGGGCTTCGAGGGAAAACACGAGAGAAGAAACCGGCGTCTCCGATTTCGCGAGGAGATTCGTCTTCGCCGTGTTTGAAAGACGCCTTTAGATTGAGTGGTCGTTTGAGGGCATTTTTCCCAAGCATGAGAAATGTGGGTTCGCCGGGACCTCCGCTCGCTACCGCCAACTACTTCTGCGGATTGTCGCCCACGTGAGTGGGCCACAGATTGATTTTCTTCGTCACTATAGCGATGGTGAACTGTTCTTTCCTCCCTTTGTTGAGAGCAGTATGAATATTTCGATTCGGGTACCTTTTCGCCTTCATAATTTTCTTGAATTATATTAAATTATTGATGTGTTCAGTTAGGTGTTGGTGATGTTCTCGAAATCTCATGTGTATTGAAAAATGAAATATTCAATCTGAAACTGATGTGATATAAGATAATTATATTTATTTATTAATAACTACCAAGTTTTCTACTCTGTTTCTAATTAAAAATTTTTATTCATATGTTTCCGTTTTGAGGCGTTTTCTGTTGATTCTTGTTTTATGATGTTTTGGTTTCTGTCGTTCTGTTTAATACCGACAGAAATGTTTGAATTCGACAAAACATTTTCCATCACAGATCAACTTCTTACTGCCGGATCTCTCTGACAAGGAAGCTGCTGAGAATTAACACAATCCTACATGCTACTTTTAAAAAGCGATGACATTCGCTCGTACGTAGTATATGATAACGCCATCGCATGGTAGTCATAACATTTGGTTCTCAGATATTACCTAAACAAATAAATACGTCTTTAATACTTCCCCAAATTAGAGTACCACCATAGCAGCAAGTTTGGTGTGGATTTTAATGGACCAAGGACAACAGAATCTTACTTTGCGGAATGTTCAACATGAACGAAAGTGTAAGATAAGTTAAGTGCTCTTGGCTTCAAAAGCTAATAATTGGGAAATTGTAGCGAAGCAATGAGGTGCATTTGCTAAATCTGCGAAAAGTGTATGAAAATTGTTTGATTGCAGCGGCATGAATTAGGTTCCTGATATCACTGACGATGAGCTCGGCTCCGAGCGATGCGTCTCGCGAGTGATTCTACGGAGGGAGTACATTTTCAAGTGCAACGTTAATCCTTTTAGATGGACAGAGGAGGTGATATAGATTTCATCCTTTTGAGGATTGTAAATAAAAATTTGTTTTTCAGCATAACAAGCTGTGATATTATTAACTTTAACTAAACAAGTTGATTTAAGGAAGCCAAAGATAAACATTGCCGTTGTTTTTTGTAATACTTATGATTCGCTAGAATCTCTGCTTATGTGGTTGTAAATTTTCCATATCGTGTACATACGGTGCTTTGTGGATGATGTAAATTGTATAGACATCAGTTTCTATCGGCATTACCTTGTATAGTTTTAGAATATGTAAACAATGGATTCACGACTACCGGCACCTCATAATTTAATGAATGTTAATATTTTTTTCATAAACATGTTGGTGCTTACAGATTATGTGCTAAACTGTTCTGTCTTGTTTACGATTTCTTATGGGTATTCCACTGTAAATTAGTGTTCATATAATAAAATTGTATTAAAATCTGCATCCAATTTTTGTTCTAAAATTAATATATCATCATTGTGTGTTATTTATTAATCCGTGGATCGGTTCGTGGCACCATCCAAAGGAAATTTTGAATCATTAGTCGGCCATACCACAGTCGTTGCTGTCGCACTCAGCACTCTACATACGGACATACAGATGCTCCTCCTCTTCTTCGTCGCTTTGTCCCCCTGCTGGGGCCGCAGTCTCTCTTCTCTCTCCTCGTTCCCCCCTATCGGGTCCTTCAGAGATCATTCAGCCGATTTATAATCGGCTCAAATCTTTTCACCTACTCTGATTTTCACTCTGATCGATCCCAGCCCATCGAAGTTTGAATTTTACGATATCAGTTGGTTCCTTAGGGCTCAAAATTAACACTTTTTCATCGATTATAGTTAGCAAGCCAGCACACCCATCGTATACCAAGGCTACTGTTTACATTACAAACACGCAGTGCATATAGTACATATAGCTAATGGCTTAACATTGTTAGTCTTTTTGAGAAACTGCGCATCTCCTACTTATACATGTGTTATTATTAAATAACCTACCGGTTAAGTAGGTTTTGGATAGACACATCTATCAAATAAATATTTTGTGACTCCTAACTAAACACAATCCAGCAACCCACTCTACATCAAGTCCCTCTTCATCTCTGTGTACTCTCTCCCTTCATCCCATCCAACATCCATGTCATGTTCCTACTCTCTCCTCGTTTGTCTAACATTCTCCCCTCCATTACACTCTTCAACATCCCACTGCCGATCAATATGCCTTTCATCCATTTTTCCTTCCTCCATGGGATTCTCCCAACAAACCCCTCTCCTCGCCCTCATTTGTTTTCCGTTCAGTCCATTTCATCTTCTCCATTCTCCACACCCACATTTCAAAAGTCTCCAATCTACTTCTATCATCCTGCTTCAGTGACCTCGTTCCCGCGCTGTACATAGCTACGCTCCATATCAAAGTTTTGATGAGTCTTTTCTTAACACCCTTACTCAACGTCCCCATCATCAACTCCCTCCTCCTTGTGAAAGCCTCTTTGTCTAGCGCAATTCTTCTCCTTACGTCCCTACTGCTTTGACCGTGTTGATCCATAACATTTCCGATATACGTAAACTGTTCTGCCTGTTCTATTTTCTCCCCTCCTATTTTAATGTTAACTTAGCCTTTTCCTTTCTGGAAAATCGCATAGCTGTTGTTTTATTAAAAGTGATTCTCATCCTGTAGGAATACATTGCATTTCATTATAAAAGCGGAAGTATTTTCTTAGATTTCTTTAATGTCATATGGTTATGAATGAATATTTGAAATACAATATTCGGATTATTGAGGCAATAAGTTGGCTGGCGTTCCATTCGATTTCGGCTTTCACTTCTGTATTCGACAATAAAAATCAATAGATCCCTTGTCATTTGCTTTTGCTGAATAAATTCGGAACTCGAATCAGAATTAAGTTACGTGATATAATGCCAACCGACATCTGGCGAGCGAAAATAATATTCTACAATTTTCGGAGAGGAGAGAGTTGAAGTTTTTAAAAAACCATCAGTGAGTCATGGATCGAAGTAGTTGGCGCATTAAACAGCTTATGGAACTCGGTCGCGATAGTTTGCCCGCTTCGGGTTCGTCTCGATGTCCGGATGGGAGACTTTGAGTGTTTCAGGCGAAACGAAACTCGAATTTGGATTGAGACTCATTGGCGCGAGTCGCTCGATCCGCTCACATTCGCGCCGTCGTGGTTCCAAGTGGCGGCGGCAGCGAAATCAAAGGGCGTTCTTTTGGAATGCGCGATCAACTAACTAGCTGCCTGGGAGGAGATGGAACAAACACAGGACAAGTGCACTGCAGTGATTAGCGAAACGTAAGAAAATTAGATATGAAAAGCCGTTCCGTTGGATTTTCTTGAAGCTGTTCCTGATACAGGACTGGTAAGTTTTCCTAAGTTTGGGTGTTATCTTTAGCAGTTTTATTGTTATTTTTAGTCGGTTAAGGGACCTGTAGTAGTGGCCAGAGCCATGCGTGGTGGCCAGCAGTTTCTAAGGCCTCGAAGTACGAAGCTTGAAAACAGCCTGGATTGTTTTCGTGCAAATTTCTTTGGGAAATACGTCACTGCAACGATATTAATCATTCATTGTATTGACCTCGGATGTCCTCTACTGTATAAAATTCCCCACAAATCCTAAACAATCGTGAGTTCAATCAGGAACGTAGTGGACCCCAGTGGGTTATGTTTAACCTTTCCGTTCTTTGCACTCATTTAATCTTGAGTCAAATATTTGACCGGGTGTGGTGGTCGATTGTGAGTGATTAGCTTTGACCTTGGGAGACAAGGGGGATGGCAGGAAGCCTCACGCCTTTCATGGATTACTGTGATCCTCAATTCAACCTCATACCGTCATTATCTCTCTCTCTCACCTTCAAGTCACGGTCTTTTCCCTTTTTCCATTCGCCTTTCCTTCACCTCTTGGCCAATCAGTGGTGCTCCTCCCTCTCGTGTACACCCCTAAGTCTCAATACAAATACTTGTATTTCATACCACAAGGCACTCATCTACAAACTAAACACATTGATTAAAGATATTTTAATACATCATGTGACATTTTTGAAGGTTTTGGTGAAGAACGCGGCGCATGGAGGACGTGGTAGTCTAATGAATGTCGCTGGACTAATGGACTTGAGGGCCCGCGTTTGATTGCCTCTTAATTTTTATTTATTTATTGTTTAGTACCCTGTAAGCCACCGCTAGATTGAGTGGTTTGAGTTGAATACACACCACACTAATTTTGACCCGAATATGACCCTACCGCGGTCGAACAATGTTATTCTCATCCCTTATCGTTCGCGTAAAAAATGACACCTTATCTGTTCTACTCTTAATCTAATTTTATTGGCATGACCTCTCCTACCTAAGTACGATTGGGATAATAATACATTTTCAACATCACTGCGAAAGAGATAAATACCCTCTCTCGGCACCCTCAGCCTCACCCAAGCTATGTAACTTTTTGTGGTACCAGATCTTCCTGGGAAATCACAAGCGGCACTGTCGCCGTTGGTCTTGGTACGAGGTGATCTCCACCCTCACCTATCAAACCGACCGTTGCGTTGATTACTGTGGTTTCACTGGTGCAGGACGAAATGTACCAATAAATAAGTATAAATAGTACTTTTAATATATCTAGCTCCTCTCTCCGTCAAACATACTATGCTTCGCTGTATGTCTTCTAAGGGCGATCCCGAGAGGACCCACGTAGTCAGGGGTGAGACGCCCACGTAGCCAGGAGCTCAAAGGTAAGAGACTTGGATTCAAAATGAGAATGCGTCTCCTGCGGGAATACAGATGCTGAGTAAATTAACCGAGTGAGGGGATGGACAGATCAGAATAGATTCATTGATGTATGTACTTGTTTGACAGGCCATTTGTTATTCCAGGGATAATTGCTATAAATTAAGCGGCAAGGATGCTGAATAGGAGGCTCAGACGGACAAAGTAATCGAACCCAAGGTTGTTATTGATGGGTGAAGGTAAAGATCATCCCGAGTTAAACCTTAACGTGAATGAAATTCATTCAGGGTAGGATGGGCAGGGGCAGTAGATAGGGGGTAGTTTCCTATGGTTTCCCACGAACTCTTGGTACCTGGAAACTTGCACAAAGCAGATTTTACATTGGCTGTTCAAAGCTATAACCCAGGCTTCGAACCCGGAACCCTCCGATCACTAGCCCAACCGTGAGCCCACAGAGGGTGGGGTGAGCCTTGAATTCTGTCGCACCGAAGTAAAAGCACACCCGGAAAAGTTGTGACATGGAGGAAAGAGTAGATGATAAAATATAAGTAATAATTTGGAATGCGCGTGGAAGGAAACAATTCATGCCTAGCGATGGAGGATATTGGAGGACAGTGGTGATGAAGGGAAATATAGGAGAGAGATAAGAGGGGGTGCGATTTATATGTTATAAATGATCGTGGATAGAAACGAATCGAGTGTTTGTCATTCCTACGAACCCTTTCCTTTGCTCCTCTTTCCACACCCTTTCTATGTCTTAGCCACATTTAGTCAACCGTCTCACCCCTTTATTCTTACTTAGATTTGATTATGTACACACAGTAATGTACTGTACACAATGTAATACACCCGTAAATTTTTCAGCACTCCTCGTTACGTTCACCAACACCTTTTAACCCTTTGTTATTTTAATGTTGTTCCGGTTTATTATGCAGACAAGTCTTTAGACATTTTCTCCTCCTGGCGACTACTCGTCAGCATGACGCACTAGATTATGATAGGATCAGTTGGATCTGTTTCTTTCTCAATCAATTAATTTACCTTCCTATTCTATTTTACCTAATTTCCTATTCGGTAATGCATCTACTTCATGTTGAACCCCCCAACCCCACTATAAATTAATTATCTTATCAGTTTCTCCTTTTCTCTCTTGTTGTCTGCCAATATCCTCTCCCTAAGCACCATCCTATCATCTCTATTGAAAGCTCTCTCGGCTTCGCAAGCATTTCGTGTGATGACGACCACGGAAGCCCTGCCTCTCCCGATGCCGGGGACGGCACGAAAGCCAGTGGGCAGAGTCCCGTAGTTGCCAGAATCAAATAGTCTATATATTAGCAAAAAAATGCAACAGAGGTGGTTTTCTATTGCCTTCCTAAATAGTTTGTAACGTGACATCTCGTTAAAGAACCACCCCACTGCGGTCAGACGTCGTCGTAGCACACCACATCACTGAGAAACAGACGCTGGGCGGACTACTTTTCGTTTGGTTCTTTGGGCCTGCCCTTTAACTGGTTGAGGTCATTTTAGGTCTTTTTAAAACCCTACTCCCATTGTACGTATTGATCCATGAACCCTCGAATAGTTACCAGCATTATTATATCAAACTGGAACATTTTTCTAAAAAGGGAAAGAAAAAAGTTAATTTAGTCTTGAGGAACGCAAATTTGATTGCTATTATTTACTGATTATTTCAACCACGTGTTTTTTACTATATTATTATACTACTATATTTACTTCATTATAAATTACAGCACATTAAAGCACCCTGTTTTTTATTTTATGGGTATCAAAATCTATTCAGTGAAAAGAAAAAAATTGTATTTAAAAACTATTTTAACGGGTTTATAAATACTTAGATAATTCTGAAGCTGCAGTTTTAATGTACCAATATCTGTTACTATAGTTTGGTGACCAATTATAATGAATATTTATCTGATCAAGTATATTAAAAAATATTTTTCGATATGCAATCGCTGAAAAAATTTCACCCTAAACCGTATTTTAACAACTCTCAACCCTTTAACTTAATTGGTATAGTTAACCCCACAATGAGCATTCATCTCCTACTCCTGCTAACATCATCAAGAGGATATCAGAGCATGCAATCCCTCTCACAAAAGACTTTTCAACTCAGACATAAAATTTATGAGAAAGGAATTTAGCTAGAAAACTTCATTGGATCGATTTAGATTTTTATTCCAAAAATATTAAGACAGAGTTGTTTATTATCACCAGTGCTTTTTAACTTACAAGTGTATGCTGAAGAGATGCTAAGACTAACATTGGAAGGGCTCCGGCTGAAAATAAAAGTGGATGTTGAGCTGTTATCAAATCCTTAAGTGAATCAATTAAGAAGTATGCCATAAATATTAACCTCAAGAATACTGAAGAAATTAGTCTCAAAAAATGGGTAGACATTGGCCTTAATAAGACATTAGTTTTATTAAGCATTAAGGTAGGAGAGAAAAAACAGGAGCAGGTGAAAAATTATTTGGAGATCAACTGGTATTGCAGTAGGGGCATTATGAGAAGAATCACACTGATAATAAAAGAAAAGAGGGAATTGATAGAATGTAAGCTAAGTAACATCTCAAAGAAAATATTGCTATATTATTTAATGTGTGAGCGTATATGATATATCTGCATGGGTCCAGGCAAGAGGATTAGTGCAGACTAGATGCTTTTAGGATGTAGGAATCTAAAGAGAAGAAAGGGGAAAGAAGTTGGATCGAGAGGAAAACTAACATTGATGTTTTAAATGGAGTGTTGTCGATAATGACTTTTTCATAGGGCAGATCAATCAATATTTAAGGTTCTATATTGGCATTTAAACATTTATTCATTTATAAAAAATAATATATGTTATAAAAACTCTTCTTCTGTAATATTTATTAGATGTTTCCTGCACAAGAAGAATATTCTTTTGCACCTTTTGATAGATAGGAAAATGTTCGAATGTTTGTCCATTTCCAGAAAGTAGGTCACAAATTTGGCCTCCATCACTACAAAAATAACTTTGATGGATAGACTGTCTATGATGATTATGGATATCATTTAAAGCACCAAAAGCATTCACATGAATCTGTACTAGAACTATATTTCTTCACCAGCAACTTTCCACTCATCTGTAGATTGCTTTCTCAGTCAGTTTGCTAGCCACTTTTAGTCTTTAGAAATACAGAGCAACAACTTATCTGAGACCCATTGATAAGTTCCTCATTTGCGTCAACTCATTTAATAAATGATTGGCTAGATGAAAAATGAAGATTCATGACAAGACTCTTTGCTCTTATCCAGCATTAGGTCATTAGCATATCCTATGTATGTGAGAATCGCCTACTCTAGAGTGTGATGGGATGAGGCATTTGCACTTCAAACCTACCTTGTTACCCCATTACAATTGACCAGTGAGTAACTTAATGAGACATTTTATTCAGGAATCAGATGAGAGTCATCGTATAAGCATCATCATCAAGACATCATAAAGCTTCTAGCACATGTCACTACAATTTTTAGCTACTGCTTGCAACTAGTCACTGGATATTTTTCTCAGTAGATAACAAAGGATCCAAATGATCATTCTCATGTGAGTTGCAAGTACTTATGCCACTGACTGTTTGATGTAATAATCAAGCAGTGCAACAAATTGTCTTGATAGATGAGTGAAATATGGTAAGCAAAAACCTAAATCAAATGTTAGTGGTGCCTATTTATTTTGAAATCCCTGAAACTTAATAATATGTAGATTTTAAAAGGATCAAGTTTCACTCAACATCAGCAGATATTGGTAGCGAAGATGTATTTTTGCTAACTTTCCTCTATCACAAGATCATATGTCTCCTTGTATTCCCAAAATTTTTGTTATTTGCCATAAAATGTATTCCTTCCTTAAGCCTTAAGGTGGGTATTACCTCTTTAAGATTATTTGATGAAGTTAATATATTTTATATTTTCACTATCTGAACATATTAGGTATTTTATGTTCCATTCCTTTCATTTACATAATGTTTTATTTTTTCAATAATCTCTTAGGTATATCCATATAAATGTAGAGCACTGAATTACTGTTGCCAATTCTCTAACAGCACTCAAAACTATTGGCATCTTGGCATCTTATTGATTTATCTAATGCTGTTCCAGTAGTTTCATTTATGAGGTTTGAAAATGAAAAGTTTACTGATATAAATTATACTGTAATAGTTTATTAAGTTCTCATAGAAACATAGATATTTGAGTCATATTGCTCAGAAATCAACTATCACTCTGTAATGTGCTCTTGCATCATGCATCTGGCCAAGATTTTGAGCTGAAAGTTACCAATGATAGGGATTTGGGATATGAATCAGAGCGTAAGTTAGCTGGTAGTTTGGATATGGGAAAGGAAGGGAAGGGAGTTCTATGGGAGAGGGAGGGATATGGGATATATCTCTTGATTTAATAAACCTCTTAAAGAAATAAATGAAAGACATGCATGTGTACCGGAGGATTAAGATAAGTATAGTACTGCATTAGGAGTTAAACATAGTACTGAAAAATCAAAGATTTTTTCATTAATTTGTTTGACAATGGCTCTCTGTGATAAAGAAACACAGCACCTACAACCAGCTTGAAATTTCACATTAAAAGAAAGATATTACACAGGTATGGAATATGTTTTTAATTAATTCTCATTTCTGTAAAAAATACATCATGGATACAAGAAACTCTGTAGTGCAACATACATGTACATGATAAAAAAACATTTTTGCATGCATGTGTGCATTAAAAGAAGGTAGTTAAGTATTTCATCCCAACCTACTGCAGGAATTATGTTAGGTATAAAATTATAGTTAATGACTTATGGTTTTCATAGAGAACCAAGAATAAATATGTATAGCATGATGACTAAATAATTATAAAATAAAATTAATTTTCTTAAAAATGTATAAATAAAGTAGGTACTGACAACTTAAGTTTACCTAGACTTTGAGATCTGCTCCACTAGAATGATCTAAAAATGCACATTCATCAAGTTTCCATGACATAGGTGGCTACTATGGCGTCTCATTCACACCTATAATAGTTGATCTTATTAAAACATGGCCCATTAATAGGATAGTGATCATACTTTTGTATTTTCATTTTGTTGTAACCCTCTATCTTTTACATCAATTGTCGTTACACTATTATAAACAATTTCACGACTAACTTTGGCACCTTTTATTAATCACAATGTGAACAGTGAATTTGGATTAGCTCTATAGTTCATTACCTTACAGCTTATAAAAACAATATCATGGAGGCTCTAGTATTAGCAGCATTTTTAGGGTTGAGATCATGCTCCCATTCCATGATAGTTAATGCTATTGATTGAAAGGTATTGAAGTTAATTAAGAATTAATTCAGATCCATAGTTAGCACCCCAACTAATTTTGTTCACCTCCTGAGTACAAGTAAATTTTCTCTGATTACATATGGTATGTACATTGATGCCATTAATATTTTTAACGTAATTAAAGTAGTTTTTTCAAGTGAAAATCACATTGGAAGGCCATTTTTTTGGAAAAAGCCAATCACATACTTATAACACTAAATAATGTATAAATTTAAGTGAAAAAATTCTGATGCACTTCCAAGTGTCATGTGTACTATGATTTCATACTCCTTGGAATTTAAAATCAGCTAGGTTTCGGGGTATAAAAAATTTTGTTGAATTAAAATCTACTTCGGCAACCATACATTTTAGCAAAGCACAAGCATTTGCTAAATCCTAGATATATTCTTGATCAAACACCATTTGATCTATAGACTTGTTTCTTGCTCAGGTTTGCTTTTACTTTTCACTGATGGGTCATGTCCAAACATAAGCTACTTTGAGCTTGCTTTCTACAATAAATAAATTACAGCTTCCCATGGAGTTACTGCGGTACCTTGAAAATACTAGAGGAAAAGGAGGAGATAGTCTCATTTGACCTCCTTTGTCTGCATTTTTAAATAGTTTCATTACCTTTTATGGATAATCAAACATGTAAACCAATACAATACCAATTGTTACACCAAAAATTGGATAGGTAGGTATTAGCTAACTGTTTATCAGATATCATCAAATGGTAAAGGCCAAGCTGTTCAATAGCCACTTCTCTAACTGCATCAATGACCTCATAGTGGATAATTGCAAGAGAAATGGCTTCTCTTGACTGGGATCCCTCTTGGTCCATCACTATATTGGCAAGACCAGCCTCCCACACCCAACTTTGAGAGAGCTTCATGGCATCCCATCCGTGGTTCACCCCAGTGACCTTCATAAGCCATCCACATTGGCCAGTCACTCCTTCCAGGGCTGCAGTCATTCATGTTCCCTTCACCCACTACAATGTTTTCACTCCTGATGGTTGTCCTGTCCACTTCTGAATGCTCCACATACCTCGTACCATGGTTTTTCTGTCTCTCCTGACTTGAAGGGTTCCTCCCTTTGGACTTTTGATATCCATTCTTTTGAGAGAGGCAGTCTGATGGAGGACCTTTCATGTGGTGAAGGATCTGGAGATTAGTCCAGGTGGCCCAAGGGATCCCATGTCCCGCCCAATCTTCAAGCCTGGGATACCTCACATATTGATGACGTCCTGCAGTTGGATTTAACACATGAATGTCATTGATCAGTTATCACAGATGAAATTCAAAAGTAGTAAAAACTAATGTTTATTTTATCCTAAAATTATAACTTTTAAGTTTACTAAAGCATTGGAATGAATGTTTATCAAGCAATTTATTAGGAAGTTACATGTAACTGCAACCCCATTGATTGAAATACATGTACAGTTAATTGATAGCCTTTGTGTGCTTATTATCATCTTAAAGATCTTATATGAATGTTCCAGTTTGCAGGCCAAGAAAGGATTCTCTCTCTCTCTCTCCCAGGGTTGTAGTGATAAATCAGTGACAGTTTTACTGCCTCACTTTTGACAATTGAGAAGTTTGATGTTTTCAGAAAGTTATAACAAGTATGCAATTCAACAACAGTATGGATGCTGGAAGGATTTATTGCCCTCAATGTACTGAGATTTATTAAGATGGCTGGAGTCCAGCAGCTGAGTCTGAGGATTAAGATTTATTCCCTGGTGGTGGTGGAATCATTTTGTTTTCCTGAAGTTAATTGATTTGGTAAGAAGAAAGATTTAAGTGCCCCTCAATTCGATATTTCTCATTAAAACACAGTGGGGATATACAGTATTGAACCCAATGGGCATTCATTTAAGGTTCATGCTTTACCATTTCAATCCATGAGAATAGTTTTCAATGTGCAAATGAATCCTGTGCATCTTCATTGTACCAAAAGGTATTTCTAATAGTATATTTAAAGGTATAATAGAATTAAAAATACTCTAATATTCATATTTCAGTCAGTTCTTGATGTGAAGATGCCCTAAAGTTGACTTGTATGCCCATAAATAACGTGATCACCATTAGTAATAGAAGAGGACTAGTTTTGAAAAAGGTCAGAGAAGAGAAATCCAACGTCTAGTAATATCTGATCACCTACATATGTGCAGGGCCTCTGTGCTGATATCTTCCCATGTCCCAAACCTAATATATGCATATTTAGGTGTTTCTCCTTGGCTATGATCACTTCATTGACTGAAATATTGATGTAGGAGTGAATATCATGCAACTCAAAACCTTATTGGCTGTAAGAATTGGTACTTGACTAGTTATGATACATATTATTGATTAATGATTATTGGAATCAAAATTCAGTTTGTAAGGCTTTCAAGATCCCTATCATTAGTTCCTATGCATTAGATTTTCATCCAAGCTTATACCCTGCTTCTGCAGTTGCAAACCCCCTGTAGAGCACTGCACTTCAGCACTCTATTTAAGAAATGGAAAAAGGGGCCTCAGAATACACTATCTTTCTTACTCAACCATCACCCTTGTTCATTCTCCAGGAAACATTAGCATCTGCAAGGGTTTTTTAGCAGATTTTATCCTAATACACCTTGTTTGTCTTCATACACTTCTGGAATAGCACTGGGACTTAAGATATTGACTGTCTCAATCAAAGAGCTACAGTTTCCTACAGATTACAGTTAAATAGAAGGTGGCTTTCAAGGTGTGAATTCACAACTGCTGAAGTGAATGACTTCCTTACCAGGAGCTGCCCAGAGTCCATGTGATCCCCTGGCTGCAAAAAGTGTTGGTCGAAGTGCTTCTGTTTCACTGCCCATCCACGACGAATTGGGGATGTTGGGACCTGGTGTGGCCTGCTGTGGTTTTGTGAGATGAACCATAGGGGGGAACCGTGGCCTTTGAAGCCATCCTTCAACATGACCACCCTCCCTTAGTTCATGTCTGTATAGGGCAAAGACGCCATTCCAGTGGTTGAGGTACTTGTAGTAGGCTCCCAGCTTGTGGGTGGATATGTAGAGACTGTGAGGATGCCCATTCTATACAAATCAGATTGTTGTTATCAGATGAGATCTATAATAACAGCTTAACCAAGCCAAGACTATTCGTGTTTTCATTACAACTTTTATGTGTCATATGCAGGATTAAATGTAGACTATGTGAAGAAAAAACTGTACAAATTCTAAAATTTGCTGGATAATACCTTCAACTTCATCATGATGCACAACCTAATCATATTCTGAGGCCTTCACTATGTTATGACAGAACAAAAAGTGAAAATACAATTTTAAATTTCACCAAAACTTACACACATGCAGTTTATGAGTAGTTTAGAGCTTATTTACCTATGTAGATGCATGCATAGAGGGGAAAAATTCTATCTGGATTGATTGACCCAATGGAGTGATCTGGCTGCCATTTTTCCTTATCATAAATCATCAAGGGCCAATGAACACAATTATTCATTGGATTCTTAAAAAAAAATTATATGCAATTTAAGCTCACTATTTTTCTGGTATCTCACCACAAAACGAATGCTCAAGTGCTCCCAGTCTCCCAAGTGGCTGCCATAGCGACGCCGTTTTCCAAGGCAATGGCCTCCAAGAAGTGGTAGGGGCCAGGGCCCTAGGAGTCGAGGCCCTGTTTCCACCACACACACATCCTTACCCTCACTAAAGGGAAAGAAAAGCCAGTAGGTAACCATGAAGTCTGGCCCATTTAGACTCATCCCTTGCTCTTTGTGGACATCTCTCTTCTTCAGACGAACAGTAAAAGGACCCAACTTGTTCCCAACCTTAAAATAAAAACAAGAGTGAAGTATGACATTAATGAGAAGATAGCAAGTTTATTTTTTTCACTTTTCCAGTTTAATCAGCATTTCCGAGTGTTATGTACAGAAAATAAGCTTCCAACAAATTTTCATGTTTGATGATCATTGGCTTTTATCAGACAATTTATTTTAAAATAACATCATTTGTACACAATTCCAAAGCAATGATGAGAATTGTTTGAAAGTAAATCACAACGCCATTGGTATTATGACTGAATCAAGAATTACTGAATATCATTATTTGACTATTCACAATCATGGCATGTGAATATTCCTAGGTGAATTACATACTATGCCATTTCTCAGTGTATCTTATACTAATCAATTGCTTTGAAAACATTCAGATTGTAGAAATTCTTTTACCAAAAATATTGCTATTATAAAAAAGAGAATTCCTAGTTCCTTCTGATTCATACTAATGACTGTCAACTACACTACAAATGACAAACTTAAATGTGCAAATGGGTATGTTGCAGTGATCAATTAATGCATATAAGTATGAAGACATCAAAACAATTTGGTCACATCTAAAAATTTCATGTGCTTATGATCTCAAAATTTCATCCCAACCAACCTCGATGTCTTCATTGGTCATTTCTGGAGAGTCAGGAGGAAGTTGATCCATTCGGTCAGATTTTACTGGAATGCCATTGTTTGTGAAAGCAGGTGGATGGACCTCTTCTTTGTGCTCATCATTGGCCCTTTCAACTTCATGGTTTTTTTCTGTTGTATTTCTCATTGTTTTCTACTGAAAAACTATCCACCTGCTTTTTAAATGTTGACCAATAACTTTGTCGATGGCTATGTGGCAAAGTTTGAGGGGCAGGTGCTGAATTTGGTGCCTTCACTTTCTTATGAGAAGGGCAGTGAGTTACAAGAGCATAAACAGGCACAGAATATAAGAGAGGATTATAACCATGTATAAATGAAGAAGAGTTCTTTAGCAATGCCCCTGGAAAGGAGGAAAATATGCATAAGTTTTTCCGTCACATTTACAAGCAAAGTTAAATTATCTTTAAAGTTTAAAAATATTTAAGCATATCAGGTACCTTGCTAGCCCTCAGAATACATTATATATTTAAGCTCCTTATTAAAATAAACCTATCCATGTATTTTCATGGCTGAAGGAGAACACAAGTAAGAGATGTCCTAAGAGAGGAGGAAGGCGATTAATGAGCCTCCCTTTCTGGTAGCAGTCACATTCTTTTACACTCAGTAGTACACCTACATAGAAGTGAATTTTTGTGGCATTTCCAAGTGTGTAAACCATTATTTCTTGCTCTTTTTTTATTTATCAAAATTTTAATCTATGAATTACTCTCTCATTCATTCCTGTTATTGTTACAATATTTTATTTCATGAATTAGCTACCTATTTATTAACCTTTTGCTGTGGGGAGGCAGTTAAAATTCCATAGTGTTAAGGAAAATTTATATCTTGAAAATATCACCTTGCAAAGACTGACTTAAGACTCCACCTGTCTACCTAGTGATCTCTTCTGTGATCCATGACTTACAATTTTTTTCCGATTTATTTTTTTATTATATGTATCATTTGAAACTTTTTTAAGATATTTCAACCTTCCATCTACTGAATCCATACCCTTTTCCTAACTCAGGATTTTATAAACTGCTTTCTGATATTCCTTCCTATTCATCCGAGTCAAAGTTTTCAAATTTCATTTTCTTAACTTTCATCCCTGTATTATCATCATGATTTTGACAATACACTTCATATCCATTGAATTATGATTTGAATCTGTGCTCATTAATTTAAATAAAGTAGCAAATTCTGAAATTTTCCACAAGTAGGTATAATCATATAATGTGATGTTTAAAGAATGTGATTTACATTTATTTTTTAAGAAAGGTCATAAGAAACTACATAAATTATATTTCCAAGAAATCATAATAAATCCAAACATGATAACAAACTATAGGCATTATCAATGGATACAGTATAAACCTAATAGAAACCCTATTACAGAAGAAGAGGAAAACCAAAGCATTACAGAGCATAGCTTCTTTAACCCCGGAAACATCTCCCTCCACCCGAAATTCACAACGTTGGTGCAGAATTCCCTACTTCAGCCACCTGTCAAATAAAATAGCCAATAGATTACACAATGACAGACAGGCCCTTCCTTGAGACCAGGCATTCACACAGCAGCTTAGTCTCAACCCAATGCAGGAAGACACTAACCTCCCACTAACTACAACCATGGAGTGAATCAACTCTCGGCACTCAGATGATCCCCAACAAAAGAGACCAATCGGCCAATGGACCCCACCCAACATTACAGACACCACCACCACTCCTTCCCCGCACACCATGGGGTGATGGGATGATGGATGCCCTAAGGAATTTAGATAAGAGCAAAAGACCATCTCATCGCAACCAACTGGACTCTTCCTATTCCTTTGTCTTTCCCTCTTTGTCACCCCCATTTTTACTTGTTTTTTCTCCCATCACCAGAGCTTCAGTTTTTCCCAATCACCTAACCCCTCCCAGCATTTGGAGACACCCTGGTTTCCCCAACTCCTATATTTAATACATGTATGTTGAGCTCTGTACAGTGAGAGATTCACTTGAAAATGACGTAATGAACCGAAAATAGTCATGAATAAATCTTTATTTAGTGAAAAATTGTAGTAGTCTTCATTTCTGTTATTATTACACAACTCCTTTTTCTTCTTTGAGAAATTCTTGCAAGATATTGTCCAGAAAATATAATGATAATATGAAATTTGAATATTTTACTCTTTCCTGTAATAATGCTCAATATTCAGGATACATTCCATCAAATTAATATTCCATGGATATGCATTGAGGGGGAATTATTATAGGTATGTAGCTATATTTATGTACTTCAAACCTGGTGAGATGCAATTTAACATAAGCTGGAATCACAATAAAAAGATGCGTGAATGCAATTCCTCTGTTAATGTTTTTGCTGAATGCAAGAGACATTAGATGTATTTTTCATGAGAAAAGTTTCAGTTTAGCATCAAAAGATATGATTTAGCTACGTTACACATTAATGAAATATTTAGCTGAGATTTCAGATTATATGGGAAAAATCTCATTAAAGCATAGATTACCCATGTCCTGTTTTGCTAACAGAAACCATTCTTTAGATTTGGCTCCAAGAGGAAGACTTTGGGGTTCTCTGGCTGATTGTATATCTGCCTCCAGCTGGAGCTTGCATGATTGGTCACATGATTCACTTTCATTTTTATTCATTGTGCCATTTTCTCGTAGGTCTCCCTTGAGCAATTCTCTCAGCTTTGATGCTTGCTTGGAGGGAATAGGGGACACATTTTCCAAGAATTGTTCCACTCCACCAGGAAAGAATCTTTCACCAGGGGCCAACCAGACGAGGGGAGCCCATCGACGTACAAGTGAGTCCACTGTAAAGATAGAAAGGTATTAATGCTGTTAATTATGCAAGTTTATTGATATTTTTCTCTTCAGAAATCTATTAATGTCCTATTTTGCAAGAAAGTCACTCTTCATGTAAACTACTCATTACAAAATAAGTGTTGAGATCATTCCTAATTCTTTTCACCTGCTAAACCCTTGAAATCTGATAAATAGAAGAAAGGGGTCAGGATTGAGTAACTGGAATTAATCCACATTAAATAATTTTGGATGTCATCAATTAATTTTATTGAAGCATCACCCATTCAGTTGACTGGTAAAAATATCGAGAATCAAAAGAGCAGCAATGCACCCTTTACCTTTTTCCAAAGATAAAACTTGCAATAATAAAACTTCTAGTTCCAAAGTTTGGTATTTTCAGGAAGGGTGTTATTGAAATCTATAGAAAAAAATGTAGTAATTACAAAATTTGGACAGAAAATTTATTAATCAATATTCAAGAAAGGTGAAGAAAATACATGGAAGAAGATTGAAATGTCATTCCAGATTGTTTAGATGTAGATAGGGTACACATGTACAACATCAATAAGGATTGCTATTTTATGTAAAGTGAGTAAGTTTATTTTCATCTTCATAATGAAAAAGAGTTGAGTATTGCCATATGGCAACTAAATAAAAGTAAGTTCAATTTTTCACACAGTTAAAATAATTCTTTGATTCATTGACAGAAGATTGACGAAAAGATCAAATGGTTACCTAGGTGAAGATAAGTTGGAACTGTGGATTTGGAAAGCAATGAGTAACTGGAATTCCACACAACAAAAACACAAAAAGAATGTGTTTTTAATAGACCAAAAGTTAGGTATCTCTCACTGTTGCACATGGAGTAGGCAGGGATGCAAAGTGGAAAGTGAGGAAGGATATAGTTCAGAAGTTGCTTTTAGTAGTAGAATGGAGAACTTTTAAGCCTCAAATTGTGTTTTCAGCTGACAACGTGAAACTCAAAGTGTGGCGATGATCAAGCCACAAGTCGAATTACATGAATGTGGGGGCTGGTGACTGAGATGAAAACTTTAAAGGGCACCAAAGAAGTTGGCAATTGACAGCATCATTAATGAATTTAAATTACAATGGGAAACTTGTATTTGTATATGTTCCATAAGTGTCAAAGAGACCAAAAAGGCAAATATGGTCCATTTTGATACATCTAATCATTTATTTATTATTTCAAATATACAATAGCATCTTTCAAATGCCCTTCAAACACTCTGTGTTATATACACTTCCCAGCCCTCTTTGTGATCTCTCTGCGTGAGGAGCAAAGCTTAACTCTGAGGACATGTTGTCCATCTGCTCACTCAAGTGGCCCACATGATACCTTGTGCTTTATGAGTGCCTTATGGGATTGGGATTAAACCTTGGCATCCCCAAAGCAGGGGGGTCCCCTCTCGACTTGCAATTTGATGAGAGGCATGGAAGTACTTGACATACTCTTAGGTGACACTCAGTGAGGCATGCAAGGGCACCCTGGAGCCAGAAGGACTAACCAGATGGGTATCCTGCACCTCTCATGGTCAGCCAAAGGTCAGATTGAGATGATGAACCAAAAGTGTCCACAAGGAAGTAGATGACTCCGAATTGTGTGGGTGTGTGCGGGGGGGGGGGGGGGGGGGGAAGAGGCTGATGAACATCCATTGAACTAAAAAAATTATATTCATAAATATCACACTATTTTAACCATTTTTGCCAAAAATACTACATAAATAATTAAACTCCCATCTATTCTTATTGCTAACCTCCAACTCTTGTTTACTACTACCCCCTCCTGTCTCTTGGCAATGCCATTGGTTTCATTTTATCTCTAGCTGTTATGTATCTGCATAACCTAGTACAGTATTTGCCAAGAATTCTATGCCATAAGGGATTGAACTTTAACGGCATAGGCCTTATAGTATCTAACAGAATTATCAGCTAAAACCTACCGTTATCCCTTCACATACCTTTCACCATTACACCTCAGTGAATAGGTGTACATTAACATAGTCAGTAATTATGAGAAACCAATTCTTACTTCCCTTCCTTGATGATCAGTGATTATCAATTCAAAGATTGATTTTTAGTATAGCTTCAAACTATCCAGAAGTAAGCAGCTAAATTATGAACTAAGGTGAGTAGCGAAGAGTAGTATGGCAAAAGAAAAAATAAGGTCAATAATTCCTGAAGGGATGCCATTGGCCTCCGCAACCTTTTTTGATTTCTTCATCAGCATGCCAGGATCTAAGGTATTCTTATCGAAATCATAAACACTTTCTAAGCCCAAAATTTATAGTCTATTATCTTATCTGTTAAGTCATTATGGGCAACGTTTCCATCTTACCTGAATCTCTGTTTTCTCGATTCATTCTTTTCCTTCCTTATATCAGATGATATGCCAGAGTTTTCCTCTCTGTTTCTGACAGTGCTTTCACTTTCCTATAGAGTGAATACATTTCACTCTGTCTCTGTAAACTCTTAATGTTCTTTCCACAACATTTCTTTTGCTGTATTAGCCATTTGCATAAGATCCTAATTGAACTGAGTGTATCTTTTCCTAATTCTGAGATTGCATTAGTCCATTTTTTTTCTACTTCCTTTCTTATCGTCTCTTCTGTAATTATTGGCCGACTAGCTTTTACCATTAACCGTACCTGTTGCTTTGTTTGCGGCTTTCATTATCATGTTTTAGCTAATTTCCCTCCATCTTGTACTATCCCATTCGCTTTCCCCATTCAGATTTTTTTCGAATGTCTATTGATACTTCCTTTGGGTCCAGTCCCACTCGAAGTTTCCACATCCACTGAGTTGTTTTTTCCATTACGCCTTTTTGTTCCAAAACCGTACTCTTTCACTGTATTCCCACATTTCTCTTTGGCCAAAGCCGCAGTCCAATCCCCTATCACTATCAAGTGTTTTCTTCCAGGAATATCAGTAATCACGTCCTCAAGACGTTTAGGGAACTTAGGTAGATGTAAGACTAAATACGAACTAAGTTCGTTGAACCTGATTTTATCTCTACTGTAAACTACGTTCTTCTGCCCATTCTTCTGTTTGACGCTACTGCTACCGCACGCTGTCTCTCTCCTCCCCCGCTGTGATTTCACTATCCTACTATCGCTCCCATATTCCGCAATATCTTTCCATCTCACCTCACTCAGGTCTACCTTAGCTATATATCCTCTCTATCTGCTTGATGATTTCTATCTTTCCTACCATCAGCATTCTCTTAATATTCCAAGCCCATATTCCAATATTTACGGTCCCCTTCAGTTCGTTCTTTTGTTCTTCTCTGCTACTGTCGACTAGGTTGGGCAGGGGTTTCATGTGAGAACGACTGCTGGGACCTTGCCTCCTCCGCTTCCAGGAATTGCACTCGCCCCAGTGGGCTGTTTCATAATTACCAGGGTTCATTATTTATTTGTTAATGTCAATGAAATTGGCATGGTGAAACAACTGAGTTTGTTTCGATGTCTTCCTCAATAGTATTTTTAATGTGACTCCGAACCTTAAACTGCAACGTCACTGAGGAAGAGACACTGCATGGTCTACCTTTCGTCTGGCTCCTATCCTTCCACTGGCACGTATCTATCATAACCAGGAACAGTTATCATTGCCCCTGCTAGTATAACTCCAGGAGTAATCAGAACACACAAGCCCCTTTACCAACACAATGTCACCAAGTCAATGGAGACGGATGTAGTATTTAGAATGGAATTACAAAGCCTCTCTGCTTGCAGAAGTGAACTAATGTGTATGTAAAGTTGCGAACTAGAGTCGCAAATGTCAGCGTTAACGCACGAAACTTTTAACGCAGATAAAGTGAAGCACAGAACGTTGACCGTAAGCTGTAGCATCAGAAAGCGCCGCCAGTGGGTGCACATAAATGACTTTTTGAAAGAATACGTTTTGTTTGAAAAAAATAGATGTTTTAAATGAAATACATTTCTGTAGTAGGGTGTGCGTGAAATAATTTACGGTCAAACTTCCCTGTTATCCAAACTAACGTAAGTAAATGGAATAGAATCCCCGAGATACGAAAAGAAATTATCTCCAAATATGATTAATTAATATCATTGAGTAAAAGTGCCCCTGGGAGTTTTTTATCGAAATTCTTGTTATAGGTATGAAATTAGGAGTAGGTGAAAAAATTCGGTGCCGAATGTCGAATCTTTTGTCGGGGAACAGATCAAGGTTTACGATAAAAATGCGGCAATACATGCCACTTTAATAGATCCCTAACGACGGAAAATATCCTAAAAAGACGTCCTGGGTTGCAAAATGCTCTCAATTCACAAATGGGAGGGGATTCGCCACGATCTCGAACTATTTTACTCGAATAAGATAGAAACCTGTATATTCCAATCTCAAGCCTGAATTTCACGACCACTCCTCTTCACGGTCGTATTTCCGAGAATATCGGAGGAGCATGCGGCTTTAATAAAATGTAGTACGCTAAGTTTCCCCCGAAAGCGTTCCTGCGTGAGCCTTTCACGGTGAGGTGGATTGCGCAGGCGAGGCGGGCGGGCGGTGGTGCCGCCATCCGTATGCGAGGGGACACTTCCCTTCCCGGGGACTTTCTCCCGGCTCCTCTCCCCTAAGCGAGCTCTTGGGAGTCAAAGAGATTTCGCTCCGCCGCTGGGCTCCCGCAATCTCCCGACCCGAAACGGGATCCCCGCGCCCATGCAAACTCGCAATGCGTGAGCTCACTCGGACGGGAGCGCACGGTTTACGGGGAATCGGTGAAACTAGCCGTGAAATCGAGCAATTTCCTGGTTCGTCCGTTTCCCGCCAAGTGACGGAAGAACGAGTTAGCCCATGCCGCCGTCGCTTTGCGGTTACCTAATTCACTCGAAGAAGAACGAACGATAATGATTTTACCAGCGTAACGTGATGCGAAACTCATGTATTCGAAATACCGATGGCCAGGAGTCAAAAAATTTCGGAGAGGTCTTGCATAATAGGATAATGGCAGTAATGTTTAGGGGCCCATGCATGTTTCAATAATCCTATGACAAAAGTTTCTGACAAAAATCGCCACATTTTAGAGTTCATAGTTGGAAGAGCTAAAATTCAACTACTAAATTATTCCTTAGAAACTTTATTCTTGTAGTTATTTCAATGAAGCAATAAAATAACGAAACTCAAGGATGTAACCTCTCGCTAGCAATATTCAACGTATACCTGGAAGAGGCATTAAAAGAAACACAAGAATTGGGTATCAAAGGAGTCAAGGTAAATGGAGAAGAAATCAACATGCTCCGGTTTGCAGATGACATTGCATTAGTGGAGGAAACGTGAGAGGACCTGCAAGCAACACTAAGTGCTGTGGATCAAGTGCTGGGCGAATATAATATGAACATCAACAAGAAGAAAAATAAAATCCTTGTGTGCGGAAGAGAGAAGCTGAATGCAGATATCATAATTTGAGGATTGAAACTGGAGCAAGTTGAATCCATCTACCTGGGCAGCAGCATAACATGGGATGGAAAAAGTTCGACTGACGTCAAGCGAAGAATAGCCCAAGCTAAGAACGCATTCATGAAGAAGAGGCAATTAATATGTTCAAAGAACCTAAGGCTGGAAACAAGGAAACAATTCGTCAAGACTTTCGTGTGGAGCATGGCACTCTATGGTTCCGAGATTTGGAACATTGGAAAAGTGGACCAGCGAAGAATAGAAGCCTTTGAAACATGGTGCTGGAGGAAAATGCTGAAGATTAAATGGACAGGCAAAGTGAGGAACGAGGAAGGATATACGTAGAAGAGCAGAGGACAAAACCATATGGAGAACTCTACGGCAAAGAAGAAATAGATGGAACGGGCACACATTGAGACACAATGGATTGATTAGGAATATAATAGAAGGGAAAATAGAAGGGAATATCACATGAGGAAGACCAAGAGACATGTACATAGGACAAATTAAGAAAGACGTAAAACAGAAAAGGCATCAGGGATTGAGGGAATTGACATTAAATAGAGGCGAATGGAGGGCTGCAATAAATCAATCCTAAGATTGAAATACTGATGATGATGAACTTTTAATGTATTCAACAAATAAAATCATTTTATGGGCAACATTTGCTTTTAAAATGAAATCTTAACTTAATATTAGGACTTAATTTTACGATGCAAATGTTTATATGGACGCATATATTATTATCGGACAATAATTACCACGCAAAGTTCTACTTCAAAATAAATTAATCACCCCAGCAACAAAAAAATGCTTTCGCCAATGGAAGGAATTGATTGGTCGACATGGTCTGTAGCCTAGTAATCTCTCCAGCTTACCTCGAGAATCGGCTATCTCTTCATGCTAGGAAACAGTGTGCCATGGTTTAATACTTTTTAAAGGCATCAATCGTGCAAAAAGGCTGTAAATGTCAACTACAACATAACCATTCCAAAGAACGTAAATGTAGATGTTTTAAACGATATCATGTTTCATACTCAGTTATGATAAATTTTAACCAGGATACTTAATTTTTCCTTTATCACTACACTTTGTAATTATATTTTTTCAAAGGATTTTCTGAGATTCTAACTCCTCTGACTTCCAAGGAATACATAGAGATGGGAAACTTTGGGATATAGGAATTATCACTTAAGATGCGTGAACTAGGATATTAAAAAACTCCGTGGGCTAGAACCAAGACGGGTGGATATCATTTTGACCAGATCGAAGTCTGCGCAGAAAGCGAAGAGTTCCGGACCTCTGGCAAACCGTCACTTCAGAACTACGCAGTTGAAAAATATCTATCGATTAATATCGCCACATCGCGTCGTCTACCACAATTGAGCTTGGAATCTTACATCTTTATATTATTTCAGTGTTGCTAGAACGACAGTGCAGATGGGGAAGATTCATAGTACCTGAATAATTGCATCAATTTAAAACTACTTACTGAAGCGGTGGAAATAGACGTAAGGAAAAACTGTCTGTACGTTTTTATGTATCATAATGCTTCAAAATATCAATTTATTCCCTTGATAAAAATTCTTAGGTATTTTGAACTACTCGTGGGATGATTTTATGTATTTTGAGGGAAAATGCACCCAGTGTTTTACGCGTTCACAACAATATGTCGTATTCCAATAAAATTTGAAGGCTCTAATGCACCATGGTGTAAATTAAAAGTCTTCCCTTAAGGCAGTAAATGGATATTTTTAATTGAAGACATACATGAAGCCGAATTCGTGGAGCCGATGAGTATGCCTCCCCTTTCATGTATTAGAAGCAGGGAATGAGCGGAAAATGTCCATTTGAGGGATTAAGCACATCATAGGCGTATTTATATGTGAGTTTAGGGCAAAATTGGGGGAGGGGACTCTTCCCTTGAGAGTTCGAACAATTCCTTATGATGGTTAGGTCAAGGCTCAAAAATACTGCTCATTTTCGTAAAAATCACAATTTAAACTTCCGAAGGATCAATAGATCATTAAGCTTTCTGCTTTAAATTGACTATCACCATCTTGATTGCGTAATTGTTGACTCTTCAACGTAAATTTCATCAGCTTGAACGTTAAGATTGACAGGCGAGGGCAGAGTTCTTCTTAAACTAGTAATTGTAAGCCTCAAGTCGTGTGGCATACGACACGCACGTACGTACAGCAGGATACACTGGGAAGGGATTTCCTCTCCCTGCGATACGGCTCAATTGCCCAACAGAAGCCAAAAAATCCAATCAGAAGCTTCCAAGCAGAAGACAAAAACATCCCTTGCCCTTCAAATGGAGGCACCCAAAGAAATCACCTGAGATGTGAACCCGAAACTTTCTGATTTATAACTGAAAACTTTGGTACCCCGGTAATATATTTTGTAAAATAATATTTAAGATTCGTGTATGCATAAAGGTAAACGCACACACAGAAAATAAATTTACAAATTGTTCTTCCCCTCCATGTTGAAGTTATACGCTGGATCCATCCTAGTCAGAAATACTGTGACTAAAATGGTTTTAATTGGCGTTTCAAATTAAACAAGACGCTGAAACAAACTCCGTATAGTGCTTTAAAAAGAAACACCCAAATGAAATGTTCACGGCCTAACCGTCAATTTTGGGTTCTCGTCAGGGTTGGATGAATTTCTCCAGCTTGGCCTTAATTTTTCTTTCTAAATCTTCTTTCATCTAGTGTAACAGTATCTCAAAAGGTTTTTAACATATGACAAAAGGAGAAAGCGAAAGTTAGAATTTTGCACCATAATAGAGCCACACTTTCTAGTTTTCAATGGAAACTCGTAGTTTTATTGTTGCTATGGTGAAGTAATGCACTTTTATTTCAGTCTGGCACGTAGAAAGCGTTGCGACGAATCTTTGGAGTTATCATAAATTAATATTAAAATGATGTCACTTTCTACTTTGGCAGAAATATTATGTTTCCAACATTATTGTATTATCGACAGAAACGGCATTTCTTTCGTACTTTTTATTAATCATATACGAACAGGCATTTGTTTTAAAAATGTTAATGCATTTACCAATAATAGTTTTTACTATACCACTATAATTACTAGTCATTAATTCATTACTACGTCATATCATCATATTCAAAATAACATTATTATTGCACATTTGTACAATTTAAATGGAATATTTGACCTTACTGTTAAAATCTCGATATCAATACTCAAATAAAAGTCACGGCGTGATCCGTGAAAAGCGATGTCTTTTTACAAGCCAAAATTTCCACTAAGTTTACGTATCAGTGGTGGAAAAAGGGGTTGAACTTTAAATTGAACTCAACTAATGAATTACCCGTGTTCTATAAAGATGCGTCACACTGGGAATCACACAGGAATATTATATCGCCGAATTGAATAAATAAATATCTAAGCGCATTACATCCTTTTCATGGTGGACGTCTAGCCAAATAATTTAACGTTGAATGTCCTATATCCAAAAATAGAAAAACCATGTGTCTATGATTTGAGAATGCACGAAATGACGCTGTACTTGGTATAAATGGGAAATCCATGAAATTAAGATAATTCCCACCCACTGTAAAATTTCATTAACTTTATACGTGGGCTTTAAATGCTTACGGTGCCAAAGAATAAATAGGAATCATAATTAATTTTACAGCAGCTGTTGACCTGCCATGAATACTCAAACCACTTCAGCTCATCAGAACTCCTAACGATCTGGAAAGTATAAATACTCGTATAGTTTTGTCTGAGTTCGTACATGTTTTAAGCACCACAAAATGTTCTCTTCAGTAGTAAAAAATCCGTTTCCACCCAATTAATGTATCCTTGGGCGTAATAATTTTCAAGTGAGCACATTGCAGTAACCCCTTCACCATTTTACTTTATTCAACCCATCAAATTGGTCGAATTGGTTCACGTAAATCGATCGTGCATTGACATGTATTTTCGTCGTGTTTTTAGTGTTCTGAGCCAGCTGGAATTAGTACAATGCTACTCACACTCTCGATCCTCCGGGGGAAAGTAGTGTGATTTATTTGATCCGAGTTAATTATGTGCGGAGTGCTAAAAACGCTCCTAGCTCTCCCACCGCGCCGCGACCTTCTGAAACTCTTTGGGTTGTTCATTTCACAGCGATCCCATTCTTCAGAAAATATGACGACCGAGACGAAATGGGTTGGTGAAAGGAAAGATTGTTATCGCAAATCCGGGAAGGTTGGCGCCTGATTGTCTACATTTTAAATGGAAATGTTTGAAAAATAATTTTGTCAAGAACCATTTATTACACAATAGCTATACATTTCTTCGATAATTGATGTTGCACTTAAATTTGCGTATCACGAGCAATTTCGCTTCGGATAACTTTTGTCGATTCCTTGTTGAGAAATGGAGTTCGGTGGTGATTCGTGGGTGATGAGCTCGATCAGAGGACCTAACGAACAGAGACCAGGCTTACAACAATGGTGATTCTGGATCCCCAGAGCTCCATCATGCCTTGGGAAACCTCAGGCGGCGCGTAGGGAAAGGAATTGACCTCCCTAACCTGCTGTCGTCGTGTCATGAAGGGGAAGGAAGGAACACAGAATTGGCCGATTAGTAATTTATTGGGTGTATGCACTTACTCTGCCGACGGAGATCGGTACGGGAAGGGAAGGGAAGCCCAGAGCCAGGAGTAGGAGATCGTGGTGTCGCGATTCGCGACACAGGCCGTAGATCCGCGTCCGCAGTCTCCTCTCAGCCAGCCAACCTCGTCTGCTGCCCCTGACAATCTGCCCAGGTCCGGGCGCTAGCCCCTTTTTTCCGGTTCCTCCCGACGTCACAAGGTTTCTCAGAACTGCCCGGGAGCTCTTGACGTCCTGGCCTTGGGCAGGAGGAGTACGATGACCTGCAGCCCTTCCCCACAGGTGCATTGTTTTGCGGGGGTGGGATCCTGGGAACTCCCCGGCGGCTCAAGGGACGCCCCTTTGGGTTCACCCAAAGGGATTCCCTGGCAATGGGGAAAACCCTGCCTGGTCAACGGTACGCCAGTGGCGCTTTGGCCGTCCGTGGGAGCGAATAGCCACCCACCCACAACATCACCCCGGCAGCAGTTAGGTATGGGGGGGGGGAGGGTAGGAGGGAGGATACCGACTCCGTACTGTCAAGCATACAATGTCAAGCATACAAAACAAGAGCATAAGTATATGTACTTTTAGAAAAAACAAAGATTAATACCCCATAGGACACAATATTTACATTTTGCATTACGGCCACCGAAGGTTGAAATTATTCGGTAATTTTCGAGAAACCCTCGAATGCATCTTTTGCCATTAAAAAGAGTAAAATGAAAAAAAAAGGAATAGAAATGGTGAACACTTGTAAAATATAAAATAATGATTAAAAACATATTTTTCATATAGCTAAGCTATACTCTTTCATATTGTCTTGGTACAGTTTATCATTTTCTACCAATCTCCTTTCCGTAACATATTTCTACTTTCCCAATCTTCCACCACACTTTTCTCACGGCACAGGGGTTCCGTCGCTTTATTTAATTTGAAATTCTTTCCAAATGCAACACGCTGCACCACAATTCAACCACCAATCTTCATCCGAAGACATTGTTTTCCGAATGAGGCTGATTTCCTTTTCGTCCCGGAGCAGTCCCAGTCGTAACCGTTCCTTCCGGCACAAGTAGACCGATCCGCTCCCGCGATGACGTCCGCGTCCCCGGTAGGCGGCTCTCGGAGTGATGGGACCGGTCAATCTCGGTCCGTCAGCATCCTTGTTGTATCTTGTGTCGATCTGTGGTGTGATTGCAGTTCTTTTTGGCGCCGTCTTTATGGAAATGGGGGCCATTATTGCCGGCTAAAACGGCCGGGAAGGGGTCGCAGGTTGTACGGGTGGCTGGGAGAAGTTAATTGTTCTTCGGCGGGGGAAGGGCCCACTGATGATGAAGGTTCGTTGTGGCTCTGGGGGGTAGGACTGGGTGCAACAGGCTCCTCGAGAGGAGCGTCGGGGAGGAATGATTTGGACTGTTGCGGGTGAGGAGGGTCTCCCGAACAATCCTCTGTCAGAGCTTTAGGTGGAGGAATAGGTTCCGGATCAGGAGGTAAGGGAAGAAGGTTTCTCAAATGAGCAGTGGAAACACGACCAGTTCTTATGTTTTCTATGTCCATTGTTACTGCACTCCTAACTTTAATAATTTTGTACGGTCCAATCCATCGAGATGCGAGCTTTTTGGATTGACCTGCACTCGGAGCCATATTGCGCAGGAGAACCAACTGTCCCACTCCAATTGCCGGTAGTGTTCGATCTTTGTTGCATCGATTGCGTTCTCTCTCTGTTAATTCCCTATTCCACTCTTTCGCTTGCGCGTGGGCCATTTGTAAACGGTATTGAAGCTCCTCAGCGAAGTTAATTCCGGCTTCAGTTGGAGCCATGACGGGCGATAAATCATCTTCCCAAGGTAATGACAACTCTCGGCCGTGCATTAGATAAGCCGGGCTGAAACCTGTTATACGATGCCTCGTATTTCGGTAAACGAACAATGCGAAATGAAGTTGTTCGTCCCAGTCCTTGTGGTCTTGTGCTACGTAGTGAGAGATAACGTTCGCAAAGGACTGATGGGCCCGCTCCAGCTTTCCGTTTGCGGCTGGATTATATGGCGAGGTGAATATCGACTCGATTCTCAGTTTGCGGCACACTTCTTTCATCAAGTTAGAGGTGAAATTTGTCCCTCTATCTGTAAGGAGATATTTTGGGGCTCCATGTCGGCAAATTACGACCTCAACGAAAGCGCGTGCGACTGTATCAGCCCTCTGATCTGGGATTGCTACTGCCTCTGGGTATCGTGTGAAGTAATCCTGGCAAGTAAGGATATATCGGTTGCCCTTTCGTGATGGTGGGAGTGGACCCACTATGTCCAACGCTAATTTTTCTAAGGGGTATGTGGCTTCGGTGACTGGCTGTATTGGAATTGGTGGCGCCTGCCCTTTGCGTTTCTTACAGTCTAAACAATTTTGAATATAAGCACGTGTATCCGAATAGCAGTGATCCCAGTGGAAGTGCCTTTGCACCATTTCCAGCGTTTTATCAAATCCACAGTGACCAGCTAGGGGTGTGTCATGGCATCGCTTTAAGATATAGTTTCTCATAGACTTAGGAGCACAGACCGCGAACTGGGGGCTAATCGATCTAAAATTAACTCGATAAAGGACATGATGGTCATCGTAAAAGAACTGCGGGTCGTTTTTTCTTGCGAGGTTGTGGAATTCTTTCAGCTCTGGGCATCGGGATTGCTCTTTTGCTATTCTTTCTTTTTCCCAGATAGGCTGCAAATCATCCGTAACAATGGAATGTATCGGAAGAGGTATTCTCGAGAGCGCATCACTGTGAGAGATGTCTTTTCCTGGTCGGTATTGGATGTCAAATGAATACTCGCTCAACTCCATAACCCATCGCGCTAGTCTTGGTTTCGGTTCTTTGAGTGTTAATAGCCATTTCAGAGGTTTGTGGTCCGTACAAAGAGTAAACCGTTGCCCTAGAAGGTACACTCGGAATTTCCTTATGCCTTCAACTACAGCGAGACACTCTAACTCTGTAGCCGAATAAGATGTCTCTGCTTTGCGCAATTGCCGACTGGCACACGCGACGGGGTGTTCGCCGTCCTCAAACTCTTGAGACAAGATGCTCCCGAGAGCGTAAATGGAAGCATCAGTAGTGAGGGTAAATGGCCTGGAAAAATCAGGGAACTTGAGGAGGGGTTGAGAGCTAATGCAACGTCTTAACTGTTCGAAAGCCTGCTGCTGTTCCTCTCCCCAAACGAACTGTGCATCTTTCCGGATTAACTTGGTTAGAGGTTTGGACATCTTAGCAAAATTTGGGATAAATTTTCGGTAGTAACCCACAAGACCGAGGAAAGACTGAATGGTTTGAACATTAACTGGCTTTGGGAATTTTTGAAGGACCTCGATTTTCTCCTCGTCAGGTTGAAATCCATTGCATGAAAGAACATGTCCTAAAAATTTAACACTTTTCTGAAAAAAGGAGCATTTCCTAGGTTTGAGTTTTAGATTGGCTTTTCTAAGCCTAGAAAAAATTTCGCGTAACCCCGTGATGTGCTCTTCCCAAGTGCGATCATATTTGAGAATGTCGTCTAGGTAGCAGACACATCCGTGATTTATAAGTCCATCTAACACTTTAGTCATGAGGCGCATGAAGGTGGAGGGTGCATTGGCTAATCCAAAGCTCATTCTATTGCACTCAAAATGGCCGTGTGGAGTGCTGAAGGCGGTATATTTCTTGCTATCTTCATCCATCTCCACCTGCCAGTAGCCACTGCACAAATCCATTAAAGAGTAATAACACGAGCCTCCCAGCTGATCGAATGTCTCATCTATATTAGGCAATGGGAATACCTCCTTTTTAGTCACACTATTCAATGCACGGAAATCAATGCATGGGCGGTATTGGACGGGTTCCCCGGCAGGTATCTTTTTTTTAACTAATATGATGGGAGCGGACCAAGGGCTAGTGGAATGTGATATAATGTCTTGCTCAAGCATTTCTCGGATGGAGTTGTCTAAGGCAGTCCGCTGGGAGTGTGGAACGCGATATGGCGGTTTTTTGATCGGTCTGACGTCATCTACCTCAATGGAATGTTTAACAATGTTCGTGCAGCCCAGGGAGTTTTTACCATACATAAATATGTCCGAAAATTCTGAAATGAGCAACTTCATTTCGTCTAAAGCTTCCGTGGGGACATTTCCAAAATCAAAAAGGGAGAGAAGAGTTTCTTCCGGCGGTTTTTCGGGCCATAGTTCTACGTCGTCCGAAGTAATTTCGTTAACATACGGTATGCCTTTTTCTTCAAATTTCGTCTCGGCTTCTATTTCCAATCCCTTTTTTACCTTCGCCTCATTGCGATTGAAATTGCAAAACAAGATTGGGGCCGATCCATCCTCGTCTACCCTTACTACCGTTGGAAGGATCGTGATGTTTCGACTTTCACCCCCGAGTGCGACCTCTTTCCCCGCTAATTGTTTATTAATAGCTCGACACATTATAATCGAGAATGGAGGAACCCTCAACGTTTCTTCTGCACACAGCACATCTTTTATTTTACAGCCACTTTCCACTTCGGGAAACACTATCGAGGGAGAGACTACGGTCCGCCGCATAACATCAGGAGCAATCGCACACAGAAACTCAATTGACCCAAGGGCCCCTGATTCACCGGCCTTATCATCGCCTGTCTCTTCCTTACTTTTCCCATTATCCTTTACAGTCGTGGCATCCTCGCAAAATTTGTCCTCCGTTGTCGTTTGAATCTCGGATTCTGAGTTATCCTTACAATTAACGTTCTCTCTTTCTTCGCACGAAATTGTGACTCGTGCAGGCTCACGCCAAACATCGAGCACGAGTTGGGTAGGTGAAGGCTCTTCAAAGGAAATTAAATCTGCCGTGAAGACGTCTGCATTTCCACCTTTGTTTCTCCCATCGTCCTGTGGTGCTGGGTTCTCAAGGGAAATGAAATCAATCTCTACATTTTGGGGAACGTTCCGCTCTAGTGGAATCTCGTGGCAGCCGTTAATCAACATTTTCGATTGCTGAAGATCTAAAGTGCAGCCGTGCTTTTTCATGAAGTCGAGACCAATGATTCCGTCGTAATTAGTATTACCGAGATCCACTATTAGCATATCCTGGGGATATAACTCACCGGATATAGTCAATGGGACTAGACATTGGCCGTGAACAGAAAGAATGTGGCCTGAAGCGCTTTTGATAGGAGTATCGTATGGATGAGTAATCAGATTATTCCAAGGAAATTTCTTTTTATTCACAATAGTGACGGCCGCACCTGTATCCACTAGGAACTTGTAATTCCTCCCCTGTATCGTCCCTTGGACTACGACACCGTTTTCTGGGGTTACTGTCAAAATTAAATCCTCCCCGACTCCGCAGTCGGGGTCGTGAAGTTTCCCGGATTTGAAGCGTTGAATTTTAAAGGGCACTGAATTGGGCGGTGACCTGACTCCTTACAGTACCCACAAATGAGTAGGGGACAATCTTTCGATTGGTGGCTCGCATCTCCACATTGAAAGCAAGAACGCGACGATCGACAGAATCGAGCAATGTGTCCTGGCCGTCCACAGTGGTAACATTTGCGAGTGCCGGCATTTCTTGATTCCGTTTGTGAAAAGTTCGTAGTTCGCGGGGCATGTGAAATTCGGTTCCTTTCCACGGGTGATCTTTCTGTGAAAGTATGCATTTGGGTAGAAATGTGCTGCGTAGGAGGTGGTGGGTGGATCGAATTCAATTGAGGGGGATGCTGTGAGTACAAAGAATGAAATGCATTTATCTCCAAGAATTTGTTGGCATAGGCTCTCACGTTTGCTTCTTCGGTTAGTGCAAATTCTTCCGCCTCGAGAATACTTTTCGGGCAACGCACTTGGACAAAACGACCTATTTCCTCTCGTAAGCCTAACAAAAATTGTGAAAGGAGCCTGTGCGCGACAATTGTTTTTGCGGCTTCGGGGTCAGGGAACGTTGCTCTAAGTTGGCGAGCGATTTTACGAAGGCGTGTCGCAAACTCATGAACTGACTCGAGGGGTTGTTGTACACAGGTTGAAAACATTCGCTCGAGAGCAAGCGGAGAAGTTCTAACCGAAAACCTGCGTTTAAGATTCGTAGAGAAACTATCATAGCTGTCCAAAACATGTGGATTTATGGCCACATAGTCCGCGGCGGAGGCACTTAGTCGTAATCGCGCGATGCACAGTGTTTGACTTTCGGTCCAAGCATTCAGATGGCTCACCATCTTCAACGATTCAAGGAAATTGTCAACGGTCGGCTCGTCCTCTCCACTGAAAGTCGGTATTAAGTACGCTTGGCTCGCTATCGGGGAGGGCGTATGCGACTGCGGTGGTACACTCGTGTGATTTGAAATAGAATGAGTATCTCCGTTCACCTCGGACAAGGTGTTGACACACGGAGTAAACTCCATAAGCCGTGAGGATATGTTGGGCTGCGCCATGTACGACGGGAAGAGGGGAGACGCGGAAGAGTGGAATGCGGAATGAGAGTGAAAAGCCATGATGAACAATAATTAGCTAAATAAATAACGTTTCCAAAACAAACGAGCGAGCGCTGAAATATTTCACTAAGTGTTATATAAATAAACAAATAAGGAAAAACAGTACAGT